>WBNO01033480.1:0-42697 GCA_013400575.1 Peucedramus taeniatus
GGCTTTAGAAAACAAAACCATTTATGCTTTCATCAACATAAAACACTTTGCCCTAATGAAGATTCTTCACATCTTCTTCCCCCTGGAATCACTGCGGTCACAGGACATAATGACCCCAAGTGTTGTCATTTATTTTGCCATATGCCTCAGTATTTTTATTGTCATAACTTATGGACAAAGTCTCCCTTTCTTGTGATACAAGGCCCAAGGAACAAAAGCAGGGATGAAAAAAAAAAGTGATGATACCAGACAAAAAGACATCAGGAAGCTGCTCAGTCTCATTAGCCAGTGCTTTAAGCTTGTAACTCAAATTTCAGCATCACAGGAAAACAGAGAATAGCAGCAAACAAAGAAGAAAAAAAAAAGTTTGATTTTAATATGTTGACACTAAGACATGAAAACCCAACAAAAGCTGACTAAACAAACACAGTACTTGCAGAATTTATTGCATTGAGGGAGAACCCTAATCACGGGATACAGCAAAATTAAAAATAATATCATGCATATACTACTGGGGGAAAAAAAGTTTTCATAAATTTTATTACTGTAACTAAAATAAAATGCCCAACATTGAAACTATGGTATTTTAACATGTTGGGAAACAAGCAGTATGTGTCAGCCTCTTCAAGCCTCTGATGTTAAGCTGGGAGACAACACATGCATCACTGTGCCTGTTATCAGGGAGCTCTTGATAAACATGAGCTAAGTGCCAGGGAAATGCTGCTTCAGGGCAAAATTAATCTTTCTCTTATGAAAGAAATAATAAAAAGCTGTCTTATTACACATATCATAAGTGTATTTAATAGATCATCCTGCTTCCAAGCATACCAGATATAGCCTGCTTTTAATCTTCTCTGATTGCTTAGAGCAGTCTGATCTTGTTCTGTGATCATTACTAGCTGTGGAAGTAAAAGCTATTCTTCCTATTACCTTTCAATTACAACAATTTTTCTTGATTTTCCTCCCTTGACATCTGTTTTGGATCCAATTTTGTTGAGAAGCTGGTAACTTATTAGGTCTTAACTTATAAAGCTGCTGCAAGAAGATCTATAAAACTTTAGCAGTATTACAGCTGCCCCTCTAGCACTCAATAAACATTTCCCACCTATTCCCTACAGGATCAGCAAACTTTCTACTTCAGGTTTGCAGAGCACCTACACTAAAAGAGTTTGTAAGCTACTGCTCTCTTCCTGAGCACTGTCTGTACTCTTGAAAGAAAAATCCCAAATCTGCTGATCAATAACACCTCTTGAATTTTTGCCCATCTTATCCTTTTGGTAATCTTCCTGGTGGCTTATCTGGAGAAGTTTACACTTTTTTTTTTTTTCCCCTTTAAGAAAACACTACTATTGTGAACAATCAAAAATAATATCTTTTTCATCAGAGTTATCATATGTTAGACAAGGCCCAAAGGAGAAAATTTATCAGAACCAGGATGTTAATGATCCTGACAAAGAGTGCTGACAAATAAGGAGTGCAGTCTTAGTCAGATTGACTTATTTCATACAATTTTCCTTTTGAACAGCAAAAAACACTCCTCTGTTTGCTGCTTTTTATCTTTCAGAACAACTTCTTGTGGGAGTGCATAAAAGGAAATAAGTTATTTTTCCTGTAACTGCCCTCAAAGCACTGAGAATAGAAAAATAAAGAACTAGTGGGAAATCTTTCAAGTGGCACAAAAATTGTTGTAAGAGTAAGTAAAATCCAAGTGAGATGAACTCTTTTATCTGAAAACATTAAGGAAATTCTGCTGGTACTTTGATCAAACTAGTTCCTTGATAACAGGTGTAAAAAGCTGAAAGAGGGTTATTCTCCTGGAAGTGTTTACCTCTGTGTTAGTGAATATTCTCTTGTTCAGAAAAAAAGCCCTGAAATTATGAGTCAATGAATGAACTCTAATGACTTTTAAACAAAAATAGATGACTCATCAGTAGAATAGGGTAGGATAAGAGAAGAGGAGCCTTGACTGACCTGGCTGTCAATTCTTGTAAGAATGGAAGTACATAATGGGCATTTCCAGCAATACTACTGGAGCACAGTACTGAACCATTAGAAGTTAAAAGTTTGCCAGGATTGGCTCCTCCCTTCTTCACAGAGCCAGAAGAAGACAAACACACGGGTTGTCTTTGACCAGACAGGCTTGCCCTCATCCCTCTTCTTTCACGTGCAGAAGTGTGGAAGTGGTAAACACACAGAACTATTTTCTTCAGCCTATTCATCTATTTGCATGAGCAAACACAGAAATCACTGGAGTTTCTAGTGCCAGAGCCTTATTTATAATAAGATGAGACAGTTTGATCTGGTCAAGGTAACATACAGAAATTGAGATAATTTTTCTTAGTGAAACAGAGCAAACTCCTTTGTCTTGAACCTGTGTAGAAAAAGGTACCTCTATAGATACCCCAAATTCTTCAAGAATATCTTTAAGTCTCTTAAGACTTTTTGCCTAATAGATTAATTACTTACAGTGTTCTTTGGAATATTTTAGATAAAACATTGTTTATTATAGAAAACTAACATCTTTGGAGCATGTTCCATGAGCTGCCTTGATTTTACATTAATATCAGGGCTGAGGGAAAACCTCATGTACTGTTGACACATCTTGCACTGAATCAACTATATCAAATAAGCCTAAAAATCATTCTCAAAGGCAAAGCAACTGAAATGCAAACAAAGTTTTCCAAACAGATGTACTAATCATGTGGAAAACTGGAGTTGTGAAGTCAGTGGCAGGTTACTTAGAGAAATGTGTGTCAAGCTGCAAAATCCTGTGTAGGGAACCAGAGGATTTTGCTGACACATTCACACGTCATGTTAAACAATGTTAAAATGTTATATGTTAGAACAAAAACCTAAGGAAACAAAATTATGTGAGTTCTGCTAAGAGAAAGCTGGAGAAGTCCTTCAAGTAGGGATGGGAAGGTAGAAAGAAAATAACAGGAAATAGACCAGGTAAGAATGGAACAAATTGCAAACTGAAGCATCTTTTTCTATAAAAATGAAGGCAATCTTTATGTGCACAATTTTGCTTAGAATTAGTAGAAATATTACCTGTTTAGAAACAAGCTACATGATCAGCTATTTACACCACTTATCACACAAAATCTAGATACCTGAACTAAAACATAGCTGAAAAAGTAAAAGGACCTTTCCACCATGAAAGCTGTGAAGAATATAGTAGTACTCAATATCTCCATTTTCAGATTCATTCACAAAAAAACACATAGAGTAACAAAACATATTCCAAGTACTCTGCTAGTGGATTAGTAGAAGGATTCATTCAGAAAAAAATATTTTTACCCATTGATTCATGGGAACAGCCTACAGGGAAGAAAAAAAATATTAGTCTCTTTCGAGTGTTGGCCGTACTCTGCTTAATCTCAGGAGGTCAAATGGTGTCACAGCCCAATGTCATAAGGAAATAAGATCCAGTCATCTGCTTCTCTCCTGCTTTGATGGATTTTCTCCAACTGGCAAAAGGAATGAAATCCAAGACTTTAGCATGAACATGACCTGACAAAGTTCAGCCCTACAGCAACATATTCTCCCATCTTCAGTACCAGTATACTCTCACCTGTAGAGTTTAGATTTAAAATTTACCATTTAGACTTGTCCTCACAAATATTTTAATACCATGCATCAACAGCTGTGAAGATGGTTCCTCTCTGACATCTCAGCAATTTCCTCTGCAAAGAAGGACTACCTGTGCTGATATTACTGATTGAGTGACACTAGAGAGTTTTCAAGAGATTCCAAGAATTCATAATATCCAGGACTCTTCAGATCACCCCCCACTCTGGGCACACAGGAGTGGAGTCATCCAAACTAAATATTTAACATGTATTTTATTTATATAATGTGGAAACAATATACATAATACATATGGCTTATATTAAAAATACATATTGTAGCTATCTGTATAGCTACATCTAGATCTGATCTTTGGGATCAAAAAGTCAAGAGGATACCTGCAAAAAGATCAGTAAGGGAACAAACCTGCAACCAGTTCTGTGATGGTAAGAGATGACTGGAGAAGAGTTACATTACTCCACTGATAGAAATCATCCAAAGGTATCCCAATAAATCCATATGGGTATTTCCAATGGCTCACACCAAATTCATCCTAAAACTACATAAAGGTCAGAATAGTAAGGGACTCTGGACTCTCAGAATTTTTACTGAGCTACTGACATGTCAGGATCAGAGCCCTAATGCTACTGGCACTACAGATGGCTCTGTGGAAACATACACAATCCTGAATCACAGCATTGTCCCTAAATTTCAGGCAGCATCACTTTAGTATCTTTATTTCATTCCACTTATTTCTATTTTATTCCATTTCAGCCTAAGGGCTCTAAGGAAGGTGTTAGGAGGGAAAGCTAATCATGCTCATGACTTCACAGAAGTCAGATGTAACTTACACCTTTCTAAGAATATAAAGCAAAGTACCATTCCAGTATGTCTAAACTGCACAGTTAATTTTTCCTAACTTTATCCCTACCTATAAAAAGGAATATCATCACGTAAGTGTAGGCATTCCACTCATTACAAGCTCAGTCTGCTGAAGTGATGGCAATGAATGGTATTATATCAATTAGTCTGAGATACCATGTCAGGGTAACAAAATGCTTGAAACTTTATACTTTGAAATGCAGAAATACAAAACTGCAACCCACAGGCAGCCTCTTCTCAGCCAAGAGACAAGATGCACTTAGCCCAGAGCATGAGGACACAAGAACAGGAGAAGGGTTTGCTCACAGTATCCAGTCAATGTATTTACCCAGGCTTGAGAGGTGTGTTTTCAACTTCAAATTTACAACACTGATATCCCAGCCCTATCCAAGTCAAAGGTCATCTAAAAACCATTAAATGGATGAAAATAGAAGTACTGTAGTCATTTTATCTCATCAACACATAATGAATTCAAGTTTGCCAAGTACTTCCCTTGTTACTTCATCATGTTTGTCTGTCATTGAAAACATCTCCAAGTCTAGGCTCAGAAGCTATTTACTTTCTAAAAATAATTATTTCCCTTTGACTACAAAGCAGACTCTCTTCTTAAATTAGATGGTCTAATATACATTATAAAAGGCAGCTAACTTCCTGACAAGTAGGAAGAGATCTAAAAAAAAATGCTGTCAGTATTTACCTACCAATAATTCTTAATTTCTAAAATATTCCTTTACATAAAGGACCTGAACACCAACCCATGCAGTCACACCACTTTTCTTATGTGGAAGTTGAGGTATATTATTTATTGTCATAATGCAGCTACTGCAAAGACTAAAGAAGTGAAAATAGGAAAGATGAGCACATGGCTGAGAGGGAAGCATAAGTTGCTGACTTCCCTACAAAGGAAATGTATGCTTTAATTATTTGAGTGTTGCCTCCAACTTCTGTTCTATCCATACACAAGAAGTTTTCACTTGAGTTTAGCAAAGTCTTAAGCAAAGATAGTGTGTTAAGAGCTACTTATTGAGGGGAGAGAAAGACAACAGAGAATTGTTAAAATAATTAGGTGGGCCATCAAGAAACCAGGATTGCAAGAATCATGCTGGAAGAATAACAAGCAAGGAGAAATCCAACTACAAATTGGGCACTCAGTTGTGAAGAGGCAGACTTGGGGTCCATACTCAGGTCCCAGGATGTTTTTCACATTTTACAGCAAAGTCTTTGAAGTCATTGAAAAAGTATCAGTGCAGAAGAGAATGAGAGAGATAAGAAGTATCTCTAGAAGTAACCCAGGAAATATGAATGAGGTGCTACATCACTACCTCCTCTCAGCTGAATTATCTTGAATTGTAAGTTACAGGGTTAGGATGCTTTTCACTTGGCTCCATTCCAAGTATGTCCCATTTAAGGCACCGCTCTGGACTCCACCAAGATGCTTGAAATGATGGCAGGAATTGCCATCAATTAGAACATCTGTCAGGCAGGGCAAGTAGGAGGAGTGTGTCCCTTCTAAAATGTCAGGAGTTACGAGAAGGTTACTAGGTCAGCATTTTCTCAGATATTTATGGATTAAAAACCAAGCCGTGGCCAAGTGAAGTGAGACGATGGACTGTCAAGGACAAATACACCCTGCAAACTTTTTTTTTCTCCTTTTGTCTCAGAGATAAAATTATTCTGGGATGAATTTACATAATGCAACTTGGGTAAAGCAATTTAGTACCCCAAGAAATTAAGACAGGAGGGGTAGCATCTGGTCTCAGAAACATTTAGCCAAGGAGAGTTAAAGCTAATATGAGAAATTATGTGAGGAAAGAAAGAGAAATATCTAACAATGCAGGTGTGGGGAACTGATTGTTTAAAGGCACGAAAGGAATGATCAGACTGGGTGAGGACTGACCTGTAAACTGAGTACCAGTAGAAATGGCAATCATGCACAAAAATAAGGAGTTTTAAACTGGAGAATGTATGACAAGTAAATTGATAAGCAAAGGGGAAGGCACCAAATATAAAGAGCTCAGACTGTGAGGGTTGTACAACACTGGAAGAGGTTGCCCAGAGAAATTATGGATGCTCCATCCCTGGGAGTATTCAAGGCCAGATTGGATGGGGCTTTGAGCAACCTGGTCTAGTGGAAAGTGTCCCTGCCCATCGCAGGGAGTTTAGAACTAGATGGTCTTCAAGGTCCTTTCCAACCCAAAATATTTTGTGAGTCTATGATCCTATGACTGAAACTTGCAAAGAAACCAAACTGGAATAAGAGCCCTGAGAAACAGATATTGAGACTGGGTAGGTGAAATAATGAAATAGGAATGGGGAAAGCATTAGAGAAAAAGGACGAGAACAAGGAAGGCAGAGGCTCAAAGTAATTGAGCAGGCAAATCTCCATGCATCAGGTTCAGCACCCTTCCCCCTCCAGAAGCTGGCACAGAATTTAAGATGGCAAAGTCTGTAAAATCTGTAAAGATATCCAATTTTCCATTCATGTCTCCTCATTTTCTTAGACTAATGTTTATANTAAAGGCACGAAAGGAATGATCAGACTGGGTGAGGACTGACCTGTAAACTGAGTACCAGTAGAAATGGCAATCATGCACAAAAATAAGGAGTTTTAAACTGGAGAATGTATGACAAGTAAATTGATAAGCAAAGGGGAAGGCACCAAATATAAAGAGCTCAGACTGTGAGGGTTGTACAACACTGGAAGAGGTTGCCCAGCGAAATTATGGATGCTCCATCCCTGGGAGTATTCAAGGCCAGATTGGATGGGGCTTTGAGCAACCTGGTCTAGTGGAAAGTGTCCCTGCCCATCGCAGGGAGTTTAGAACTAGATAGTCTTCAAGTCCTTTCCAACCCAAAACTTTTTGTGAGTCTATGATCCTATGACTGAAACTTGCAAAGAAACCAAACTGGAATAAGAGCCCTGAGAAACAGATATTGAGACTGGGTAGGTGAAATAATGAAATAGGAATGGGGAAAGCATTAGAGAAAAAGGACGAGAACAAGGAAGGCAGAGGCTCAAAGTAATTGAGCAGGCAAATCTCCATGCATCAGGTTCAGCACCCTTCCCCCTCCAGAAGCTGGCACAGAATTTAAGATGGCAAAGTCTGTAAAATCTGTAAAGATATCCAATTTTCCATTCATGTCTCCTCATTTTCTTAGACTAATGTTTATAGACATGGAAAAGAACATGCAAGAGAACCTGGCTCTACACAGACCACAACTCAGCTGAGATTTCACACAAAAAATATTATGAAAAATAAAATAATTTTTCAAAAGTCCTCCTTTTACACTCAGCTGTAGAACATAACTAAACCCCATCGCAAAATATATGTATTTGTTCTAAAACCTTGCCTAGGTGACCACTAAAAAGGGGACTATTTATGAAGCTTTAGAATCCTCAAAGATGTGCAGCCATCAAAGTACTTAAGAGAAAACACTGCCAACAGCCCCTGAAGGTATTTGAAAACAGGGTCTGAGGCTGTCTAGACAGAAATCAGGCTTGTAATAACCAATTCTCCTAACTGACAGCCTGTAAACAAACCTGTCTGAAAAGCTTGATCATAGTCGTAGCTTCATTCCTTGGAACCAGACACAGGCAAGTAACTGGAGAACAGATGCCAGGCACCAGCAGGAAACTGCCAGGACAAGAGTATGCAGGTATGACACACTTGAAATGCCTCATGCATTGCTAGCATACTACAACAGTTTCATTTTCTGTACAAAGGCCATAAACACAGTTTTTCAGAAAAAAATTAGAAGATAACTCATTGTCAGCAAGACACTTTGTTCCTTTTACTTAATAAAATTCTTAAGTGTAACAAGGAAACATAGTGAAGTAAGAAACATTTTACCTTCTTGAATTTCAAATTCTCTGACCCCTTGATTTTGTAGATGATTATGCTGTGATGATGTCAAATCCATACTATGCCACAAGCCCTAGGACAGAGAAACACAAGTCTGTCTCAATAAAATTACTTTATTTCTTCTTTCACACATTAGCTTCATTTAAAAAAAAAATAAATTACATGTGTTATGCTACTATTTGTTTCTATTGATAATAAAGACATGAAGACACATAAGTATCAATATTCAAGGCATAAAAGTACAAGACACAGCAAACTAGCTCAACTGTTATATTCTCACAGAGGAAAAAGAGCAGATTAAAAAAAACAAATCAAACAAAAGTTTTGATTAATGTTTAGAACTACTTTGTAAAATTTTAAAGTCAGAATCAATTAAAATCAGGTTTTGTCGGCTTATAAAGGATTGAAAGGAAAGGTAAAAACAAATTCCTGAAAGAGATGAAAAATTGCACCAATATGCTCTAATCTTGTTTGAATTAAGTGGCTTGGAAGAGAAGGAAACAATCTAATAGTAAAAGCTGCATATGAGAATAAGGGAGCAGGATCTACAAATAACATGCTGAACAGAAAGAATATGTGCCTATATGAACAGACAAAGAGCATGCTGGAGAAAAGAGTAGTAGGAAAAGTGGGACAGAGGACAATACAATTTTCAGCTGTCCACAGACAACCAACAATCTCCAGTTCTTGATATTTTACAATCAGAAAGAATACTGAGTTCACAGGAAAAAAAAAAAAAAAAAAACCCAAAACAAAAAACTCCCACACAGTGCTTTGATTATTTTTGATACTTTGATATGATTTTTAAGTGTCCACTCTTATGTGGAAATTTGACTGATTTTTTTCAGGATGGTTACAGGAAGCATATAGTTAATAATCTACAGATGTCTAAACACCCAATAGGAATGCAATTAAATAAGGCAATGACTAAAATAAATAGAAATAAAAAAGAAAGAAAAAAAGAAAGGACAATCAAAATAAAAATATATTCTGAATATCAAATCATCCTCACAGTGCAAAGTCTTAGGCAGGTTTTTCTCTCAAACTTCAGGATCAAGAGGACAGTACGGAAGAGCCCTCTCCTGTTTGAGAGGATGCACCTTACTCTCTTGACTTCACACCAAAAAGGCACACAGGTTTAATATTTAACTTTACTACTACAATACCAGCAGCCATTACTCTGTTTGAAGGTGAAAATAACTTAGGGGCTTTCTACAGGTCACCATAGCACACAGAACAAAAATATTGCCATTATATTTATGTCTCTACATGAACTTAGCAACAGCAACATCATTAGATAGGCACCAGAAAAGAGAGTCTGGGATTCAAAGTCTTTGTATGCGTCTTCAGAATAAAAAGTGGCATGAGAAACTACAGGCATATTAAACAGAAAATGTTACATTCATCAGCTTGTTGTCCACATCAGAAGTATTAAAAAAGAACAGATTTTCTTCCCATTAGAAGACAAAATAAAAGGTAAAATCACCCTACAGGACAAAGCCTTTGTATTTTGTGGTCCTCTACATTTTTTATGTCATTCTAAAAATATCCTGAGGTGCACTGAACTACACAGCAACCTAAAATAGTCCAACATGGGCATTCAGGAGCGCTACTAGCAGCTAAAGAGTGCAGAACAGCTCAGTTACACTGTTTAAAGTGAATGATACAAACTAATTTAGCGTAAAAGACAGACACAAGTGAAACACCACTGGCATCCACCGCGTTTCGGTCAGTGTTACCTGAATCTCTCACAGCTTTCCAAGGAAGGCGCTCCAACAGCGAAGTCTTTATCTTGCCGGCGGCTTCCCCCACAAGACAGCCGCAGGCAAAGGCGTGTTCCGAAGCCTGTGTCACACATTGCCAAATGCCAACATCCCCACACCGGGAGCGATCACAAATCCCGACAGCTGCAGCCCGAGCACAAAGAGGGCACCACGCAGCCCTTACGTAAGGGAGCAATTTTGTACCAGCAAGAAGCACCCACTCAAGGGAGCTCCAACCACAAATAACCAGCCCGGCAGCACTGTTTACAAAATAAATAGTGGCACGATGTTAGCGACTCCTCACTGTTACTAAAAAGTAACCGAAGAGCACAAAGTCATTCCTCATAGCCAAAGGAGTCTTCCAGGAGAAAAAGATACCAAGGGGAAGAGGGGCTTTTGCAGCTGCGGTAGAGGAACGCACGCTCCCGGTGGAATGCAGCAGTGTAACAAGGTACACGAGCCCCAAAATCCTAACCCCACGACACAGCTGTCACCCTGCATAAATTCAAACATACCACTCCTCCATAGCCAAGGTGTCCATTCACTCAACAGACTGCAAACACTGTCATGTGACCAAATACAGGTATCTAAGGCTTCTCTTTTTTAGACTGTAATCAATTCAGGACAGGAGCTGTCTCTCACTTTACACAGTTTTTAGAAAAAATAGACTTCAGCCTCAACTGGGTTTTCTAGGTGTTACAAAAAAAAAATAACATTGTACCAAAATACTAAACAAGCCCACAGTGAGCTGTGAGAGTCAGTCTCTGTACCATAGTTAGCAGAAGAAATTAAAGGGAGTTCTTCTACATTTATAAAAATCTCACCAGGACCTGATACACACTTTTAAAGTAAAATTCAGTAATGCTAATGAGGAATTTATAAAATAGTGCTGTAAACTGGCTGGACAGACTGAAAATTTGCTTAAAGTGTTATAATCCTTCCAAAAAGTAGTATCAAAAGGGATGATTTTCACCCAGTATAAACTGTACATGAAATATTAGACTCCCTGCAATTTTAAGGGCCAAATCCCACCCAGTTCACCTCAGCCCCTCATCCATTTAGAGAAGGATAATGTCTCATACAAAACTTTAATGTATGGTCTTGGATTTCAAATAATGAACCAATGAGAAATGCAGTAGAAATATCAAATGAGAACACACATACAAAAAAAAAAAAAAAAAAAAAAAGAAAAAAAAAGAGGGCCTAAAATATAACGGAAGAACATAAGATGGGTAGAATTCTGTGCTTTCCCTCCTTAACAGCCAGGAGCTGGAAATAAATTTTACATTCAGAGAAGAGAGGCATGTGGGAAGTCTGAGCTTCACATCGTCCCACACAAATTAATCCAATGTGAGTGCTGCAATCAGTAGATACCTCTGAACATCACCTTTGCAAATACTGTCTTTGGACACAGCCATGTAACTCCAAATCTGGAAACATGTCTTTTACATTCAGAACATAAACAATTACTGCACATCAGATTATAGAGGGACTTACTGTACTGTATGTTTTTCCTTGAGATTTTTTGAGGGTTTCCATTATCTCTCTTCAATAAACAATATTAGTTTGGGCATAAAACTTTCAAGACAGGCTAAGAGAAGGGAAGAAGAAAAGCAAAAAATTGAACCTATTTTACTTCTCCCAACACCTAGAAACAACCCAAGAAATTTTCAGAATTTCATTTAAATTTGAAGTTAAGGAAGCAGGCGATTTTAACAGCTCTATCAACTCAATTGGAATGCAAATAAATGGACAACATGTTTTGGCTCAATTTTAAAACCCGAAGCCTGGAAATTTCTATCAAGTGCAATCTAGGTCTTTCTGAGTAAGTGTGCTAAAATTACTGTTTTGTTTGGAATCAATTCTATTTAAGTTCTGGACAGAAAATGTGTGACAAAATGCAGTACAAAGAGGGATAATTTATTATATTTTACAAAGAATTCATTAGAATATTTACAAAGTTCAAGTCAGAAAAATCGCAGTCTTTTTAAATAATTCTTTTATTTAAGACGTTTTCTTTCTTATTCCTCTCTTGCTCCGTGATTTCTTTTTTCTGCCTTCGAACACAGGTTTGGCAGTCACCATGACTACATTTCCCAGGTCTTCATCCTCACCACTTGAGCTACTGCACCCTTTTTTCTCTTTATGGTCTGCTGTCTCTGTTGCAGGCGTGTTTTTCCTCCTTTTGCTCTTGCCTAAATCTCTGCCTTTGGATTCCTCCACTGAGGAATCACTAGAAGTTTCTGAAAGATGCAAATTTCCAACAAAACCACCTCCATATAAAAATTCTTTTCTGGAATCTGAATGTTTTCTTCTCTTTCCACTCTGTACTTTTGTTGCTGCAGCTTGATTTGCACTGCCTGTGGTACCTTCCCCTTTCCTTTTCCCAGGCTGTTTAAGTTCCATCTCCATGACAGCAGTGGCCTCCTGAATTTCATCATCTGTTTCCTTTTCCTTTCTCTTCAGACAAGTCACAGCTCTGCGCAGTCTCTGGCTCTTAATAGCTTGTTTTTCATGCTGTTCTAGTCTGAAGAATGAATCGATTCGAAGCTGAGTCTATCAAAAATAAAACAGAAACACCGTTGAATGTTTTTGTGGGAATTCAGTTGTTAGCTTTATTATAAAGCATTTGAAACTAAAGCAGGACAAAGAAATAATGAAATTAATACATATGCACAGAGACATGAACAATAAGACGCATCATTATAGTAATACTTGTACTTTATAATAAATTAGGCAACAAGAACCTTTACAAAAATTAATAATTAGCAAACTCCAGTGAGATTTTGTAAATATTGTGCTGCTGGTGATTAGACATATGTTGCTATTGTCAACCCTAATACGGAGAATCTCTGTAGTGCTCTTAAGTATGTCCTTATAAACACATCCTTAACTTCCAGCTGTGAAAGCAGAATGTTTACTAAGTAAATGCTGTAAGTGCACTTTGCATTTGTGCCTCCAAGTGCAAGAACACGCAGGGGTTTGACTCCAGTTCATTGCACCACATGTTGCTACAGTATAAAGACTGAAGAGTAGAACTAATAGTCCTCACACAGTGTGGATTTGTGCTATTCAACCACAGCTTGGCTTGTTGTATGGGCTAAGTCAGTCCTCTACTTGTTCCCTAAAATTGCCTAAGTGAGATGGACTCTTCCAAAGAATATTCCAGTAAACCTGAAAGTATATGTATGTAACTGTGGGGCTTTCACTCCACTCAATGATACAGAGAACCTAGAATACTGTACCTATCTTGTGTATGGCAAAAGGAAAAAGAATCTGACATTGGGGATCAATTGTACAACCTACTTTGACAGCTACCACAATGGGCATCACTATTCACTTTCAAGTGTTAATAAAGTTGACAGAACACTTACTTGGAAATCAGAGTACTATTACTAATGGGCACTTGCTCATCAGTTCAGTCTACACTCCTCCTCAAAGGATGTGTAGTGTACAGCATCAACAAAATCTCAGGGGCACTTTTATATATACTTTATAAAGTGTTTATAGAATACTGTATTCTAGAAGTACTGAAGTTGCTTGAGGCACCTGTAGCTTGACTGTGTCCAGAAAAAACAGCAGCCTGGACTTGAGATAGGTGCTTGATAGGTAAGGAAACTTGAAACCAATGTCTGAAATTATGCAAAGTCCCTCACAGCACATTCAAATCATACAAAAATTAAGTACAGAGCAGCAAGCTTAGTGACTTTAAAAAAAAAATACATAAAAATATTAAAAACCAAAGCCCAGCTTCTGAGAAAGATATTTTACTTCAAAGCCTTGCTGTTCTTTTTTAAATATGTCTCTCACAATTCTCGAGTTACCCTTAAACTACAGGTAGATTTTTCACCTGCTGCAAGTTCAGCTGTTTCATCACAGGCAAAAGGATTCCATCTGTCTTTGTCCTAGTCCAGCCAAAGTGATCCTTGCAGAATGTGCAGAAAGTTAAGGAACTTCACAAAATGGCTACTACTGGTATTTTGTAAACACATAAAATGACAATTCCTAAAGTAAACAATGTCTGGAGGAAAGCTGCTCCACTTCAAAGCTTCTTCTACTACAAAATCAGACAAAAGACTCTCGGTTAGAACAATATATCACAATATTGATATTGGTTAGATATTGGTTAGATATTGGTTAGAACAATATATCACAATCACGCTGTTACATCTCCATTAGTTGCAGAACTTTTTCTCTAATAGCAACATTTCCAAAAACATGTCTCAGTGAAGACAGAACTCATTTTGGCTAAATGGTATTGCCATAACACAAAATGCCTATAAATAAACACTTGTACCTACAGGAAGTTTCAATTACTGCTTAAAACATTATTAGCTCTGCATTTATTGCCATCTACTTTCAATAGTTCACTGCAGCTTAGACTGCTACTGAAGCAAAAAGCAGACATTATTGGAAGAAATGCAGGGTGTAACTAGGGATAAAGTGCAGACTGAAACACCATTTTTGTCTACATTTCAAGACTTATTTGTGAAAAAATTCAAACATACAGAGGGAGTGTGCAAACAATCTCACTTCAAGAGGAGAAACAGGCACAGGACAGTTAGAGAAAAAGTTATAGAAATATAATATCACAACAAACTAGTCAGTTCAGCTACAAGATTCTCTTTGCATGCAAAATGAGGCAGCCCACTCTCTCAGGAGGACAGAGCAGCCCTGACTGCCACATGTCCATGGCTGCATTCCTTTCTATTCCAGAGCTGCTATCATTTCAGGGGAGCACATGCAGATAGGGCTTGGGGCCCCTCCCAACAAAGAGACGTTAAGAACTTGACACTCCATTACTGTCTCCTAATGAACTTTGAGTACTTTTACCCAACAAGTAAAAGGATATTCTCTGATCTGCTCTACATCGGGCTTTCCCCATATGAATGAGCCCCTTGACTCATCCACCACAGGCTTCAGGTACGCTTCTGCCACTGCTGGATTTGGGAAACCTGAATAAAGCTGTAGCTCCCGCAGTTTCTTCTTGACTTTGGTGTCATGCGGATTAGGCATCACTTTCTTATTCTTCTGAGCCTCATTCCACCACTCACTGAAAAACAGAGAAAATTATTAATTTGCCTCATAAAATAAAACCTGAAATATCAAGAGCCACCATGCTAATTTCAATAGCCTTAGTCTCCCTGCTTCAATTACTACAAGAGATGATGTAGAAAATGTTCAAATGAAAGATGGCCAAAGGCACAAATAATCTTAAAAGCAAAAAAGACAAAGCATACACATTAAATGCAGCTATTGTAAGCCAAAGTAACAAATATCACCTGAATTCCCCATAAGGTGCTAAACAGAAGGCCCCAACTTTAGCCTCACTTGCAGAGGATGTTCCACATACAATGATCATTTTTGGAGGTTTTTCGGTATGCAAGGAAAAGAATGGAAAAAAAAAAAGACTTCTAACCACCCTTGCTATTGTCAACACAGCTGCCATAGCCCTCTTCAAATCTTGTTCTTGCCCACACCCTACCTGCCTGTCTCCTTCAAGGTCATTCATTCCTCAGTCAAGTCCCCTTTCTCTATGAACAAGATACAGCAACCCCCCACCAAGCCAGGGAGAATGAACCTCTGCTCCACTATAGATCCAGCTCTCCAATAATCTCTGAGGCATACCCACAATTCTACAGCTGTTCTGCTGTCTTTGTCTCACTGTGATTGCTATATCAACTTGTCACCTTATCTACCTGTCATTCCAAATAGTGATATAATGGAGTCATGTTTTACAGCCTACTTAGTCCCATTAATGATGGTCAGTGATGGTCATATGTTTTGCTACATGCTTAAGCATCAGAAAATCATGTTTTCTAATAATCACAATATGGAGATACAAAAAAGCAAATCATAATGAAGCATACGCGAATTTTAAGAGAGGTTCCAAACCATGCCCAGGAAATTCATTTAAAATCTCCATTGCTGTTACAAAGCCAACGTTTGGGATGCCCTCTGTGTAGTCACTTCCAAGCAAGTATGCCAAATTAATTAGCTTGCTTCTATCCAACCCTGAAAAAGAAAGTGTATGTATTCAGTATTTATTATCTTACGAAATAAAAAATATTATCAGAGAGGCAAAAACTGAAAGGAAGACAAAGGCATTAACTCCATGAAATTATATTTAATTCAACATCAGAATTTGCTAAGTTATATTTTGGAGCAGTATCAATATACTCCTGCTAGTTCCAGCACTAATAATTGTGCTAATTTGGCAAATATATCTTGCCAAAACGAAAATGTTACAGTGGACACCAGGGGAAATTTTTTCATGGAAATTATTGTTAAACATTAGAATGGACTGTGCAGTGAGGTGGTGGAGTCAACATCCCTGGAAGTGTTCAAGAAACAACTGGATGTGGTACTCAGTGCCATGGTCTAGTTGACAAGGTGGTGATCAGACAAATATTGGACATGATGATCTCAGAGGTCTTTTCCAACCTAAATAATTCTGTGATTCTGTAATTTCAAAATTCGGGGTTGTTACAAGATTTTTTTTTTACATCTATTACATCCAGTTACTGTTCTGTTCTCATCTAATGCTGGCCTGAATTGAGTAATGCCAGAATCAAATAAAAACATTCTGCTTGAATTACAGTCAGTAGTACCAATGCCTCTGCTTCCTAGAAGTGCTCCTCAACTGGGAGCCTTTTGCTCTCTGCTGGAACAGTTAGTAAGCAGACCATAAGAGCCTGTGAAACAGCCAGAAAGAACTCAGCTGATCACTTCTATTTGATAGGCTATAAGGTCTGAGGCAACCAGACTGATTTTTAGTGACCAGCTTCAAGAGTTTAGATTTGAAAAAAAAAAAAAAAATTAAAAAATTCCATGCAGAAAAGGAAGGATGTGAGTCTAAACACACAAAGCAAGACCATCATCATGCTAGTCACGACATCCTTCAGCTGTCCAGACAGAAGAATTTCTGCAATGCATGGGAAAGGAAAAGCACAAGACTGCAGAGGAATGTGACATAAAGACTGATGATGACTATTTTTCCCAATAAATAAATAAATTGTTTATCACATGAAAACCAGTTAAAAATCACAGACATGCTTTTACAGCAATCCTTTCCAATTAAGCTACAGTAGCATACTTAAGTAGGGCAAAATTATTTCATTCAAGTTGCTGGAAGAAACCAAAGCTACATTTTTCACCTCATAAAAATGTTATGAAATTTTACATGCTACTATTTCAAAGTCTGTAGCCTCTCAAATTGAAAATGTCAAAACTCATTTTAAAAGAGTTCTGTTCAAGACATAATAACAAGTTTAAATTGGTTCATATTTTGCCTAATACTTTACGTGACACTGAAGCTTAGTAGTTCAACAAAATTGGCAACAATTTGATTAGACTAGCTCAAGAGCAACCAGATAGAAGAAAAAATCTTTCAGTGTCAACGATATGATGAATGTTTTACACATATTCCAGATCCACTTTTAATATATTACATCTCAGGAAGTCCAAAACTAACTTCTATTTCCAGAAGACTAAAAATCTGATAACATCAAACTATCATTTTCCCACCACATCAGAAAAGTCATGCTAAAATTTACCCAGAAACTGGTATAATACCTCATATCTCCAGCCTTGGTGATCATTACAATAACTCAGTATATCAAATGCAGGTGGTCTGCAAATTCATGGGAGTCATCTGGCAGTAAAACAGCAACCTAAAAGAATGGCTTTAGAGACTCTCCAAAGAATAGAAAATAAGAGACACAAAATTCTGTAGAAAATATGAAGAGACAGATGACAGAGTTGTCTTATTAAAGACTGTGTTTAACAAATCAATACCTGAGACTTACCTAGCTCGTTCTGAAAGTCAACATACTGATAATATTCCACGTATTTGTTCTGACTGAAGAAATTTTTATAAACATGTCGTGCACCAAACAACCAAACATCACTGTCATCAGTGATGGTCCCAGAGGTCTGATCAGTAAGGTCCAATATGGCACACTGTGCCTCAGCCTCCATCGGTGCCTCGATATATGGAATGCCAAACAGACGGAGGAGCTCCTGGAGGATGGAGGAAAATAGCTAATAATTAATCTAAAGAGTTAACTGCTAATACACTTCTGCTTGACTCAGAACTGCTAGATTCACACTTGGGAGTTATTTAATATTTGACAACAAACCTTAAACTTCTGGTACAAAGTGCCAAGCTCAGTTAAGTGAAGGGGGAATCCCCACTCAACTCCTCTCAGGCAGACAGTGCCATATAAGTCAAGCACTACTTGAACACACTTTTACCACACAGTTTGAGAACCTGCCATCTTAATTACATAAGCATACTTAAGTATTGTTTTGCACAGCAAGGAGAAAATTCCATGCATTACAATTATGTGGGTTCCAGCAACAAAGATGCAAGGTAAGTAAAAAAAGTAAAATTAAAAAAATCATATAAAAAAAAAATTTGGTCATCACTTCATCTAAGAAAGTAGTATGAAAGCATATGAGAAACATTCATATCAAGCAGGAAACAGTGGGAAGACTAATCATTCCATGGATAGTGTTTTGATATGCCTCTATTTTGATGCATTTTTGCTTTTATGGGATACCTTACACAACCTCAGTTAAATATCCCACACGCACAAGGTTTACAGACTTGTGCTAGTTACACAGGCCTGGATTATGTTCTTCACCAGATGACTTATGAACCTTGACAGAATCAGTCTCAAGACTTTAAATTTTTACTGTAATTAAGAAAAAAAACACAGATCAAAAGACTTACAACTACAATGGTGCGCCTATGATTACATGGCACATAATACTACAAAAGCAATCTACTGGCCTTTAAAAAAATCACCTGAAGAAACAAGTTTATGCAAATGTTTAATCACGATTAAATATAATTTTAAAACTACCTAAACTGTCCAATTAAGAAAAAAAACCCAAGCATTTACATATTTCTCAGAAATAATTTGTAAGCATAAGTTTATTGCATCACAGACACTACTACTTGTCTACTATATTATGGGTTTATTAACCCAAACACATTGTATTAAACCTTGAAACACTGACACAGAAATAACAGGCTTATTCAGGCATAACTGGTGTCTTTCAAATTGCTTACACAGGGCATAAACTATACAGAACTTCTTGTAATCACAGTTTGACTAACACATAAACTGCATCAATTCTTTGCTGAACATGGCTTCCTAATATTTTTTGTTCATTTTGCACTCTTCACAAAAACAAGCCAAGATCAAACTGGCCCAGTCCTTAAAAGTTGATAATGAAAAGATATTGATTTATCCATAACTATATTATTATTTTATAATGTTATTACACTTACTTAAAATAGTTGGAATTCAAGATTACCTCAACACTTTCAATATTTGAAATCAAGCAAACTGAAGAAAACAAGCTCCTGCTCCTAAGAGGGAAAAAAGTCTATTATAACTAAGCAAAATTACTAACAGCTTTTGACTAAATGACTGGGAGGAAGGAAACAAATCAAAATGACTCAACAAATACTACCTGGCTTTCCAAGAACATCTGTCCTGTTACAGAAGCGGCAACACGTTCCTGCTGCTGTTTTTGAGACTGAAGTGTATTCTGCTCAGCAGAAAGGTCCTTTTCTAATTCTTCTAGTTCTTCCTGAAAACATAAACCAAGGTTTTTATGATTTCAACAATTCAGGTATACTTGGGAAAGTAAAGCACAAAGTCTCCAACTACAATTATTCTAGTAGTACATGTTTTATTAATTCACACTAGGAAGTTGTTACAGCTTCTCTAATGCAGCAAATTGTAAGACCAGAGATGGCCTAGTCATCAATTTGCTAAAACCTTGAAGTTTTCCTTTGATTTTAGGGAGATTATAATTAACCACCTGTAAAGAAAGATCAGTTCCCATACAATTAGATAGCTATGTGAGAAAGCAATGAAACAATAAGAAGCTGTTCAACAGTTTTCCTTAACAACTATTTGGACACAAAGCACTCTATTACAAGCTCAAACACAAGAAACAATGAGTTACCAAACTGATGTCTTGCCACTCATCCACTGCACCTTTACCATCAGCTTCTCCTTCAACATTCTGAGTGTTTCCCAGCTGCACCTCATCAGACTCCTTCTGCAAGTCCGGTGTGAAAACATCATGTCTGTCTGTCTCCACTTCTGGAAGTGCTGGCTCATCACCCACTTTTTCGTCATATTTAGTAGGAAACTCAGTCTCATTACTGACTTCAGCATCCACTTCAATAAAGCTTCCTGTCAAAGGAAAACAGAGACTTGTACATGTTTTTAACTTGGGCAGTGACTTTTTTTTTTCTATATGCAGCAGATAAATATAAGGATTGTGAAATTACATAAACCAGGTGGCTGACTGTTTAATACATCAGTTAAATTCAATGTACACAACATGCTTTCCTGACTCTCCATATTCTATACTCAGGTTTCAATGATAAAATGCAACACCAGGTGGAAAAAACACAGCTCAGATTTTCCTTCTACCTCCTATATATGTGGGAGTGGATGCATTTTTAAGCATTTCTTACTAAGAGAAAAGGTTTCAACTTCAATCACTTTCAACTGATTACAGATACAATACTGTCCTATTTTCTTATCCTTTTACACAACCAAAAAGCACATACCATCAGAATCACTGTCTTCAGACTGTGATATCCCTTCTCTTTCCGCCTCAGGATCTCTTGCTTCTGGAAAAAATCTAATATCCTCAGATACATTCTCCTCTGTTTGTGAAATTACTTCCTGTGTACTTTCATAAATTTTCAAGTTTTCCTCATTTTTAGAAAGGTCTGTTGTTTCAGTATGAATCAAAGCATCTATACTAGTTTGCACAGGGGAACAGCTTGGCTGCTGCAAACACAAATTCATATCCTTATCTCCCAGAGACTTCAAGTCCATTTTGGAACCATTTTTTTCTTTGTCAAATTCTTTGTCTTTTCTAGTATTGTTACTACAAGAACAATTTTCAGCTCTGGATATACTGGTATCATTTGGTGAAATAGGATGTTTGGAACCATCTTCTTCCTTGTCCACATCTTCTGTGTTTTTTATAGTATTATCAATATAAGGTTCAGCTATGGATATACCAGTGTCCTTCAGTGCAATATGATTTTCCAAATCATTTTCTTCTTTGTCTATATCTTCTTTGCCTTTTCTAGTATTTTCAATAGCAGAATAATTTTCATCTCTGAATATACCAGTGTCTTTGGGTGTAATACCACTTTTTTCCAACTCCTGACTCTTCTGTTTAAATTTAGCATCTTGCATAGTCACTTGGATTGATGAATGAATTGTAGCTGTAGGAATGCTTTTTCCCTCCTTAACTTCAGGAATCTGCTCTTCCTCATCTGAGCTACTAAGCAGAAAATCCTTCCCTTCTGGTCCTTCAGATAGCACTCCACCAGTTGCAGCAGTAACAACTTCCTCCCCTTTATCATCTTCACTCAGAGCTTGCTGAATTGCCCGCAGTGTTCTTGGAGACACACGGCCTTCCTCTGACACAGATGGATTCACGTTCAACTGTCCTGCATCCAGTTCTTCTTCTGAGCTGCTTTCCACCATGGCTGCCTGGATGGCAAGCAAAGTCCGAGGAGAGGGGGGTGCTGCCACCACATTGGCATTGTCCTCTGTCTGCATCTTGTCAGATGCAGATGTCTGCTTGTCAGATGCAGACGGCTTTGCATTAGCAGGAGATTCATTGATTTTATTTAATTTAGTCAATTCATGCACCTTTGATGAGGGTCCTGCAGTAGTTTCCGAGTCTCTACTCATAGCTGTTTTTGCTTGAATACCTGAAAGAAAGTTTTGTGTGGAAAAAAAACTGCTTTATAATAACATTCCACTTTACATAATGAACATCATTATATAAAGATTATTAAACCACTTTTTTTACAGGTTTACAGATCACAGTTAATGAGGTATAACAGTAATGCACATTTCATACAAAGTACTGGCGACATGTACCAAAAAACAATATTCAGGTTTGTCTTAAAACTGCCAGTTTTAAGTGTACACACTCCAAACAACAGGTTTTACAAAATTAAGACCCGACATACCCTTTATCAGAATATAGTGAGAAGTCTCTTCAGAGACCACCCTCCTTGATTCCACTTCTTTCACAAAACCACCTTCATTTTCATATTGTGTTTGGATTTCACCCGAGTGCTGTTGACTCATTTCTTTTTGTACATTTTCTATGCACCGATTGAGGTTGCTTTTTTTAAGCAAACCCCTAAGCTGGTACTGGGAAAACTCATTGGAGTCCTCAAAAAAACAAAGCAAAACAAAAAACAAAACAAAAAAATCAATTTAAATAAACACCCCTTTTAAGCAAATTCATTTCCCACATTCTGGAAGAGTGTGGGAATTCTTTCAAGAGTTCCTTTAAGCAGCTAACATTTGTCTTTCACTGGCTGCTGCACTCCCAAGCAACAACTTGCTGCACTCCTGGCAACATACAATGATTCTGAAAGGTACCAGTAGTTCTCAGTGCCAGGGAACATCTCAATTTTGGTTATCAGAGCTCATACCCATCTTAAAAAGAAAAGCAATTAGAAGAGAATCCACATGTGGATCATTTTAAAATGATGGTTCTTAGCTTACACAGGGGCACAAGCCATCATTTGATCTAATGTATATTGCACTTTCAAAACCTCACTGTAGAAGTGGCACTATAGGATTCCTCATCCATGTCTGAACAGCTTCGACACATCTGCCTAAGGTACAAAAGCCTTTTCCCAGCTGCCAGCTCCTCTAACAACCTCAGGGTTTGGAATCCAAGCTGTGCTCATTCTGTCTGGTTCATCCACACCAGTAGCATGTTATGCAATCTTCAGCATAATGTTGACGAGGTACAAAATACAGCATATTTTTTACATTTTTGCCAAGCTGAATTAGCTCTGCTAATTTTAGTGGAAATCAAGAGATAAGGCTGCTAAGAGTCATTATCTCATTGGATTCTTTTCTTCTCATGGTAACATCTCTTATTAAACAGTCCAGGGTGAAAAGCTTTCCAGATGTAGTACTCTTTCTTCATTTGCATTAATGGCAATAGCTCCATTCCAATGCTTTGAAAACTATTTTAAATATTACCTCTGGCATCGCTTCAAATAACGTTCTTCTTCGCTTTGTAAGTTCCTTAATATCAGTCAAGATCTCATGTTTTATTTCTGGAGGCAGCTTGTGGAAATCTTCTGATTCAATGTCTACAGAATAAGGATTTTCAAATAACTGTTCCTATAAAAATGGAAAACAAGAATATATATTTTATTTTACAGCACAACAAAAACAGTAAAATATTTAGAGCATCATTCCAAGCAAGACAAAAAAAACCAACCCCTCAAGAACTTTATTGCTACTTCCCAGATGGCACAGAAAACAAGAAAAAAAAGTAACTGCTACATAATAAAATAATGCTAAGTACCTCATTATTGATGTACACTATACAGAGAAACTTTGTTTTATTCTTTTTACAAAAAGATACTTAGTATAAAACACAGAACCAGGTCATATAGCCTCAGCTACTGAGATTTAGTCCTTCTGAAGAGGTTCTCCTCCTGAATGAGAACTACTTCAAAGAAAAACAGTATTTCCAAGAGTGTTCATTTTTTTTCCCTATTGATGAAAGGAGAGATAACTTTATTATTTATTATGTTTCCTTCTTAGGTTATATATTTCTTTTCTTCTCTTCCAATCAGATCAGCACATCAGAAGCAAATACAGAATTTATCTGTGAAAACACAAGGACTTAAGTGCTTCAACTTTACATTTGGAGAAGCACAGGAATTTTGTTAAATATGCTGTTATTTATGTACAAACATGTACACAAATGCATGCATTTCTCCTGCATTGTTATAAAAACCAATGTCTTCTCCGTATGTTCAAAGGAAGCAGTAAAAAGAAAAAGAAAGGCTACCACAAGAATTTTCTGTTCTGCTGTATTCTAGTGGAGAAATCACATTTATATTTTCTCATTAATAGGAATTCTTAGAGTACTGAAAATTAACTTGTTTTCTTATAAGTAATGCTATAATAAGACCTATACCTCCAAATAATTGGATTTTCTAAGCTTTTTGTTTGTCTTTTAAGCATAGCACATGAATGAGGGATTGTCCACAGTAACAAGGCAATTAGGTTGTGCTTACTTGTAACATCTGTTTTTGGCTCATTCTCATTTGCCATTCTTTTTCTTCCTCCTCCTCTGAGCTAAAAAATCACAAAGAAAAAACAAATGTGTAGATATTTACCCAGGAAAACAGAGCTTCTATTTTAAGCAAAAAGACATTAGTCATGCCTTCACTGGTCAAGCACAAAAATTTGCAGCAACACACACACACACACACACATATATATACACATATACATACATATAAATACGTACACAAATCATAAAGATCTGAGCAGAAAGTAAGAAGGCAAACTTATGTCAGTTAAAACTAGATGGAGACAACTGCTGCTGTTTAGATCATGACACAATTCTTACTTGGTCAGCATTTGAAGTATATAAAAGTACAAATGTAAAAAGAGTAACCTACAGGGCAGCCTCACACTTCTCACTTAGTGCTGTTTAAGAAGATGCCACAGGTGTGACAAGTACAGACAAAGCCTGCCTCTGCTGAACACGTCAACACAAAACAGAATCAAGCTGCCACACCCAAGCTTGAACAATCAATCCCATTTAGTTTTATAGACATGACTATGGAGACTGAGGTAGAACTTTCATTATTATACATTGAATCCAGTGTAGAAATTTAATCTGTGGGCTGAAAGCTTCTTCTTCTACGTTCCCATAAATAACTAGGAGGCTTCTGTATCCAAAAAGAAACTGAAATAAAATATAAATTAAGGAAATATACTCTATATATATATTGAGACAGTGTCTCATAGGTGAAAGGCCTTTCATCAGCATCAAAAAAATGTGGTATATACTTTTAACCAAGTTTATTAAAAGCCATTTAAGCTATTTTTCTTAATTCTACCTACCTATTCTTCTCTTCATCCTCTAAAGCAGGCAATACATACATATCATCAATTCCTTCTCTTCGAACTTGTGTAATACTGGGCAAAGCTTCATTGCTTAGGGAAAAAAAAGAAAAAAAAAACAATTGGCAGCTTCAGAAAGACTTACTGTCACTTATTAACCAAGGAAAATTAATTTTTATTCTTGCCTTTTGCCTGTAATAGCAGTTTTGATAACATGTCTCTTCAAAAGTGTTTTCAAGAGTTTCTCTGTAGTTTTCCTGGAATTATTGATGGCAATTTCCTTTCTTTGTCTTCGCTTAGCCTACGAAAATAAGAATAACACCAACAAGATTTTGCTGGATGCTGAAGATGAACACCCAGTGAATCCCTGTTAGAATTCTGTATGCTGAGCCTGTGAGCTATTCCTAACTCATTCTACACCAAGGGGGACAGAGCCTTCAGAGCCTCTAAATCTATGTCCGTTTCCTCTGTGGGACTCAGGAGCAGCTTTCAGCTTCTGGCAACAAATGTCTTCACAGCTGCATTCAGGTCCACTCTGGAGCACAAGCCAGTCTTGTGTCATCATCCACTTCTCAGCAACCTGGCTCACATGCAAATCAAACCTGCCTAGGTTAAAGAGCTGCTGCATGCTCCAAGAGCTAACCAAGGCTGGGACTGCAAAGGACACCCGCAGAGCAGTGGACTTCAATCCATCCTCACAGCTCAGAAACATAAGCAGAATAACAGGAAGGAAACTGAAAATGGCTGCTTACCATCAGCAGACATACAGCCTCTTTTACACTGCAGTAACTCACAAAGGTACTTACCAAGGTTTGTCTCTTCAGAAGAGGCGCCTCTCCATCAAAAACAAAGACGGGTCGAATCCGGAAAAACAGCAACTTGCAGAGTCGATGAAACAGAGTGAGCAGGTGAGCATTCCGTACAGAAATACCACCACGATCTCTGGCTCCCTTTATTGCTTGGTTCAACCAAATACTGATATCTTAAAGAACCATTGAGAGGAAAAAAATGTGCTCTTTTACACATATACCACATTGGGAGTTCCTATAAAGTGCACAGATTTGGCTGAGTGGATTTTGCCCACAGCTCCAAGCTTGTCTTATCAAAACCAAGAATATCCAAATAGCTATGAACTTGAAAGAAGAATAAATCATTGCCCTGCACAAAAAGCAGAGTGGAAGCAAAATCACAGCAAATACCTCCCCAGTTATTTTTCCAGGTAAATGACAGGTAACTTCCTTTCACATCTTTCCAGCATTTAACCAAGCATACAGGACAGGAAAGCTGATGCGTAAGTATAAAACTTCTTCATCTTGTACTGCTACTGAGAGCAGCACATTTATTTATAAAGTGCAAAATTCTATAGTCCCACATTTCTATAAGGAACCTGTCAAAAAAAGACTATTTTTTAAAAGATGAAAATAAAAGAGCTTAGTGTTCCACATATTATAAAGCAAAATTTCCACTTACCAAAACGTAGGCAATTTAAATGTAATTATATTAATAAAATCATTTATAAATAAGGGAAATAGATAAAACTATCTCCCTTGCAATTTCGGTTCCCCGGCTTTACTTTTAAAGGATACCAACAGCAAGAATTTTCCCTTCCAGCGTTTCTGGGTTTATGGGTCTCCCGGTGCACTCAAGCAGCTTCCAAAGTCCTTGAACTCCCATTGTCCTTCCTTAGCTGCTTTGAGAGAAAATCTGTGAAGCACAGAAGAAGGAATAACCCAAAGACTATGCGGCCCGCGACTGCTTTATTAATTCAAAAGGAAATAACGAGGCAGCCGCTCGGGCCGGGATAACCAGGGACATGGGCAGGGACAGGAGCAGGGACAGGCGGGGGTCGCGATCCCGGACCTGCAGCGAGGAGCGGATCCCGGCGCAGGGGCGCGGAAGGGGCGCGGAAGGGNCCCGGCCTGGGAGCGGCTGCCCACGCCCCCGTTTCCAGCCGCGGTTCCTGAGGCCGCTGGGCTCCTCGGCTGCTGGAGGAGAGCCTAGTACCTAACAGCAAGGAATAATTGTGTTGGAAAAATCTCCGAGATCATCGAGTCCAGTCTGTGACTGAATGTACTTTTGTCAACTAGACCGCGATCTAAGTGCCACGTCCAGTCTAAAGAAGCAGGGACGGTAATTACACCAATCCCTTCCAATATCTGATCACCCTTTCTGTGAAGAAATTCCCTTATGGCCAGCCTAAACCTCACCTGGTGCAGCTTGAGGCCATTTCCTCTCGTCCTGTCACTTGTTACCTGGGGGAAGAGGCCGACCCCACCCGCTTACACCCTCCTTTCAGGTGGTTGTAGAGAGTGATAAGGTCACTTCTGAACCTCCTCTTCTCCAGTCTAAACAACCCCAGCTCCCTCAGCTGCTTCTCAAAGGACTTGTGCTTCAGAGCCTTTACCAGCTCTATTGCCCTTCTCTGGTTGGAGAATGAAAAGTCTCCTGTCTCAGAACAAAATCCTACAATGCAGACCAAAAGTAGCCCTATTTTTCCCGCTCCCAAACATGATTTCCCCTGCAGCCTGTGCTCTCTCTGTTCTGCCTCAACCACAGCCCCAGAGCCCCCCACTGCAGGCACCACCACCCAGGAATCCCTAAGGAAAGCTCCCTGCAACACAACCCCAAGGACATGCACTTGGCTCCTGCTAATGCTGTAAGAATCCATATACTACATAGTCTGTGGGTAGTGTGGCAGTCTCCAACCCAAGAGCAAAATAACTGTAAAACCAGACTTTCGTCCCAACCTACTTAAGCAGAACAGTCATCTACAATCAGAGGAGAGACCCTGTTTCTTAGTGAAACTATCATTATTAAGCAAAAATTAAGAGACACACAGGGAACTCTGGCTATGTAAGTCCAAAATCCCCTAAAGAACGCAGCTCAGGTACTCTAAACAAAGCTGAGCCCTCAGCGCAACCTCAGCCTGCAAAAACAGGCTCTGAAAATAGCTCATCCGGAAAATAAAATTTCAAAACCTATGGGTTTTGTTCAGTCATGAGGCTGCAGGCTTAGAGAAATTAAATAGTAGAAGTCATAGTGCACTGAGCACCACTTTTTATGACCCAAGAGATCCTACCTACTTTGCTAAGCAGCAGTTGCAACTCTCATTTGTCACTTACCTACTTTGCTGAAGACCTTCACTAAATGCAGGGCCATAATTTCCAAGAAAAATGAAAAGCAAACAACAAGATAGAAAACAAATTTTATTGAATGAACAAAAGTCTAAAAGTCTCCCGTTTTTGGTTAACAAAAGCAGCAACCTACAAAACCCCTGCATTCCATGACAAATATTTTTATGTCAAAAAATTAATCCTTGAGCAGGTATGAACATTTGTACACAGAACAATAGAACTGTTGAGATGTGTTTGGGCAAACAACTGGATTTATCAGGGAAAGAAAAAAAGAAAAAGGAAAAAAAAAGTAATTCACTTGGGACACCTGAAAAAGCTTGAATTGTGTGCTGGCTGAGAGGTATATCATCAGGGCTGCCAGCAATTTTCAGCACTTGCATCCCCTTCACACAAAATGAAAAAAGCAGCAGACAAAGGACAGAGATTGTAAGACAACAAGGAAAAGAACTGCCAACAGAACTCAGTGTTCAGCTAGCTCATTTGGCTAATGGTAAATGCAGCTTTTAATACTGAATTTCACAAGCTTGTGTTAAGTGAGTCCGTGCTCTCAGGAGCCTCCAGGGTAAGAATTCAGCCACTTTACTCACAGAACAAAAATAATAGAGAAGTTCCATCCTCAAACAGACAATTCCTCACAGTCAAAAACAGGCAACCAGATAAGGGAAATGAAACTGAGACCTGCTTGACAAGATATGATTATCTGACTGACAGAAGTCAAGTGGGAATTAAACAGAGAATGTACATTCTCTTTGTAAATCCAACAAGGTTTTCTAACCTATGTGATCTTTTTTTTTCATTTGCACTGGATATGGGCAGCCTTACTAAAATGAAGTGCTAAAAACAAAGGCAATGTTTACTTTTATCCTTACACCATTTGCAGAATAACCCTTTTTTATAATGTCATATCATAATTTTTCATGCTTTTGAACAGTAAATATATTCAATGAAGTCTGTTTATTACATTGACTGATTTCAACCTGCTCTTTTGTTTTCACAGATCAGGACATAGTACAATTATTTCAAAAGAAATTATTGATTTTGCTATCATATTCACCTTTGATTGCGAAATTACAACAATCTGTGCTTATCTGTCACTTTGTACATCAGATCTCATCTATTGCAACCATATCAACATATTTATTTAATAATTATGAAGCTGTATCTTATACCATAATTTCTATTCTTATGTGTTCTAGGACTAATAAATCCCTAATATGTTTTGATTAAAACTAACTTTAATATATCAACTCTATAAGCTAAAGTTAATTTTAATCATTTCCATCATAATCATTGTAACTCTGATACCCACTGTTCCTCCTCTCCCGAAGATTAGATTTCTTCCACATAGATTCTTGATGAAAGCTAGCACTGAAAGATCGACCCAGTCGCCCGTGTTGTTTCTTAGATATGTTATCTTCACTCTCAGATTTGGAAATTCCTTGTGTTTGGGATTGTTTATTCTGTCTAACATTCCCAAATGGAAAATTCCAAGGACCAAATCTTTGCCAGTTAAGTCTCTGAAAGGCAATGATGCAATGAAGATTTCCTCCAACCTAATCAAAGTAAAAAAGGTTCTTTGTTAAATGCACACCACAGGCACATTTCTAACATGCATAGATATTTGACGTCAATATTTTAGCAAGTAACATGATACTTTCAAATAGAAAGCAAACAAGAAGTGCCACAACATGCAAACCAGGAAAAAAAATTAAAAACAACAAACAACAAAACACCACAAAATCATATACAGAAATAAACAACTTGCATCAATTAATTCTGATTATTTCCCAGATTCAATTACTGCTTTCTTATTAATCTTTTTGATCTTTTTAAGCTATCAATTATATCCTTCATGGGCCAGTATCACTTATCTTCTGCTAGTCTTTTTTTTTACTTTCTAACTACCTTCTCAGCAATTATCTGTTCTGGTCCATTCTGATCTTGCTGACAGTCTTCCATAGGGTCTTCACACCTGAAATAATCTCTTCAGTCTATTATTTCTCACAGAGTTTCAATCTGCAAATCACAAACACATCCTCCACCCATGAGACACAGCCCTATCTATAGGAAAGAAAGCCACATGCATTGACAGTAACTCCACTCAAGGGAGACACACACATTCGTATATGCCTGATCCTACTCAATTGTACTTTCTTTCCCACTTAAATGTCATTGGAGGGTCATACTCCAAAGGGTCTGTAATTTGTCTGCAGAATATTTCTATACTTGCTGCAGCTACATTTTAAACCAACAAAGTTAAATATTCTGACCAAATACATTCTGTATACACAGATATCCTGGTTCATCCTAGCATATACCAAGCTACTGATGTTTTTTATCTTGTCCAGCAACTAAATCTAAATGACTTTGGTATGCAAGAACCCACATTATACTTTTGTCTTCAGCAACATTTCATAACAGAACAAATTCCTTTAGTGAAGTTATCTTACACCGCTGAAGTACGAGTAAGTTTGCAAAAACCTACCATGAGTTTCCTCCCATCTCAGTGAGTTTACCTTACCTTCTTTGTTTTTCGATGTTGCAATCCTCTCTCTAGGTGTCGAATATCTAGATATTCTGGATTTTGAGTGTTTAGGTCAGTGACAATATCAGTCCACCTACAGAATAAAATCATTACTATTCAGCTGATATTTATGAAACCTCAGCAGCATGCAGACTCACGTACACATACGTACTCTCATGCAAATACAGACCTGTAGCTTTAAATAGCCTTATCGGTGATTTAAAGATAAATGAATGTGTTAAGTTACAAAAGCCTCAGTATTAAAGACATCAAGCTAGATGTAAAAGTGTTGCTTTTAATCAAAGCATTCACACTGATTATTCCTGCTCTTGGAAAACACCTTCCAAAATGAGTAAGAGCACCATGAGTCATAGTTACATTCCTTACACTTACCAATTCATCAGTATGGGAAAGAAAGAAGTAAAGTGTGGTTTAGGCAAGAAGAAACATAAGCTTTTTTTTTTTTATTTTAAACCTCTCCTACCCTTTTGTATTATTTTGTTCAGTTCCTTGATTTCTTTCACACACTAAATGTGCTTTGACCAGACAGCTCTCATCATAACTCACTCCTACATTTTATTTAATTCTAAACTATCAGTTCAATCACTCCTCATTCACTCAGCTTTTCAAACATTTATATTTCCTTCCAGCCCAACTGAAACAAATATTTTCACATTCCAGATCTCTTTAAGCCTGCACATCACCTTTTCATTTCTATCAATATCTAACTACCTGTTTCTCTCTAACACCACCCTCCAAGTTCAGAAAGTGCATTTCTACTCCAAGCTTTGCTCCTTTTCCTTAAGCACAGAACTTTCTGCCAGCTCTCACTGGGAGTGCAGCAGGAGGAAGACTGTCTCCACAATCAAAATTAGTATTACAAAGGGTTTTATTATATATTCAGAAATCTTTTCCTGTGACATTTGTAGCTAATACACCACACAACAAAATTCTACCCTTGGGATCTACGATATGGCATTTTTCAGTAATCAGATGCATAATGTGATTTTAATTTTGTTGCACTTAATCTCATAGTCCAAAATACCCAGGTATTTGCATTTATTGACAAGGTCACATCACTGACAAAAAAATTATTAAATAAAACTAATCCACGATATTTCTACATAGCACCCTCTAGTTCTCCTAGTCTGTATGTCTAGTTTAGACACCAACTTTGTTGGAGTCAAACCTCATCATAAATGTACTGTTCAAATGCACAGATAAGCAAATAACACAACAGACTACAGGCTGCACCTGCACCTCAGCTAGGAGATCTCAGCAGCAGCAGAATATTCTGTGCACAGCCCAGACACAGCCTGTGCATGTCCTCATCTCCAGTGTAAACTCCTCCAAGGGCCATGCTGTCTGTAAGTCACAACTGCCACGACAATAGACAGCTGAGACTGCTTTTTCTCTCTGACTAATATGAGCTGTGTCACACTCACGCAAGAGATACGGGCTTTGGCTCTCGGCAGCCCACATATGTTCAGGTGATACAAAACTGCAGAGCCAGCCCTGAGGTCAAAACACAAAGCTTCTCCCTAAAGCAGCATCTGTTTCTATTAGATACATACATATATACACATGTATACGTTCATTTAAAAGAACTAAGAAGTCACTTGGCGACTCTGAGTAGAGAACTGTTTTGGAAGAAAACATTGTTTTACATTCTTACCAAGTAACATACCTTTTACAATGTATTGTTGGATGCTTTCTGCTGGGCTCTCCAATTAATATCCAATATTCTACTTCTTGCTGCAAGACACGACCTCTGTTCAATAGAAGATACAATCCTAGTAAGATTTATTGTGCATAGTAAAAAGAGATATTAACAGTCTCTTGTTCTTTTGATGATTTTCTAACATTTAAAATTGTTTCCTCAGCCAAACTAAAAACCAGTTCCTGTGCTATAGTGCTCACAATTGCGTACAGGGAACCTTTTGTTTCAAGGCCTGAAAGCAAACCTTGGGGATGCTACTACACGTTATTTGTGAGAAGAGAGATTTTCACTAAAAGCAGTTTTATTTGGATGAGAGACAGTCTGTAAATATAGAAAGTCAGTAAATATAAATAGCTAGGAAACAACAGAAATAAGAGTTGTGGAATGCCACATAAACGTGGTACAAACGGCTTCCTCTGCACCTGTGATGTCCAACAGTCATGAAAGAGTCCTTTCCACTATTTTTAAACTATACCTTAGCTGACAGTTGTTACTAAGAGCTGCAGGATAACCTGTAAGAACAAAACTGGCAACTTCAAACGCTTCCTTCTAAACATCCAATACCAGATACTAAAATCCAAACCTTTGAATTAATACTACTTTGCAATCAACTTCCAAGAAGCTCAAAGCTTGCAGTAACGTTGTCAAGGAAAATTTTTGACAGGTATTAGGGCAGAACTGACAAGATACACAGGACTGCTCTGTAACTTCTGTGTATATTTATCTCATGAAAAACTACATCAGTTTCAACTGTGACAAAACCTGACATTTTTCTGCCTAGGGTATTAGACAGCATATGGCCTTACTGCTTGGAACACTTTCTTTAGTTACAAAAAAATCCCTGTAAAATAACAATGTATTCCATCAGGGCAAAGATGGGAAACCAAGACACAGGATAGATTGATTGACTTACCTAAAGTCACACTGGAAGTCTGTGGTTGAACTGGGAACTGAACCCAGGTCTCCCGAGTCCAAATCCAGCAACCTAAGATCATACAGGAAGTCTGTGGGTGACCTAAGAACTGTCTCTAAGCTCAGCCTAGCAACCTATCCACCCACTTCTTTTGGGACCTAAAATGTTTCTTAGCTTGATTTTTAAATAAAAACTTTACTTTTTAAGTAGAGTGCAAAAACAGGTAAACAAGAACTGCTCCACAATCTACTGGGAGTCCTTCTGGAAACAAAGCTTTTTTTTTTTTTTTCCTCAGTAGGATCAGAAAACTCAAAGAAAACAGGATGCTCATTTGGTCTGGCCTCCAGCCTAAAGTAAGACTGTAAAAGCTTCTTGAACTTATTATTTCATGTTACATTGTTAGAAGAGTACTCTTGCTAAGAAAGAAAGCTAATATTAACTTAAAAATAACATCACTAGTGACTAAGAATCCATTTCAGCCATGGGTAAAGAATGAAAGCTGTTCTCTCTCATTACTAAACAGTATAAACTTAAGTTAGTTAAAAGGCATGCTATGTTTCCACACACTGGACCATATTATTGCTCAGATTGTATTTTTGATCTATTAACCTTTTTTTTTCCTTTGGTCTTCTAGTGCAGTTTCTTCCTAACTGATTGAGTAAGTAAGAGATTAACATTTTGGGAACTCAAGTAGACTGATGCGTGGGATTTCTACTTGGGGAATATTTTTTTACACTCTTCTCCCAAACCTGGCAAGTCACTGAACTCAGTCTCAATAAAAAACTGTATTCTTTTGCTCATATATTAAAAGCTTGCATTAACCATATCATAAGCTTCACACTGGGAACCAATTAGACTTGGATGATTATGCTTTAGCACCCCAATCAATGACCATTTTGAACTCCAAAAGCAGAGCTAGCATTCTCTGTTCCTTGATGTGACCCTACCTCTTCAACAAAGTCAAAGTCAGACTGCTTACAAGCAAATAGCCAGAAGTTCACCTTATGCTAGTGACCTACGCTTTTCATCGTTTAACATTCCCCAATTCTGGTATCTGCTAATTTTCTCAGGGATTGACTACTTATGCTCTATGATAATACTAATAAATGCTGACCAATGGCTGAACACAGAGAAAGTCCAACTGAATCCTTTAAGACACACCATGTTTGCAACCACTTTGAGAGAGGAAAAACAGCTTAATATGACTTGGTGAATGAGATAAAACAAACTACTCTCCTCAAGAGAGTGCATAGAGTACTCTACAACGTATAGCACTCTACATCAAGCAGCAAGGTAAATGCCTTACAAAAGCTAATACATATCTCAAGAATTAATATTTTCAAAGTGAAAATTTGTGGATTTAATGCAAGACTCTCCCCAAATTATGTATGAATATTAATGCTATTACCTTTTTTTTCAAATCTGTATTTAATTGAAAACTATATCAACTATTACATTATATTATCCTAGTAGTGTCACTCTGACAAATCTGAAATTATTATACAGAGAACTGTATTTTTATTCTAAAATAACTGGCATATTAAGCTTAGAGAAGTACTCCAGCATTTCAAGCATTGTTAAAAAAAGCCAAACATAATGTCTTAAGCCAAAGATCTCTTCTAGCTTTTCTCTCCCCATTTCCTCCCAATTCCTGGTAACAAATTCTTCACATATCTTTACTTTTCTAAGCTTTACATGCCAGTAGTTGGAGGTTACCATCACCATTATTAGACAACATTAATGCAACAGAAGTACATAACCACCATCCTGTGATACCTACACAACCCCTGCTCTTGCCATACACAAGCACTGTAAATTTCATCACACAATGTAAATTTCATCACATCCACCTCCTGAAGGATTAATATCACTGTAGACTTTTTGCTTCTTAAATTTATAAAGGAAAATTGCAACATAATTGCACACTTTGTTTGCTTTCCCTTCCAAGCTCTCTAGGAACAGACTCTCCCCCTAATTAGCTGGCTTTTTATTGTTTAGCCTTAAAAAAACCCCACTTGGCCTTTTTTCAGCCCATATATTTTTATTTTTCAGATTAGTTACCTACCCTTGTCCTTCAATAAAATAACTACCTTCTCTCTACATGGCTAGAAGGTCTTAAAAAACCAATTTCTTAATATCACAGTTTTCTTTTTTAAGTTCTCTCAATGTAGTCTGTTTAGTAATTTTTCATTTTAAGTCAGTCCTTTCAAATCACACTGTAGTGTTTTTCTATCTCAGACAGATGCCTATATGACACAAACTGAACCATTATTTATGGAGAAAAATTGTATCCATTTGCAGTAAATTTTTCCGTATGTTTCTTCCACTAAAATAAGCATAAACACAGTATCTTACCTATATGCTTTACTAGCTTTTACTGGGGTTGCTTCAAATCCAATTGGGCAAAAATAATGGTTTTGGCAATGGTAGATGTAGGCCATTGATTCATCTTTCAGTCCGCGTGTTAGCTTCGCTAGGGCCCCTGCAGCTACACAGAAAGATCAGGTTACAGGCCAGGGTGCTTTGGGTCCTGTGTAACACAGTCAGCAGACAGAAAAGACCTATTTGACAACAAAGTAGTTATGCTGTTTTTTAAGTGGAAGGACATGACCTGACAGGCATGCACAAAATACACTTTTGATTTCGAACTTGTTACTTTTTTGTACCAGGCAGGAAATTAAATACTATCTGCTGTACAGTCTATACCAGGGAAATGCAATATAAAGTATGCTTTGTGTTTAGATCAAAATCACATTTTAAAAAGAGCCAAAAGTATCTCTTAACCTAAGAAATACACACTGCAACAGAATGCAGCTGCCCTAAGTCAGATGTGGCACACACTGATGATAATACTGAAACCACTGAAAACACTCAAACATTTTGGTATTATGAGCCTCTTGGAGCTTCCTAGCCGCAGGAACACATAGAGGCATGCAAGGGTTTATAATGTGACCACAGTGCTCAGTTTCAGGAGAAGACTAGAAGAGACACTGAAACATGATAATTTTCAAGTGGGATGTCAAGAAAAAAAAAATTCCATTTTAATGATATCTAAAACTTTTCAGCATGATTTTGTGCTTTCAAAGAACCTTTCAGTTAGAAGGTAATTACCCAGACTATACCAAAGGCTAGTAAACTGTGGATGAAAGTAATTTTTTTTAAATAGCACACCTAAAAAGTAGAAAAAAATGCAGCTTCATAAGCTAATTGAGAATGATCACTTAACTTTAGAGAGAGATGTTCGCTACAGCCAGGCAGAACAGGTAAGTTCATTGCCTTTAAAACTGGGCTTTTTTAAAACATAAAACATTAAGTAAGGACTAATACTTTTTGTTCTCCCAGTGGATGACAGCAAACAAATCTTCCCACACACCAACACAGAACTGGAAATGCAGCGTTTTCCTGGATATCTTAAAATTCCAATTCTGTGACAGCAGAATACATAGCACAGAATGTATTTTATCATAACAACAGTATAAATGAAATTTTTGGCTAAATAAGAGAAAAAGTAAAAACAGAAAAATCAGCCAACTTGGAGCTATTTGATACCTTATATCAGATTGGAAGTACTACTTACAGACTTCATCCTGTCAAATGCTATGCACTGCAGGATTTTTGAATTTATATACTGTAAGATGAATACTCTAGCATTAGCTACGTACCAGTTTCTCCAGCTGTCTTGTTCTTCCCATGAGGTTTATACAGAACATATGAGCATCCCTTGATATGGAAGTGATCATTTATTTGCCTAAACCATCTGAAACAACAAGCTTGAAGATTGTAGTAACTCAAGAGTTATAAAATGCAATTTCATTTCTCACATTTTTCCTGTGCTTTGATAGTTTAGGAAAAAAAGTCTTGGTGTGCTACTAAGTACCTACCTCGCTAATATTTAGATTGTAGATGACCACGGCACCCAATACAAAACTTAACATATCCTAGACAGAGAAGTAAATACACAGAACCTTTTCCTCTGTTTTGCTTTTCCTGACTTGACATAGATACACAATAACCAAAGATCTGGATGTGAAATGTTGGTCCTATTGTATTTAGCCCAGTAACCTCTAATGTTCAATTACTCAGCCTTTAGAAAGGCAACAAATTCTGAGGTGCCAAACTCCAACCGCAATTTGTAGGGTACGTAAATGAAATCTAAGACACCAGAAGAGACCCTTCAAGTGAGACTTTCTACTTATCTTGTTGGGTTTCTCTCAACTAAACTTCACAAAGCCTGAGCACTACAGGAGCCTCATACTGCAACTCCTCACTGCAGCAATAAGTGAGGACAGGCCAGCAATTTTTTCACATTAGAAGATTCAAATTCATGCTTGAAGATAATACCTCAATCATAAAGCTATGCTGGATAATGGGGCTGGCTCCCAGCCCTCCTGTTTCTGCCAAGAAATGCTTGCCAATCTGCCAAGCACTTCAAAATTATTGGATGAGGCAGGAAAAAAAAAAGAAAACAAAAAGATGGGTAACTTCTCTGCTGCAAAATGCTCAAAGAGGAAATCAAAGAAGAATTATAAATTTAAATTTTGTCTGTATGGACTGTTGACACAAAGAGACAGAACATTGTATCAGTTTGGTCTATAGGAATTGCTATACCATAGAGCTGCTATACCCTGACACACTCCTGAAGAGATACAAATTCTGGATCTGAATTTACTAAAGCAGGTAAGGAAATTTTCATGATATTTTCCAATGATCTAGCCAGTATGCTTGATGGAGAACAGATTGCTGCTGCATTTTCAAATCCAGCACAACCCTGATCTGCCAAATACTATATACTGCCCTAAAAAAAAAACTAACTAAATCAAATACAACTCATGAAGCAAGCAAGAATACTGAAAAAGTTTTTAACCTCACCAAAAGGTAACACACCAAACCCTGTAAAAATGTACAGCACACTGGTACAATATGCTTCTTGGCTCTGTTTAATCTTAGAATGTCTTATTTAATAAAATACCAAACAAAAAAAAAAACCTACAAAGAATTTAGGTCCAACCTTTAACTGTCAGGAAACAGCAGAAGTGATAAAAAATTTCAAAGTGTTCTGTGACTCCAGCCCCATGTTTTTGTTCTTGAACAGCTCCATTGCAGCAAGGATTCAGCACTATCTCATTTTCAATTCTTAAATTTCATTTTACATTAAGCTAATAGTGTATCAATTGTCTTTTCAGGCCATTTCAGTGATACCAGCAAACATTTAACATGCATTTTCAAAAATAGGAAAATAAGTGTAAAGAGAAATTTTCCTAACCAGGAGACTAGACTCATTAGAGTATTACATAACCATTACACAAACTGAACCAAAAATCAAATAGAATTTCACATTGACCTGACCTGTGTAACAACATCACACCATTCAAAATGGCCAGTACAAACAACTCTTTGAGAAGTTTCATTATCAGAGTACTCAGGTATGCTTCATTGTTCTAAAACTTAAGAGGATTAACATGTCAGCTACTTTGTTTTTTAATAATTGAACCACTACCGTATTTTTAAAGGTTCTTCTATCTCTTAGCTGCATCAAAAGAACCAAACATACCTCATTAGAGTTGTATTTCCAGTGAAGGGACCAAACCTAATCTCCTCAAATGGGGGCTGAAAGCCCAGTATATGCAAAGCTTCTTCTTGAGTGATGGGGGGTAAACTTAAAAAAAAAAAAAGAAAAAGTGTTGTAATTAGAAATGTAGTTTTGACACTCTAGAGGCAAAACAAAGCAGTCTATGTATGACTTTACCTTCCAGCTCCCAGTGTACTGTATAAGAAATTCCAGCAAGACACTAAGGATGAAATTCCACAGGAAGTCTTGTATTGAGGTCGGCTAACACAATACCTTAAACAAAAAACCTCAAACATATTAATAACACAATCTTCACTCAAGTATATGACAAACCTGAATTACTTCTTAGTGTGCCATGTCACTAAAGTGCCACGTTATATTGAATGTTTTCACGTCATCTTTATTAAAATAAAACACAAACAAAAAATCCAAAAGAACTTAAAACCAAAAATTAAGCAAATATACTAATCAATTTCTTTGCCAGATGCCACTACCCTATTTCATATAAATCAGTCAAATTTCTAACAGCCCCATGGGAGTTCTGTACAAATGATCCTGTAGGAAAATATGATCGGTACTAATACAATAGACGTGGTTTTATCCAGTCTCTTCTAACACATGCACTTGTGGCAAACTGCATCACTACCAATTTACTAATGAATGTCATTCTGGGCCACAGATTCCCTAGGTTAACTCCAACTTTCTGGTGTCACAAAGTTAGAACCATTCAGATGCATTAAACTAATTGAATTAGTGAGCTTATTAATACAATAATGGTTGTACAGAACTGACAGATTCTGATCAAGTATTTCCCAGTAAAAAGTAAAATCAGAAGTAAAATGTATCAGTGGTACGTTTAAGGTTACTTTTTGCCTAACCATGCTACTGAACTTTTATTTTGTTTTACAATGAATCCCCACATAAGTTTTTCCCTTAACTGAAAGTAAAGGGAATGTTTAGAAAGAAAAATGTTTTAAGGATTTCAACAGATGGGAGGCAAGCTCTAATTTTTCTTCTAGAATGCATGAGATAGTGTGTGTATGCTTAACATTTCTACTAAAAAAAATTACAAAGACGTTATTGAGAAGTTTGAAATCAGGTAACTAGCAACAGTGTCTACTGAGAAACCACAAGGTTCATAAATTCATAACTTCATAAATGAGTTCATAAATACTACCATCTCCGAAGGTCCAATACTTTTCTCTCCTTCACATCTTCAAGAGCTGAACGCTGAGGACACTCCCTGTATTGTTTGCTTTTTTTGTCCACAGATTTCTTCTTTGTCCCTTGTTTCTTCATGTTGCCTGCAAATCAAATTTCAGAATCAAATGAATGTCTAGTTTGCCATTTGCAGCTTTCTTCTTAAATACTTTTAGGAATAGCATGCAGCTCAAATAGAGACACTGGTTGTGTTAGTAGGCGTAAACAGGGACTAAACATTAACTGAAAGGAGAAAGCCCAAATACATAATCTAAATTGTCAACAAGTTTGTAAAGCTGCCATTAGCTCTGTAAACAACATGGTGTTTAGATCATGAACAGAATTAACGATGACCTGCCCAACTGTTTAGAGAGATAAGTCAATCTGATTATTCTAATGCATTAAATCACCCATCCCAGAATTAGACTCTCAGACCAACATGGGCCGCCCATCTCCTAACATTATGTAGGCACAGAACATAATGAAATGCTTGTTTTTCACTGCCAGTCTTGCAAAAAGCTACAGTTTCTGATGAAAACTTTTATGCAAATCCATTAATAATAATAATATACATCCAAGGTCTTTTTCTTTTTATAAGTCACTATGACAGTAGAAAATAGAGAGTTGGGCCACATGCTAAAGCAGAAATATTTTTGTCCTCTTTTGAAGTCATACATCCAGATGCATAATATACTAGGTCCTACTAAAACAAAAGAAAAAAAAACTCCAACACGGGGTGGGGGAAGGATACCAGAAACCACCCCAAATACTACACAGTTAAGTAGGAGTCAGCCTTGCTTTGGATCCACTTCCCCTGGTAGTTACATTTGACTTTCACTCCTTCTCTCTCTCACTCTCTCCTGTCCTGATGAGCAAGTTTCTTGAAATGAAGTACAGGCTCTTCTTTAGCACTTCCTTACAGGACAAATGTGCTGGCCAGCTCCCTTCACAAACAAGCTGGAAACATGAAGCCTTTTTCTTTCACATCAAAACTTCACCACCTCACCTGCTTTGTTCTTCAGATTTGAGTTCACGCCATTGAACTCAGATTTGTCTATTTCCCATGCCAGTGGAAGCTTTCCAAGATTGCCAGGCAGGCTTTCCAAGTTAGCATCTTCACTGTAGATGATCTCTGAAGCACCAGTTTGAACGCTGAGTAAGTTAGGTGTGTTGTTATTTCCAACGTTTAAGGCAGCACTACTTGATAGGCAGGCACTAACTGAAGCACTTGGACTTTTACAAATAGATGTGACTCTGTTTAAAAAAGCATAGTCTGAGCAGATGGTATAAAACTTCTCTCTTGTATGGGTCACAGGACATCCCCATGGATAATGCCCATCTTCCCTAGACACCAAGGATGCAGTGGAGGCGTCTGACATGCAGTATGGCTTCACGGGATCGTGAAGAGAAGCGTCCGGAGATTCTTTCCCAGGTCTGTTTTCAGTGTTTCCATTATTTCCAGAACCATTTTCTTTTTCATCTTCTGAAATAGTAGGCATTGAATGATACTAAGAGTATTGCACAGCGAAGAATACTTCTTCTTTATGTTCTAATTACAACAGGGTTTTCATCACTGCCTCCATTGCCTCTGCAAGGTATCAACAAGGTACCTGAAAAAAGGTTAAATTAGTACAGGTGTCTCATTCAACATAAAATATACACAAAGCTTATCTTTGAACTCATACCAAATAAAAGTTGAAATACCCTTTGAGACACCACAACACACAGGGCGTCTTTCCCTAAGCAGCTCTAGAGCTCTACAATCAGCACTTTTTATCATTTGTGAGGTGCCAACAGCATACACTGCAATGATATCATTATGAGGACATAATAAGCAATTACACTTACAAATCAGCACACAAATAAAAAAATTAAAAAATTAAAAGCTTTCTACATGTTCTTGGTTGTGGTTGCTCTTCTATCCCTTACAGTCACAATACACTGTGGAGTGCAGAATAATTTATACAAATTAATAAATCATCATACAGCAATTTAAGGTCACTTAATTCTGCTGAATCTTGCAAACTTTTGCTTCAAGTGAAGACCAAGAATACAATTACAGTAACTATAACCTTATCGATTGTAAATTGACAACATCACCCACAATCTGTTCCAGTGCTTTCCTCCTATAGCTGTTAAAGGTTCCCTTTTATTTTTACGTGACTCTAATTCTTCGAGACGTGAGAAAGAAAAGCATGTTTTGTTTATGGCAGCTAAGAATTACCAAAAACAAATTTAGGCAGCTGGCTGGCTTGCTTTAAACGATCATTTTTAAAGGGCAAGCTGACAGCGTGTGTGTTATCTGTCATCTCAGCAGCTCGCACGTCTGCAGACACGCGCCGCAGATGGGAACCTGGCGCGAGGGAGGCAGGAATTCCGCTCCACAGCCTCCTCCTGCAACACTGGCTGCGGGCCGCTGCCTCGCACCTGCAGCGCCCCGGAGCGCCTCTGGCCCCTCAGGGCCGGCCGGGTTCCGCTCGGCGGAGCGCAGGGACACTTCCAAGCACCCGCCCCTCCCCCCGCGCTGCCGCCAGTCGGCTCCAGAGCGAACAGGCGCGGGCTGGGGGAAGGGGCCCTCCGGGACCGTGGGCTCGCTCCC
>WBNO01033480.1:42761-143078 GCA_013400575.1 Peucedramus taeniatus
CGGCGGCCGCGGCCGCGCTCCCTCTGCGGGCCCTCGCGGTGCCTTGCAGGAATCAGTGGCGAGCGCCTCCCGGCTGGGCCGCGACTGCGCCTCGGCGCCGTGAGTGGCGCCCCTTCGGTCGCCCTCCCCCCGCCATATGAGGCCTCATGGTCTCGCCCGCTGGTGCTCCGCGGGCGGGCGGAGGAGGGAAGGAGGGGAGGAGCAGGTCGGGGATGGCGGGGGCTGGAAGCGCCTTCTGTGTGGGGGCTCGGTGCGGAACAGTGAGAAACAGACTGAGGGAGATGGGCCTGCTCAGCATCGAGAAGAGACGGGATCTCATCTACATCTATAAGTATTGAAGGGAGGGTGCCAAAAGGATGGAGCCAGATTCTGCTCGGTGGTGCCGAGCAATAGGACGAGAGGCAACGGGTAGAGACCGATGCGCAGGAAATTCGACCTGAATATGAGGAAGAACTTATTTACTGTGCAGGTGACCAAGCATTGGAACAGATTGCCCAGAGAGGTGGTGGAGTGTTCCTCACTGAAGATACTGAAGAACCGTCCGGATGCAATCCTGTGCAATGCGTGCTGGGCTGATCCTGCCTGGGCAGGGAGCTTGGACCAGATTACCTTATATTTGCCTTATATTTGCACCAGCGTTCTCTCGGCTCCCCTGACAGCAGTAAGAACGTGTGTAACAACAGTGCTTCTGTAAAACTGTATGAAGGAACAAAAGTGTCTGTCAGGTAACACTGTCTGGAACTGCTGACAATATTTATCATCTCATCCTTCACTGCAGTCAACATGAACAAACACAGTGATACTGAAGATGCAACTGGAGCTGTTCTGCTACTGCCAAAAATATGTAAAATGGATTCATTTTTAAATATTCCATTTGATTTTATAACAAAGTCATTATAAAATTCTAAATAAAATATCAAAAAGTTATATGATGTCCTGCTGACAGAGGATTCACTCCTGGCAATTATGACACTGTGCCCTCAGTCCACAGAGCCTCTACTCCCAGCAATACTTTCTGAGAAGTGCTGCAATTACTAGAAAAAAACCAGAATCTAATATCTCCTCAATTGCTAATGTTATTTGATGGTTCTCAGTGGTTAGGCAGAGCTGAATTGCGAAAGTGCTCGAGCAATTTTGGGTACAGCCATGTTTGCCATCCCTTGGACATGAGAAGACCTAGATCACATTCTGTAGTTTATGTGGCTTCATCCTGAGGCAACCTGCCCCTTGTAAAGGAGAGCATCCCGTATGCCTTTGCCAGCTGGAAGCCTGTTGAGCCTTAGTCGGCCAACAGCCTTTGATATAATTAAATAATTCTGCCTCCAAAGCATTTTTATCTGAGCCAAATTATAGGCATTAGGATAACAGCGATGTTGGCTTTGCCAGCCAAGACTAAAATTAGGTTGCATGATTTATCTTATAACTTGTTTGGGTGCTGACAAATAGTGCCAAATCTCTGCACGGATTCCCTGAGCTGCACTTATGTGGGGGAAAAAAGCTGGAGGAGAGAACATCAGGAGGGTGGAAGTGTGTCACCTTTACTTCATTGCTGCTATGCTTTTTTTATCATGTCAGTGCCATCCTGCTGAGAGGAGGAAGCATGATCTGTGAATTCTACAGCTATCAAATTTCTTTTGAATTAAAAACATCTTTAAAGTTCTCTTTCACTAGAGGAGACTAATTTCTGTCATACATCAAAATATAAGCTGAGAAGGAGTGTGATTTCTGCCTGTAAAACGCATCAGGAGAGTAAAGGGAAAGAGGAGGAGCTAAAGAGTCATGGATATACAACAGAGCCTGTGGGAATTTTTAGACTGGAAATCATAAGTCTTCTAACTGCTGAATGTCCTAAAAACTCATGTCAGTTAGAACATAACAAAACGATGTCTTTAAAAGCTGGAGCTTGGTAATAATTAAGGCATTTTGTAATGACGTCGTTGGTTAGAAAAGACTCTCTTCTTCGACCCAAGCTGTCGTTTCTCGGCTTGCAGTTTTCTACAGGCTAGTGATTTTTGTGTGCTTTTCTCTAAGCAATTTGCAGTTATTTCAAAATGTAAAATACAAAATCTTTTTGAAATTCATGAGTCCTTGCTGATGAGTTTCAATTTTCTGTATCATTTGCCTTAACAAGAGAGAAGCAGTAAGGAGCCAAATTGAAAGTATCTTAGAGGTCTTTTCCAACCTGAATGTTTCTGTATGCAGTTAAGAACAGCATGAGTGTTTGGGACTAGCTCTCTGCAATTGGAGGCTGGATTATTTGACAGACAAAGGGCCATGGAATCACCAAAGGTTTTGCACTGGGCGATTGCCCTGGTGGCAGCGGGTGAGGTGCCCCCTCACCTCTGCTCCGGACAATCCCAGACCTACACTACCGGCAGCCCTACATCAGAGTCACAAAACTGTTAAGGGAGGAAGGGTCCTCGGGAGATCATCTAATCCAACCCCCCTGCCAAGGCAAGGTCACCTGGAGCAGGCGGCATGGGAACACAGTGGGTTTGGAATGTCTCCAGAGAGGAAGACCATGGCCCCTATGGGCAGTCTGTTCCAGGGCTTTGCCACCCTCAGCGCAAAGAAGCTCTTCACCTTCAGCTGCTCTGGGGAGGATTTTGAAAACACATTTTCCCGATTGTAAACTCCATTTTCCACCCTAATGTTTGGGAACGGAGTGAAGGGAGGCTGGAGGGCGGGGGTCGGGGGTGAAGAACTTCAGCTCATGGCACGGGTTAAACAGCGGCTCAGAGATGTCCGGATGCGTACGTCAGGGTCGCGAGCAAGGCCCGGCTGTCTCCCCAGTGCTTTCTATGCGCTGGGTCCCAAGAATTCCCGGGGGCTTGCCCGGCACCTCCCGGCAGCGCCGCCCCGCGATGCCGCGGCCCCGCCCCATGGAGCCGCGCCGNGCGCTCCCCGCGCGGTACTTCTATGTGCAGGCCGTGGACGCCCAAGGGCTGAGGTGAGGGCGGCGGCGGCGGCTTTTCGGGGAGATTCTGGGCAGGGTCAAACCGAGAGGCTTGCGATTTGCTCGTAGAAAGAGCAGGCTTAAAGCTCTCTACGTGACTCTTTCTGCATATCACTTGGCAAGAGCTAATTAATCTTTTCAAGGAGTATCAAATAACGGCGCGAGGGGATGAAATAAGAGGATGAAGACGTTCAGCAGCAAAACATACATGTTTGGCAGTGGAAAAATTCATTATTTATTATCCTTTGTCAAAACTTTAGCAGTGACTAATACATTTAATTTGTTAGGCTCAGCCATCCTGCTTGTTTCCATTGTTGGGAACATTAGTATTTCTCCTGCGTGCCGAGGCACAAGATCAGTAGCAATAGGTAAACTTCGTAGGAATGAAATAGGACGAGGAGCAATGACCATAAACTAAAATACAGGAAATTTCACCTCACCATGAGGAAAAACTTTCCCTTGAGAGTGGCAGAAGACTGGAAGAGGCTGCCCAGGGAGGCTGTGGAGTCTCCTTCTCTGGAGACATTGCAAACCCCCCTGGACACGTTCCTGTATCACCTGCGGCAGGTGACCCTGCTTTGGCAGGGGGATTGGACTAGATGATCTCTGGTGGTCCTTTCCTACCCTAATAACTCTGTCATTCTGTGATTTTCAGAGGATACTCATTGCTTTCCATTTATTTAGGAAAACTGGTCATGCAACCTAGATGGGAGCTCAGAATGTTCCATCAAGGTAATTCAGATTAGGTGCACCATGGTTTGTGTGAGTATGGAAGCTGGCAATTTAGCTTAACTAGGATAGTAAATGTTTCTTGCATTTAATTGAACTGGCAGCTCTCGAGTATGTTTGGACAAGTTTTAGGAAAGGTGAAGTAAGGAGTTACAGCTCAAGGGCTTGGTTGGTGGAAGGAAGTTGACAGCATTTTGACTGCACCAACTTTGTTAATACCTCAATGATATGTGATAACTTCATGATTATTCAGATTATTTTATTTGGTTTTATGGAGGTTTTTCTGTTTTGGTGTATGTTTAATTATAGCAAAATATCTAATTTACACATTGAATTACGTGATCCCTGTATATTTTTTTTCCTTGTTTTTTCCCATATAAGCTACCATAATGATTATGAAGTGTAACTTTGTTCTTTACTTCCTTAAGTAATACCTGGAAAATAAGGTGATCTGAAAACATTTTGCTTCTGAATGTAACATAATAGACTTATTAACCTGTTAAAGTGAACATTCAGATGTGCTTGTAGAGGTCTAACATGGGTCAGAGAAGTCACTGGAAATCTGTTGACTTGCAAAAGAATGGACCAGCTAAGAAATCTGTTGTATGTTTCCTTTTTTTATTAAGCTTCCACTTATTCTCTGGGTAGGTTCACTTCATCACCGGGTGAAAATGCATTCCAGGTGAAGATCACTGCTCCCGAAGAACAGTTCACTCGTGTTGGCGTGCAAGTATTGGACAGGAAAGATGGTTCCTTCCTTGTGAGGTACAGGATGTACGCGAGCTACAAAAGCCTGAGGATAGAAGTCAAAACTGGAGATAAGCATGTTGCAAAGTCTCCATATATTTTAAAAGGTAAGAGGCACCACTACAAACAGGTTTCCTGTCATGGCTGACAAATTGTGTCCCAGATTGTCTTCTACTAGAAGCATAGGATTCTTTGGGACCTTAGGACTTCTCTGGACTATCAAATCCCATTGGAATTATCGATTCATTATATGTGTCCTATACATAGCATTAAAAATAATAAAAGGAAGTAAATGCTGTGAAGCTGTTGCCTAATAAGTACAGGTAGAGGGCTCACACATAAGCTGATGTAGGTTGACACGACTCCATTAGAGTTAAAAAATATTCAGACATGTCCGTTTAGAGTTGCTGAGGTTTTGGCCCTAAGCAATGAATGTTCAGTGCCTGACCCTGTTCTGTGATCTCAACAGCTCAATATTATGATTTATTAAAGTAATAATTTTGTTCCCAATAGGACCTATTTACCATGAAAACTGTGACTGCCCTCAGGAGGAAAGCAGTGCATGGCTGGAAGAGATGAACTGCCCTCAAACCATTCCACAGATTCAGAGAGACCTAGCAAATTTTCCTGTTGTTGACCCAGATAAGATTGCAAAAGAAATTCCACAGAGGTTTGGACAAAGACAGAGTTTGTGTCACTACACCATCAAAGACAACGAGGTATGGAATCTGGTTGATCTGAAGTCCATATGGGAATTTGGTGGCAAGCCATGGGCAGTTTGGTTGTTCCCAGTTGTAAAAGCTTCTTGTAGTGTGTTAAGAACAAGACTTTGCTTCTCTGTCCTTGAATACTTTGCAGTTTGTGTATGAGCTCAGCAATGTCTGTCCTACTTTGTAAGTGCTTTTTTGTCCATGTTACAGCTGAAACACAGTGAAAGCAAATTACTTTCCAGGCAATCAATATGAGTACTGGGCACACACCCAAGTCTCCTAAATGGTAATTCAGTTTCCTGTTCTCTGAGCAATACTGCTGTGATGTGTCACAATCATCTAATTTGAAGTACATCAATAAATTACTTCATGCATAATTCTGAGATACCACTTTTAGCTGAACTGAGGATCAGAGCTACAATTTTTTATAACAAAGAATTGTATATACTGTACTTATTTCAGTGGAGTTTTATATGGAAATTAGAACAATGGAACACCACAGAAACAGGCAACAGTTTCTGCTTCCATGAAACAGACCTCAGACATCTGCAAAAGCAAGGAAAGCTTGTAATTCTTTTTTTCATCACTTTTCTGTGATGAGATTTCTATTGTTTCCCAGCTGATTCATAAATCTACACAGCCATATAGTCTGTCCGAGGAGTTACTATGCGATTAAAAGAGCTCTGAATTGTGCCAGCCATTCTCTGAAATGAAATCACCCAGTAAAACCTTTGTTTATTTTCAGGTTTATATAAAGACATATGGGGAACATGTTGGCTTCAGAATTTTCATGGATGCCATACTGCTTTCTTTGACCAGAAAAGTGAGTACATCTCTACAGCCACTTATTCTGCATGTCCTAATTTATAGAAACCTGGGCTTAAATACACATCAGTGTATTTGTTGCTGTTTCCGTTAAAAAACTCTTGCTCACTGATAAATTATGGAAAGGTCATGGATTTTCCTTGTTTGAAGCTGTCATGTTCTAGAATGCCATCTGATTGAGTATCACAAAAGTTAATTGAATAAGCAAGCTTTTATAGGTGAGTTTGATAAGTCAGGACAGGGTGTGTTGGTTTGGGGTTTTTTTTTCTGTAGAATAAATAAATCATCCTGTAGCATCTAACAGAAAATTCTTTCTCTGCAGGTATATTGCTGCAAAAAGCTGAATAGAAGTTAACATAACATGTTAAATATCAAGTAACCTTTCCACTATCCTCAGGATTAGTAATGGATCAGTTATGCTACTCTGTCTGCCTTTGGGTGTCATTTTTAAGGATTACTCAACTGCTAACATTGCTGAACTAACATTGCACAGGAAAATGGGACTAATGACTAAATGTACAAATGAACATTAACTGGTGATTGTTTCATCTAACACTATCTACAGGAGGACATGATGTCTAAGGGAAGACATGAATGTAGACTACAATTACCTAAAAGATTGTTCTCTGGAAGATAAAACTGTTCTTGGTGTCAGTAGTGTTGGACAAGAAATAATGGAGTTAAATTGCATCTAAGGACTTCAGACTAAAAGTTGAAAAAGGATTGCTAACTCCAAAACCAGAAACTGTTTACAGATCTACAAAACACAGTTTGTCTCAGTCCCATTAAATACTATTAAATAAGAATTTTTATTAGGATAGTGTCACTGAGTGGCAGTAGATAGTTGGTTGGAGAAGATTTAAGCTGCTGATTGATTCTGCCACTGAGGATGTGTAGAAAATACAATTTGTCGGGTTTATGCCCATTACAACCATTAGATGGCACCATAATAATGAAGTTCAGTGCTGAGCATTAGCCTGTGTAGCAAACAACCTTTGAAAGGAAAAGGATATCTTCCACCAATTAGAAGTGTTTGATATTTGGCAAATTATTAATTTCTTTCGTCTTTAAAGAGGCAACTGAAGGGAATGTATTGGAGATGTATATTTTTTTTAAAATGAAATTGAGAGAGTGAACTGAGATATGACATTAGTTCTGCACTGACCTTATATGTGCCTTCAGGGTTCTGTAAAACGCAGCCATATGTCATGTTTTGCCTTTTGCTCTCCAAACTGAACTGTCCCACCATTTTCAGTGTTTCCTCACAAGGCAGCTGGTCCTTTCTCTGGAATACTACAAAGCTGCCTTTCTTTGTACCTTTTCTTACTTCACTTGAAAATACCCAAACCACACTCGGTGCTTAATACATGGGTGCATCACAGTTTCATAAAGCAGCAAAATTATGTCCTCTGTCCTGCTTCCTGGCCATCAACAGTATTTTTCTTGCTTTTTGTCTGTGACAGTGATTTCAGGTATGATTCCACGCTACCAAATATTTAAAATAAGTGATGATGTTATGCTTAATAGTTAACTGAAGCTCTGACTAAATGTGGTCTTCCCATCATGGTTGTTTATTTCCATTTCTTCTCTTCTGTTGGATTTAGGCGTCCTGCAGACACAGGGTGAATCAGATCAGTGATGTGACAGAAAAGTGATTTACCAGCCAGCATCAATTTTCCATATAGTAACAAAGTGATCCAACTTACCTTGGAACTATACAGTTGCTGACTAGATCCCAGTGCTAGCCTGATAAAAAGATTGTGTGGCAAATCTTGTAAAGTATAACAAGAAACCATCCTCTAAAAAGGGTGCTCCTATGCCTTATGTGACTTTGTACAAATCACTTTTTTAAAAATACTGGTTTTTAGGCTTTACTCTGTGGTCTCAGTACGTTTAATAGGTTTTTAAATGTCAATGATTTATTACAGGTGCATTAAGTATATTAGACACCTGGCTATTTTTCCTCTTAGTGAGGTTGTTTTCAAAATGCAAGATACCAGAAGAATACTGTTTGTACTAAACTGCATTTGTGCCTATTTTGCTTCTGTTTAGGTGAAAATGCCAAATGTGGAATTTTTTGTTAATTTGGGCGACTGGCCTCTGGAGAAGAGGAAGCCCCCACAGAATTTGCACCCAATCTTCTCGTGGTGTGGGTCCAGTGAGTCAAAAGACATTGTCATGCCAACATACGACTTAACAGACTCAGTTTTGGAGACTATGGGACGGTAAGAAATGGCTTAAACATTTCACGGAATTCACAATGAATGATCTTCCATAGAGATCTGTATGTTAACAGTATATTAACTATTTTCATTTACTCATCGAGACACTGGCACCCTAGGTAGGCAGTGACTGTGTAATCAGTATATTAACATTATACTTCACTGTTTCATTTCAAAAATCTAAATTTCTGAAAACATGGTCAAATCACTGAAAATAGCACTTAAGAGTGTTTTAAGGTTAGGCATTTGATTTGTTTGCTTTGTTTCTCCCCCCATGAACTTGTTGACAACTGGCCAGGTGTCTTTCTTTCCTGATTTTGTTAGAATCCATTTTTTGTGTACCTTTCAACATAGCTATTGGGAATTTTCAAATAAGGAGCTTTCATAGCATTTCCCAACATAGCTATTGGGAATTTTCAAATAAGGAGCTACCATCTCCCACTTTGTTTACTGACCATAACTAGCCTTGGCAACTGCTCTGTTCTGTCTTGAAGCACTACAAAGACAGCTTGCTTCTAAGAAATCTTTGTAGTCCATCTTGAACTTGTTTATCATTTCACTGCATTTAGTTCAGGTTCCTTTTTCTTTTGTCAAGGGTTTTTCTAATTTGCTATCCCTTGCCCTCCCAGTTTGTGTTTAATTTCTTAACATTTTTAAGGACGTGCAGTATGTTTTATTAAGCAAGTTACACTACCTTACATCACCTTCTCTGGCAACTGTATCCACTTTTACCTATTTTTTTCCATGATATTTTTTTCCACATGCCATGTTGTTGAATGAGGCTGTTATGCCACATGCCGGTGAACATTATTTGTTTCTATTGCTGCAAATGACTGATACAGTAACACATGATGGTGTGCTCATGACTTCCCTTCATCTTTGCTCTCTGCCTATGAGTACTGTGAACTCTTTAAATAACTGCACTTTAAAAAGTTTCCAGTAGGCTTCACTATTAAATCATTTCTTTCTCCTGCAGAGTCAGCCTGGATATGATGTCAGTCCAAGCAAACACTGGCCCATCGTGGGAAGACAAGAATACCACAGCCTTCTGGAGAGGACGTGACAGCCGCAAAGAGAGGCTTGAGCTTGTAAAACTCAGCAGGAAATATCCAGAGATCATAGATGCTGCTTTCACAAACTTTTTTTTCTTTAAACATGAGGAAAGTCTCTATGGCCCTATTGTTAAGCACATTTCATTTTTTGATTTTTTTAAGGTAAGCCACTAATAATTTTTGATAGAACTCAGTTCTCATTGTTTCCAATTATCAAATAACTTAGTATGTATATATGAAAATAAAGTGATCTTTAGTTTTTCAGGACACCACCAGTAACAAGCATGACTAGACATCCCTCCAGTGGGATTAACTGCTATGTAGCTCTTACCCTCAGGATAGTAATGTCTGATTTACATCTAAAGGTTCTGTAGAACCTCGTGTAATCTATATAACTTCAAGTTCCTTTTTATTTCTTTTTCCTGAATCAGCGATCAGGACTACTAACATAACTAACATAGTGGGAAAATCAGTGGATGAAGTGGCACATCTACCCTCACATCCGAGGATGAGCACCTAAGAATTCCTGGAGAACTTAATTGATGAAGCTCTGTGTACCCTGCACTGTGATGAATTCCAAACTAGATAATAAAAGCTTCTTAGACATTGATGCTTGCCTAGCCAGTCCTACCTGTCTCAATATCGGCAAGTCAGTAACACCAGTGCCCTCAGAATATAACCTAACCAAGCCACGGGGATCCTGTGGTTTTTAATAACTTCTGGTCCTTTTCTTTCCAGTATAAATATCAAATTAATATTGATGGCACAGTGGCAGCATACAGATTGCCTTATCTACTAGCAGGAAACAGTGTGGTGCTAAAGCAAGACTCCATCTACTATGAGCACTTTTATAATGAGCTGCAGCCATGGAAACACTACATCCCATTTAAAAGTGACCTGAGTGATCTGCTAGAAAAGCTACAGTGGGCAAAAGATCATGATGAAGAGGTAAAATACACATTTGGAAGTATGCAGCAATGTTTCTAGAAGAGAACAAAAACTGAATTTCTTTAAAACAAAGCAAAAAATAATACTAGGAGAACTTGAAATTTATTTTCATCAACTCTACAAAGAAGAAAAATACTTAAAAATGCATAATATTGTCCTTAATTTGAAATCAAATTGAACTTCAGGAAAAAAAAGAGTTATCTTCCTAACAATGCCTTAACTTTGAAAAAGAATGTTTTATTTGAGTTATCCTAAACTGTCAACATCATTTGTAACTGCACAACCAACAGTAGCACCCTGAAATAAATTCTGGGCAATAAAAAAAATAAACCATACTTTCATTTTCTTTGACAGGCAAAAAATATTGCAAAATCTGGACAAGAATTTGCAAGAAACAATCTCATGGGAGACCACATTTTTTGTTACTATTTCAAACTTTTCCAGGTCAGTATATTTTTAATGTCTACTGGCACAGAAATAGAAATCACACAGCAAGAATTTAGGGCAACAGAGCTGCTGGAAATTGGCCAGTGTGGTACTTGAAGCCACAAAGCAAGCAGCAGCAATTAAAATCTTCATTTGGTTTTTACAAACATTGTATTCAATTATATGCTACAAAATCCCTTAAGACTATGCTGGTTCTTTGAGAGGCAGTGAGATCCCATAAATCTTGATCTAATCTGCCAGAATATGTTGCCCACAATGATCAAAGAATTCCACATCAGACGCACACCCTGTGAACCACAGCTGAAAATATCTGTGCATTAGCACCAAGATACTGAACTCCAGGGAGGCACCCACAGGGGCTCCTGTCTGCAGCTGAGCGTTCCCTCACCCTCTCTGTGACAGTCTGCAGGAACAGATTGTGTAACCCCAGAGTTTTTACAGAATTGCTCAGCTGATTTGGTACAGTATTGGCAACCAGATGTACAATCTAAAAAATTTATGTATTAACGATACCTTCCTTTTTTTAAAACTAGGAATATGCCAGTTTGCAAGTGAGTGAACCAAAAATCAGAGATGGGATGGAGAAGGTGCAGCAGCCTGACGACGACCTTTTCCCATGCACTTGCCACCGAAAAAAGGTAAAGTCCATGCAGAGTTAAATGTAAAGTGCTGAGTGTCTTCAGTTCCTGCTCAGCCCTGCTGGACCAGGGCTGCTCAGTGTCCCACAGTATCAGTTATCAGGCCAGGCCATTAACACCTATCAAACTTAGAAACACTTCTTGATGTATTTGCAGGACTAGACAGTGAAAAATTAGGCTTCCAGTTTACTGAAACGTGTTTCTTTTTTTTTGACTGCAGGCTAAAGATGAACTCTGACAGAAATAAATAATTTTTTTCAGCATTTACCTACATTCAGACTATCTTCTTAATGAAAGAAGAAAAATCTGGATTAGTATGCCTGTGGATAATGTCAGTGGATATTTTAAAGTTTACCATTTCATGATCTACATATGGAAGAAAACAAAGCACCCCTGATTTCCTTTTTATCATGCAGTGGTGGCAGAGCCTTATTCAAACACATTTTTGTAATGTTTTTTTAAATAAAAACCATGTTTCTATCAGTCATGTGTTCCTGTCCTGAGTTACCTTGAAAATGCACATACTTTTTACTTATGCTTGTTTATAGCGAGTCTTTTCACAAACGTGAAACTGTTCTGCAAAAAAGGGCAGATAAGAATTGCACATCCTCCCCCCCACTCCATCCATCCATCCATCCATCCATCCATCCATCCATCCATCCATCCATCGGCATCTTTTTTCAGACCATAACTTTGCCCCTTCTGAGAGAATCTCAAAGATGATGCTGTGGTGTTCATAATAAACCTTGTTAACCTGAAGGAAAACCACAATTCCAATACTGCTGTAGGCTTGGTTATACCAACAGGTTATTCACAGGCCATACTGAGAAAGGCTGCAGCTCCCACTACAAAGTGTTTCATCCACTCTCCAGTGTCACAGCTCAGACAGGGATTGAGTTCCTCCTGTCACAATGGATGCAGAACTGGTTTCTGCTCCAGGGGCTCCTCCATCACTAAACACAATTTGTCTATCAGTTTTTATTTATCAGAGGGCCTCTGTGATCAGTCCTTTACATAAATGCCATTGGTGAAGGGGACTTCTCAAAACTGAACCATGTTCTTTGCTCCACATGCTCAGCTGTGCCTGCATTACCTCCTCCTCCCCACACAGGCAGAATCTGGGTCCCCAAGGTAGCAGACACTGTGACCAACCAGAGACTCCTCTCCCTGCCTCACTGGTTTGGAAGAACCTGGGAAGGCCAGCACATGGCATAAGGCAAAGTAGCACACCAGGCTCACCAGCCTCAGGGGATGTGCTGGCAGAACTCTACAGATCAGTAGGTTTTAATTGCAATAAGTATAGCATCAGTAATATACTCAGAAATTGAAGAACCCTAAAGATACACTGTCCAAGTAGATTTTTTCCAGTATATTACTTCAAATATTAGTCAAAAGCATTACTTAATCCTCTGCGTTCCCAAGTGTTGCATTTTGCATAGATACACAGAGAACAATGCTGCCATTATACATTTTCTGTCCTTCTGGAAGTTCTTTATTGTTTTGCATTTTTTTCATTCATACAAAGCTTTATTTGCATTTGCACTTAGACCTCTGAAAACATCAGTTTTTAAAAAAATATGCCTCTAAAAAAACAACAAACCCCTTATTTACCACATTTAGTAAAAACTAAAAGAAGATACTGCTTGAACACTGCAAATTATTTGTGTTGCAGTTAAATGTTCTCTCTAAGCCAAGAAAAAACTTGTGCATTTACTTCTTCCATGACATCATCTGCTGTTCGTCCTTTGACTGCCATCCCATGGTTTGCTTTATCAATCCAATGGATTTTTTTAGGGGCTTTCATTTTGCTCACCACACCTTCTAGCAATTGCTATGGAGAAAACAAGAATGCAAATATTAAAAGAATTGGCTGCTACAAACTCTGGAACTCCTAGATGTCTCTTGCTTTGCCTGTGTAATGCAAAATAGGCGGTTCCTAAAAAACAGATGGATCTGTGTGCACATGAAAATCACCTTGCTAGGAAAATGAGAAGTATTCTCTATTCAGGATATGAATAGTGGGATCTGCTCAAAGCTTCACCCTTATTCAAACAGAGAATTGCAGAAAATTAGAACTTCAAAGGAGTCAATTTTTACTGTCAGAGGGTAGTTCTGGCAATAAAATGATAGAACTGAAGTCAGATTTGTCTATAGAGGCTGAGTAGCAATGTAATTCCTTATGGACTAGCTTTGACACTGTTGAAATTTCTCAGCAAACAGAGCTAAGAACCAGCTCACAAAGTCAAAGATTCCCCCATTAAGAGGGCACTCCAAGGATCTGCTGGTCACTAGCCTGACTTATTTTGGTGACAACTCTTCACGAAAGCATTACAACTCCTTAGAAACTATCCAAGCATGGAAAATGCCAATTGCACATAGCCCTGAATTCACACTGACCTGTTCAAGAACAACAGATAGCTGTTTGCAAGAAAACACGGAAGAAAAGCACTGTTTCCCTGCCTCTGTACACCTGCTTTTCATCTCTACAAAAATATCACTTTCTACCACAGAAGCCTGACTTGGGGGCAGAACCGCTTTGCTAGAAGAAATTGCCATGAAAATGTGACCAATGTGACATTGGTGGCACAGCACTGGTTTTAAAACTTGAAATGGTTAAAACAAAATAGCAAATAACTCACTCCTTCCATAGGCCACTTTTAATTTGTGCAATCCTATAGAAACCATTTAAACCAGGGGTATTTCAGTGACCTCAAGATGAGCTTGCTAAAGTGGAAGATCAAGCATGGTCCATTAAGTTTTAAGCAGCAAAAGGAAGCACTGCCAGGCTTCCTTGTGTCTGATGAAGTTCTCTACCCAAGGCTTCCTTCACAAGACACCTATTTAGGCAAGGCTGTTAATCAGGTGAAATACAGACATCACTGAGGCTCATTGCTGCTCCTCCAGACTGCCCTTTCATAGCAGGATTTAACAAGGCACTCACTTTTTCACACATCTCATCTGCTGATCCTGAGACAAACAGCACTGGACAGGTGATCAGTAACAAATCCTCATCCCGGAGCTTGGACTGCAGTTTTGGTCGATGCAATGGGTAAGACAAACACACGAGACCTCGAATGAAGCCATCATCATCCTCACCCTGGCTCAGCTGACGTATCACAGAGGCAGCAGCTCGTGAGCCCATGGAACGGCCTTTCTCCCATGCAGAAATAAAGGAAAAAAGTATTATCTGCTGTCACCTCATCTACATTCCGGTTTGGTAAACAACTCCCAAAACCAATCCAGCTGAGTGTATTTCAGTGGCACGAAATGCTAGGGATGTTCTACTTCATGAAAAACATTAATCCTCATTTCAACATTTTCTGCTAAGATATTTGTCTAGTTGTAACATTTACATCCCTGTTTAAAAATGAAGGGATAGGGATCCCTTGCAAGGAGGAACAACAGCCGATCCTGGGGACAAGGGAAGAGAGGAACTGGTCCTATGCTCCAGAGCCTGGAAATTTGAGATAGCCATGACAGTATCCTGTATAATTATTTTCATGCAACCTCAATTTGCTCAAATTCAAAACAAAATTCTGTGCTCGATTTCACTTGGCTCACAAAACAAATCCAGCAAGTGTTTATGCACACCTTGAACTTCAGCCTGAAAGTAAAAGTAGAAAGGAGGGAAAAAAGTGTGAACTTGGAATGTGAGGTCAGTAACAGCAAGGGAATATCAAAGCATCTCCTAAAAGAGGAGGCATATGAGCTGACAATGCTCTGTAATTGAGTGTTACAAGTCCCTAGCTCTTATAGCAGCACAGATTTGGTTTCACTTAAGAGAAAACTTAGAATTTCCCCTATAAAGATATTCCTAACCACCACCATCTATTCCCCTTTTCACATAACATAGCTGACTTTTTTTTTTTTCTGCCACTAGGTTTTAATTACCAAAACCTGTTTGGGGAAAACTGTTTTCCATTTATCAGTAACCAGAATTCTTCAAGACCTGCAGTTAAAAAGGACACATGGATAATCAGAAAACTCATGCCCTATAAATTTTAAGTGACAAGGAAGTTTTCTCCCAAAATACCTGGAAAATACAATCTATTGATCTAAGCTTCCTCTTCTGCAGTAAGACCTATGATATCATAAGGAGAGTTCATTCACTTCCCCCCAAGTGGGACAGACTTGGAATACTTACAGATTGCTATTACTAGAGACAGTATAAGAGAAAAAATTATTGATAATAAAAACAATACCTGCAAGGAAAACACCAGAAAGTTTATAATCCTCACAAAATTTTAAATATTCCTAAAGAAATAAGAGAAGGAGAAGTATTACAAGTCAAAATTAAGACAGCTGGGAAGCTGGGGATCTCTTCTGTTCGTAGCTACTACACAGAAAATGGGAAGCTCTTTCAGCACTGCACATTAAAGAACAGGTCCATACAAGATGCTCTCTTGGGTTTCATCACATAAATGGTTTCATAACGTTTTGCAGCAACAACATAATCAATTTCACATTACCTCTCAGCAAGTCTAAAATATCAGCTGCCCTATAAAGTTACCAAAACATAAGTGATTACTGTGTATCAACTCAGTTATAGTAATAGACCCCATGCACACTCTTGGCCCATCAAAAGGAAAAGCAGATTTGCAAAAATGCCCTTCGTTGAGGTCATGTATTTCCAACTAAAAGTTTGTGACACCATCAGTTATGTCCAACTGAAAAGATAAAATTCAGCAACATTTTTCCAGGTTTTAGGAGATAACTAATCAGATGCTATCTTAGCAGATGCCTAATTTACTGTCTTTAATGGGCATCTCCAGTCTTTATGGAAGAAGCATAATGTTGTTAGAGCATTTATGTTAATATGCTGCTATGTAAAGTCTGACTTCAAATTTATGTACATATAATCACAATGATGTCATACAAAACTCCTTTAGAACTGGACTTTGTTCCCCTATAAAAATGCCTCCTGCTCAATGCAAGCAAATCGCCCATCCTAAATTCTTCACCCAGCTCATTTCCATCCTAAATTCTTCCACTTTTTGCAAGCTGGGTTTTCCCATGAAACACCCTTGTCAAGCTTTTCTTTTTCCCTGAACTCAAACCCGCACACTTGTGGCAGCTGTTCCAGCTGTTGCCCATCTAAGAACTGCTTCTGCTGTTTCTGTTCACACACAGTGCTCCATTTACCTAAACATTGGTTCTAGTTTTCCCACTGTTGCTTGACTAATATCTGGCTGTAATTTAAGAAACCTGGAAGACAGCACCCATGGATCTAAGCTTTGGGCTAAGAACTTGGTCACTCCTTACCACAACTGCTTTGAAAGCCTTAGTCCTGTAGGCAACATTAAGGCCTTTACAAGTAAATCGCAGGCACAGAACTCCATGGGATGCAAGATAGGCTGCCAGGGACACTAAGGGAGGGAAATTCATGTCTCCTCCAGCTCCATGAGTAAGAATCACTCCATATGTTGGTTTCTTCTCTGGGACAGAAAAGATAGCATCAAGGTATTTGTTTCCAAAAGGTATTTTTACTTTAACCTAGAAATGAAACAAAATCCAGTATTATTATTAAAAAAAAAAGAAACCAAACCAACCAACCAACAAAAAAAAAAAAAAAAACAACCAAAACAAAAAAAAAAAAAAAAAAAAAAAAAAAAAAAAAACCAAAAATCCCCCCAAAAAACCAAGAGGAAGTGTTTCCAGTCTATACATCTATATATTACTATGAAAAAAAAATCAGACAATTAAGAAATAAACCAAAATTCCAAGCCTGTTTTTATTTCTTCTGTTTAAAGAGTACTAAATGAGCAACTGCACCTCTGGTTCAAAGATTTTCCATACAATAACAGGCAAGTCACTTTATGACTCCACATCTTATGTTCTGCATTAGAGAATGAAGCTTCAAAGCATAAACTGAAATTATTCTGACCCTCTCTATATAGATATATATGCTTTTCCAGACCTAACCAGCTGCCTAAACCATAAGAATGTGTGACATTAAGACACAGCCTAGCAAACATTTTGGAATCACACAGTGGTAACCACTGAGTGAAGCAGCATCCCGCACAGAGGCAAGGACTGAACCTTCTCCAGGGACAGGGGACAGCACAGGTTCAGCCACAACTCCAGCAGGACACAGGGCCTCCATCAGCACAGACAGCTGGAGGAGCTGATCCAGACACAAGACCTGCTCATTTTCTGCCGAATGAACGGGGACTGGGCAACACAAGTGCCCCTGTGGCGGCTTCTGCGAGCAAAAAGGCCACCCCGGGGCTGGGATAAAGCTCAGTGTCCCGAAGGCGTTCCTTGGCAGCCTCCACAGAGGAGCTGCCAGGCTGAGGGAGAGCCCATGGGCCTCGCCACGCTGCTGCCCCCGCAGCCCCTGCAGGGGTGGCAGGTGCCAGACAAGGAAGGGGATGGCGGAGGACACGCGGGACAGCCAGAGGCCTGCACACAGGGACAGGCAGAGCTGCAGCCGCCAGCAGCCACGGATACACCTCTCCTGGGAAGGCAGAGGCGGCAGCGCACCCACCCCGCCCCCCTCGCCCAGCTCCAGGGCCTCCTCAGAGGGGAAGGGCGGCAGTCCCGGGCTGCAGGAGCCCGCACACCCCCACGGGCAGCAGGCGCACGGCCCAGCAGGCCGCGGCCATACCTCCGCCTGCCCGCTCATCCCGCGTGACGTCACCGGAGTGACAGCCCCCCGCGCCAGTCCCGCCCCGCTGCCGCGGCGCTGATTGGTCAGAGCCGGCGCGGCCCCGCCCCCCGGGCGCGCAGAGGCAGCGGCCTGCGCGGGTCAGGGAGTGCTGCATGGACGCGGCTTGGGCCGCGTCAAATAGATAAAACACCCAGAAATAAACGAAGCCCCGCATAAATTGTTTTTATTCAGCCGTGTGTACAAAAACTCCACGGGCTGCTAGGTGGTAATTCAGCACAAATAAAGCAAATTGCATAGGGGTTGCTCGGGAAGTCAGGTTCTTACTGGCTTCAAGGAGTACAGACGAGATGCTTACGATGAGTTACAGAATCACAGAATCATTAAGGTTGGAAACGACCCCTGAGACCATCGAGTCCAACCTGTGACTGAACACCACCATATCAACAAGACCACGGCACTGAGTGCCATATCCAGCCATTTCTTGAACACCTTCCAGGGATGGTGACTCCACCACCTTCCTTGGGCAGTCCATTGCAATGATTAGAAGCCCTTTCCATGAAGAAATTGCTCCTGATGTACAACCTGAACCTTCCCTGGCACTGCTTGAGGCCTTTTTCTCTTGTCCTGTTGCTGGTTGCTTGGGAGAAGAGACCATCCCCCACCTGGCTACAGCCTGCTTTCAGGAGCTTGTAGAGAGTCATCAGGTCACCCTGAGCCTCCTTTTCTCCCCTCCATCTCCCTCAGCTGCTCCTCACAAGGCTTGTGCTCCAGACCCTTCACCAGCTCCACTGCCCTTTCCTGGACTTGCTCAAGCGCCTCAATGTTTTTGCGGAAGTGAGGGCCCAGAATGGAACACAGGATTCAGGGTATGGACTCAGCAGAGCCAAGTACAGAGGGAAAGCTTAGATGTCCAGAGTGACATCAGGCAATTTTTTTTGGCAGCTGTCAGCGCATTCGGTCTATGTGACATTGACAAACAGGGGAGAGACACTCAGTGGCTGGTCTTCTAGGTACGCATCTGTCCCCGGGGCTGTGCTCTGTTGTACAGTAAATAACCTACTGTGTTCAAAATGCAGCCTTAAACTGGTGGAAGACAGCACCAACAATATACAACAGTGCTTGCAGTATTTGTATATTGAGTATTCCACAGGCCAAAAAAATTCCAAAATCCTCTATTGCAAGGTATTTAGCCGGAGCTCATGTTTTCTTCCAGTACCAGTGTATGAAACTCACTCATATCAGTTAAGGTGCTCTATTACTTAGTTGATTGAAGATGTCATCACCAAGCAGAACTCTGTTTTTTGTATGTTCACCTGCTGGAAAATGCGCTCACTCTGGCTTGTGCTCTGTTTCACTGCCAGCTGGGCATTGTCAAACACTGGGATTGAAATATTGCAGCCCTCTGAGAAGCAAACCTGGCAGGGTAGTTCAGGTTCTGATCTGCTGTCTCAGTGACCATCCTGCCACCTCACAGGCCAATTCCCTGTCCAGGCATTATTGTAATAAGTGTGAAAGACAGAAGAGGAGAACCTGGGAGATTTACAGGGAGATTTATTTGTCTGGATTTCTACCTTGCCTAAAAGGTAGAAATGAAAGCAGTAATGAAAACACCAAGAAATCAGTATGAAGAAAGTTTTTCTTAACCTTCTTCTTGCATGCCTGTTTTCTAGATTGAGGTTGTAACTACTTTGAGACAACAAATCTTCTCAGTCCCCTAAAGGATGTCAGGCTAAAGAGAGATGCAGAAGCATTAAGCTGAGTGAAAGTCACTGGCACGGCCTGCATGAGTTGTGCACCTTTCACTGGGAGCTGAACCACAGACAGTGTCCAGGCAGCTGCTCCTGGAGCTGTAGCTCACATCTGGGGAGTCCAGCAGACTAGGGAAATGTCAGATTAATTTGTCTTGATTAGTGATCACACTATTCTAATTAGTAGTTCACACCAGTTAAGCCTTTGTAAATAAGATACTTGGCAGAAGTGGACTGAGAAGATTTGTTGACCCAAAGTGGTTACAACCTCAATCTAGAAAATAGGCATGCAAGAAGAAGGTTAAGAAAAACTTTCTTCATACTGATTTCTTGGTGTTTTCATTACTGCTTTCATTTCTGTATATAATGGATGTTTATGTGCTCTGGTATAGTTTATATTTTTGGTGCTGTTTTGCTCCTTTTTGGTATGCTTTTTACATTCTCTTTCTTTTTAATTTTTCCTCCCTCTTCAGTCTACCTACTGTATTTGTCCTGCTTTACTCACATACTGTCTCCAGAGCAGTCCTTGAGGAATATGTATCCCATTAAATCTACCCATGTGTAACCCCTTCCCACTGGAAAAGTACTTTCTTGTGTTTTCTGCAATCAGCAAGCTGCTACCAGTTTACTTCCTATTTTCTCAGTTCATTTTCTTGGCTCCTATCTCCTTTCAACACTTGAAACTCTTCTGTGCATAAGCACAATCCTTGAGGTTGGGTAGCTAATACCCAGCAGAGTTGAGAACATCACAAATGCCAGGCTGGATGGGGCCCTGAGCATCCTGGTCTAGTGGAAGGTGTCCTGCCTCATAGCAGAAGGGCTGGAACTAAATGACCCTTAAGGTCCCTTCCAACCCAAACAATTCTGTGATTCTGTGATGAAGAGAATGTATGAGGAAGGAGAGTTTCTGTCATTCTTTAATCCTCTGGTCTGTGGCAGTAGGGTTGGACCAGTACATTTGTGCCACACTTTTCCTGATGTAACTTTCTTTCTGGAAGATAATGACCCCAAGTATTGCTAGTGTGTCAAAGGCTAGGCAACTGAATTATAAATACATATATTAGATTCCAACTCATGGGCAAATTCTTTATGATGGATAAATTCTGGGTTTTATTAAGTTCTGCATATCTAATAAAACACATTAATTAACATGCAAATTTTTTCTTTAAAATTTGGCATCATAAAGCAATTCTCGTAGCAAACTTTTCCAAAGTAGGTCTTTTTGGGTGTAGGAGGACATTTAGATTGATTCTTGTTGATTTTCAAGTGTGCTGGGTAACTATTCTGAAATCCAGTTGTATTCCCTTCCAGGAATATTGAAAATTCCTACATCTTTTTACACACTTAAATATTAATTACTATTCTAAGCTAAAGCTCCTCCAAAAACCCAATTATGAATCTTTTCTGAACTTGTGAATCAATGTTTTTAATTTAACATCTAAGAAAACATGGTTTCTTAGGAGCATGGCATAGTTTCATAACTTTAACTTTACATCACTCCTGGAAATAGAAGTTTATTCTGGAAACGACATAGTACATAATAATCCAAGTCTGTCATCAAATATGAAAATCATTTAAGGCATGTGATTTGCCATTTCTCAATGAGAATATATGTTGAGTGTTATAATAACCTGTGCACTGCTGTAAGCACCTCTGACAGATTTGATATGCCAAGGGCAGCTGGGTTTGAAGAAACAGTGGCTGTTTACCAAAGAATGACATTATCCCTGGTCTAAACTTGGGACCTGATAACTTTCAGTAGCACATCAGACAATCCCTGTTCTTTTCTTTGGATTATAAATACAGCATTTCATACCATAAACTTAGATTAACACACAATGGGAACAACAGAGATGACCTTTTGCATTAATCTTTTGTTGGAATATATTTGTTCAGAGAAATGTATAAAAATAATTATAAAAGTATAAAAAACATATGTTGGGGGGGGTTCTGTATTTCACTGTAAAATAAATAACAGCTTAAGGACATTAGGATCAGAAACATTTTTTTTTTCCTTAAGCTTTTTAATAGAAGACTGTAAAAAATTTGGGGTTTTTTTTGGCTGGAGTCACGTATTTGTTCTAAAAGTTTAACTCTCCCTCTAAATTACAAACTTGACTTTTGAGCAAGAACCGACTTTTTTTTTTCTTTTCCTGAGGATGTGGATACACATCAGCACATGGACATGCTGTGTTCACAGGTATCAAAAGTAACCTTTAATAATTTTCTGAAAGTGATCAGCCAGCTATTAACTGATTAGCCAGTATAGTTTCCTGTGTTTAAAAGTGGTGATATCCATAACACTGCTTAATTTTTAGTTACTGCATCGTACTTCTCGAGGATCTGAAGAAATTTTGAGTCCTCCATGAAAGAGGAAGTGATGGGCAGGCGATAAGCAGAACCACTCTAACATGTGAAAAAATACAGGACTTTAGCATGGCATCTGTGAATCCTCCATGGGTCTCCATGGTGATCTGGAGGATTTGGTCACTGGCACTGGATGACTTTCTCCAGGAAGGGTGAACGAGTAAGCCCACCTGTTTTTAGTCTATTCAGAATTACTATATAAGCATCTTACTGATATGCAATGTACAGTATATAATAAATATATAAAGTGTATGTGCTAGACACCTATTTTTATGAAATTATGCCATGTACATGGTGGCTTTTGTAGCATTATATAGGTCACAAACTCTGGGAGCACTGGTAATGTCAGGTAACAAATGTGCAGTGCATAAAAAATTCTCTCCCTGTGTACGAGTCTCTTTGGGAACATTTCTGGCTTTGAAGTTATGGTGCTAAATGGAAGTTCTTTAATTAAGGAAGGTCTCATCATAACACATGCTTCTGCATGGCAAATTTGGATGCTGTACATTTCTCAGAGTCTTTGTTAGGGATTTTGAATTCCCTCATTGTTCTTGATAAATGCAACCAGTGGCAGCTGTTGCAGTTCTTGCATGTGCTGGGACTGCACGGGGCACTGGTGACAGGAGGTCACTCTGGCTATTCTCTCCTCTTGGCTGATGGTGAACTGACCTGGCCAGGAGCCAGTGGAACAAACCTTTCTGTTCTCAATGCTGAAAGGAAAGAATTAATAGTTTTGGCATGTTCATACAATCTTTGAATGCTGAGCTCAATTCCGTGTATGTTTTTGTTCTGAAGTTTCACTCTATCTGTTGCTTTTTTAAAAGGTTAGCATGGTTAGGAATGCTAAAGAACATTATTGCTGCTGCTAGGGTTTCTTTTGCTGTGAACATTGTTTTAAGATTTAAGTCTCTTTAACATTTAATTCTCAGTTAAAAATCAGATACCCTCTGCAGTTGTGTCATCAATCATTCAAGTAAGTTACTTATCTGGAGTTTATTGATAGTTATAAACATCATGCTACAGCCCCTAAGTATGGGCACTGTGTACATTTTGCATCTTGCTGCAAGATCCTAGGCCATTTTCACTTCTGTTAATATGATTATTTTGAGATGCAGGAAGTGACATTGCACTTCATTTTGCCTTTAATTCCCACATAAAATTAAGCCCTTTGTTTATCCATAAGTTGTCAGAATTAATAACTGCAGAGTCTCTGCAGACACGTGTTTTACCTTCCTCAGTTATCATTCCTCCAGGTCACGTCTTTCATTTAAGCAGACAGAATCACAGAATCATTTAGGCTGGAAATGATCTCTGAGACCATTGAGTCCAACCTTTGGCTGAAAACTATCATGTCAACTAGACCATGGCACTGAGTGCCACATTCACTTGAAGAAATTCAGGGATGATGAATTCCTAACCTAAACCTGACCTAAAACCCTAAATCCTAAAACCCTAATCCTAACCCACCACCTACCTGAGCAGCTCATTCCAATGCTTAACCACCCTTTCAGGGAAGAATTCTTCCATATGTCCAACCTGAACCTCCCCCAGTTCAGTTTGAGGCTGTGTCCTCTCATCCTGTCACTGGTTGCCAACCAACCCCCATTTGGCTACAGCCTCCTGTCATGTGGTTGTAGAGAGCAAGAAGGTCTCCTCTGAGCCTCCTTCTCTCCAGGCTAAACAACCCAAACTCTCTCAGTTGCTCTTCATAAGACTAGCTTATGATGTCTCTAACTCTCTTTTCCAAAGGATTCCAGGAATTCCTTTTAGTCTCACATTACCTGTGTTGTTAAGAAGTACCTTATCTACTCTGGAGTCAAAGATATTTCTAAACATAGTGAGTTCAAGAAAAGAGCGCAAGGAACTCTCTCTGATTTATTCTTCTGTTCCAACAGAATATCAGTCTCAGCTGTATTACTCAGAAATGTTTTCTGGTTTTGCATGTGTGCTGTTGAAAGTTAATTTATGCTATGACTCTAGTCTGATAGAAAGAAGCAGTGACATAGTGTAATAAAGTCAACATCTATTGCTGTTCACAAAATCTGTTACTCTGGGGTAGGTGGAGAAATGATTTAGTTTCACACAATTTATCAAATCCATTCTACTAGTTGTTAGTAGATTTCAGTGTACACGGAGAGTGTGTATTTGCTTAGTGCCTAGAACTGAAGTCAAACTGAAAGGTCTAATTATTGCCTTCTTATTTTCCCCTTTGATCTTACACACTGTCATGAATTTACATGTGTAACAGGATTTAGTTTGCTACCAGCTATATATTTTTGAATATAAACATTCAAACTCATATGCAAGCATACCAGAAGTGTTAGCATGCAAAGAAATGAGCCTTAAGATTGGCACATGCAGCTGTGGGTGGCCCCAAGCAGAATTTTTAAAGAACTTATACTTCTGAGAGCAGTCTTCTAGCTCATTATGTGTTCATGGGACAGTTCATACATCCTCTAACTGTGCTCAGTGAGTCTTAGGTGCAAGGCTGTCGCCAACTATTTTAAATCCTCCTGGTGTCATGCAAAGTTGCACTCAGTGCTCAGCCAGCTAGTGAATTCATCTCAGTTCCTGTGCTCCATGCATCAGTGCTTGAGTTGCTAGCATCTTGATGCACTTGGTAATCACAGAATCATAGAATGGCTTGGGTTGGAAGGAACCTTAAAGATCATCCACTTCCAGCCCCCCTGCCAAGGACAGGGACACTTCCCACCAGACCAGGTTGTTCAGAGCCCCATCCAACCTGGTCTTCAACACTTCCAGTGATGGAACAGCCACAACTTCTCTGGGCAACCTGTCCCAGTGCCTCACCACCCTCACAGTGAACAATTTGTTCCTGATAGCCAATCTAAATCTAGCCTCTTTCAGCTCAAAGCCATTGTCCTTTGTCCTATCACTCCATGCCCTTGCAAATCCAGGCAAGTGGACATTCTTAAGTCTTGCGTTTTGTGCCATATCTAAAACCAGTCTGGACATATCTGGGGAGATGATATTTGACCACCCTTCTTTCTTATCTGCAGTCTCCCTCCCAAGGAAAGACCAGCCAGAAACATTTTTCAGGACCTTTCAGTCCTGATCAAGTGTGTTCTCATCTCAGTTCTCAAAGTGTAAGAATTTCTTCCCATCTTCTACATCTTCCTGAAAAGCAATGGTTAAGTATGGTCTGAGTGATCTCTCCCTCACCTCCTCATGCTCTGCAGTTTTGGTTGTAAAATTTTCAAGAGATGCATGGAAACACTAGCATTAAATAGTGACAAAACTAAGAATGCTCTTTGCTCTGACTAAACTGGGTTTTTTGCGCCTTGCAGTCACTCAGCTGGAACTCAGTGGGAATTAATGGATCAAAGCTGTTATAAAACTGTATGGTTATGGCTCTTACAGCCATTGCAAAGACTTTGATAGGCTGGAAGAGAAGACTCAGGAATGGTGCAGGTAGTAACACACGTGTTGTACGTGGACTCATTTAAAATCCATAATTTAAACAACCCTGAGCCTCATCGGTACCTCCCTAATATACCATTAAGAATGTCCTGACCTATTTCTCCTCCTCCTGAGAATTTCTTGCTAGGTGAAGTTAACCATGTTAGATATCTGACCTCCACTTGAAATTGTGTTGCATGTCACGAGGTGTGCATTTCTTGTACATGGGCACTTTGATTGCCAAGTGGAAGATTCTTCACGAGATGTTGCAAGGGCAACATTGCTGAAGTCCCTATGACGGCTTTCAGCCCCAGACGTGTTTGACTCTTCTTCTCAGCTCTCAAAAAGCAATAGGTTATGTGACATGAGTAAGTTCAAGAAGATGACAAGAAGAAAGATGAAGCAGAGGATTTCATCCACTGTGAGTACTCCTAAGACCCTGTAGCATTACAAGACTTTTATTTATGTGGGATGTTATTTATGTGGGATTTATGTCATCCCAGGGTTAACCTTTGAACTTCTGGACATGCAGCCTTGTCTTGATCACCTGAATACTGCAGCAAGCAAAGCCTTTTGGAGATTGAGACTGGATCTAAAAACACAGGTCTCAAATGTCTGTTCCACAATTAATCTCATTAACTGAAAAACAAATACAAAAAAAGAAGATCATTACAGTACAACATTCTGGGAAGACACTAAGGATAGTAACATTACACTCAAAAGTTGGAGGACTTGTTTTCAAGGGGAATTCATAGGTCTTTGCCAATTGCAGCAAATCACACAGAGGATGTCTGAGCAATGACATCAGGCACACTGTGGAGTCAAGAGGCGAGTTGGTGATAAAGTCAGAAGGAGGCAGGCTTGGCAAACTGCATCATGCTCATGCCAGCTTGTGCCAGGGCACACAGCAAGGTTTTGGCCTTTGCTTGATAGCACAATGGACAGGTACAGAGCTAATGAAAGGGGTGGTGAAAAGATGACCTAAGGAAAGGTCATGTGCAGGATGGAATTTATGGTGCTATTTATTTTGTGGTTTAATCGCTGCTTTCAGTCCTTCTCATTTTATACGCTCCCTTCAGGTTTTACTGTGATTTTGGGGTTGTGGGTTGTTGTTTGGTTTTAGTGGGTTTTCTTTTGTTTTGTTTTGGGTTTTGTTTGTTTTGTTGGTGGTTGTTGTTGTTGCTTTTCCTCAAAGAAAATACCTGCAGGTTCTGGTTTCTGGCCAGTGAGTTTAGAATATTGATCCTTAAGAAAATGAGCTGTTTCCAGTTTAGGGGAGATTTTTAAGCCCTCAGTTTGGATCAAGATCAGATTTAGCCCAGAGTAAAACAGTATCCAAATCAATCTTAGAACCCAATGGCAGCAAGCTATGTTTATGAACTTGTCATTCTCTTAGATGCTCGGTTCACTTTGAGCTCTTGGCCTTGTTCAGATGCTGAGCTGAGGCTATAGGCCCTTATGTGGTCAGGAATTATTTTGTATCTGCAGAAAAGGAGGTCAGCTCAATTAATCAGTGAGGTAGGTCAGTTGATTAGTTAGAGAAGAGTTGGAAGAAAGTAATGGTTTTGTACTGATTTTGCATCAACCTGTTAGAATTCTTAAAATGTTCCTTTCAATATTTACTAGTGGAAATGAAATGAAGCAGAAACATATCTCAGTAGATACTTGGAATCACTGCTGTTAAATATTTTTTTAAGTGGCAAGGCCTTTTCCTAGGACTGCAGAAATGAGAGAATCCAGCTATGTCATCTAGCCCTATCCCTGCCTGTGCAACATTATCTGACATTTGCTATGGTGACTGTATGGAACTTTTAAGATCACATTATGGCAGCAGCCCTTGTGTTTGCAGTGACTCAGCCCACAGAGGGGATGGAAGAGGCTGTGCCAGTAGAGGCACAGTAGACAATTCTGTTTGGTCCGTGCAGCTCTCTCACTCCTGTAAGTTTATGCCTGTATCAGAGTATCATTAACATCAGCTCTTTGTCCTCTCTCCCTCTGCCTAGAGGAAGTGTGCAACCAACCAGATGCCTTCTTTTGAAATGGATTGCTTGTTTTCTCTTTGCACAATCAGTGCAGGGTAGTGCATGTTTAATGTTCATATGACAAAGTGTTTATGTGCAAGGTCCCAGTCCCAGGTCTCACCTACATAGTAATGAATGCTGGCTCACAAGGTTTAATGCAGACCTGCACTTAGAGTTTCACGGTGTTTTCATTCAGCTCTCAAGAGCATTCCTCCTTTTGTTTGGCAGGGCAGGCAAGTTTTCTGCAGACTGGCACACATAGTGGGCTCAAGTCAAATGGCCTGACTTGGGCAGGATGTGCTGAATTTTGATCAGACAGGGCCTTCAGGTAACTCCAGCTGAATCATTCAAGGAGAAGCTGGAGGATGCAGCATGCCATTTTGGGTTCTTGTCTTTCATGGACTGATCTCTCTCTGTCCTCCTTCTGATTTGTTCCAGTGGAGCATTGTAGAAAGGAGTTTGGTTTTTGCCACTCTACCATTCCTTGACACTTGCAGACCCATCTCTGCATTTTGGAGTAGCAGAGCGGTTGGAAATGTCACATTGTCATCTCTTAAATATGTCCCAACATTGTTTGCTGCCAAAGAAGTGAAACTGGATAGTTGGCAAGCAAATGATTACCATCAAAGTGTCTCTTCTGCCAGCCCGCTCTACTGGATATGCTCTGTGTGAGACCACAGGGTTTCACCTGTAGATTTTGCCAAGAGCCTCAGATTCTGAGCAATCTGAAGGCAGAGGCTTCATAGTTTCATGAAGATCTACTCCTTTAAGTTCCTGTGCCTATGGGTTTTTTTCTGACCTCCTTTCACAAGTTTTCTAGTTAATTTTTTGAAGCTGATAATACCTCAAATATGTCAAGTTGCTTTGCCTCCTCCAGTTGTTACATCCTTTTCTTTAGCTTTCCAAGGACACTCACCTCAACTACCTTTATTTCTTTCTTTTTTTATTTTTAAGGAGCCTTGAATTCTCCAGTGCCAGTAGCTTTTTTTCTATCACCTTGAAGAAGGTTTAGTGCATGGTCTTCCCAGAGCCTGCTGAGTTTCTCTCTTAGCCAGAACTGCAGGAGTGTAGTAAATATAGGATTCCTTCTGCTGCATCTTACAGATGTTGAGAAATAGCTGAGAAAAGTCAAGGGAAGAAATGACTGAAATATTAATCGAGAAGGTCTTCTATTTCCGAATTTACTCTTTCCAATCCCTAACCAGCTGTGAAAATAAGACTGCATCTTTGGCAGATATATGTGCAGTCACTATACAATTTATATGACACTAGGTCTTTTAACTAATCTTCAGGAAATAAAAGGATTTTCCAAGCCACAAGGACTGATTAGAGCATCTTGAGCCTCAAGGGACCACAGGGATCATCCTTAATGTGTTCTGTTTTGTGCAGAGGAGGCACAAATGGACACTTGCAATGCGTACACATTGGTGAGATATGTTCAGAGTCTTGGAACTTCCCATGCTTAATTTGCAGTGTTAATGTTGTGCTTATTGCAGCTAATAAAATATAGCAGCAAAAAACCCCAAACCAGACATCCCTTCTCATGTTTATATTTATGCCATTTAATCTTCAGTCAAAAACTTAAGGATATACTTTTTCAAATACCAGCACATGGGATTACCCACATAAATGTGCAGATATGCTGATGCATATGCAAAACAGAACTCTTTTTTTTCTTAAGCTTTTACGAGAATTCTTAAAAGTTCATGGGCTGCAGGATGAAACAAACTTTCCTCTGGACATTCTAGCACAAACTCAGCATTTAGGTGTCGTTGTAGGACACAGAAAAAATTATGCAGGCAGCAGCTCTTTTCAAGACAAAAGAACTGTTTATTAAAATCTGACTATTTTTATAGTCAGATAAAATGCCAGTGTCATTGGAGGGTGACAGTGCTGCCTCTTCAATGCCACTGGGCAACCCAACTGTCCATCAAGTTATTCATTCTCCATAAAAGAATAAAAACAATAAGTTATTTACATAAAGTATATTAAAAATTCTGTATAAGAATATAAACATTAAAAAGCTTTAGAAAAATTTGAAAAAAATCAAAACAACATTTAGGTCTCATTAAAGCCCCAGTCTGAGAGGCTAAATAGCATTAAATGTTGCAGGAGCTTCATGCCGCAACTCTGCAAGGGGAGTGGGTAGAGTTCCTTCACTGTGAAGTAATGCTTGTGTTAAGAGTTAGAGGTAGGATGACCAGGAATCCATGCCTGGAAAACCTGTAATCATCATGATTTCAGTGCCCTCTCTGGCATCCTGTGAAAAATCTCACATGACAGCTTTGAAGGTGGCTGGATCCCTTCCCAGAGTGTTTGTAAGTCCTTCTTTTCTGTTTCCAAGATTTCCCCAGGGATCAATTTTGGCAAGCTCTGGTCCATGTCCCTGCACTTCATAGCACCCCATGCCTTTTGGTGGCTTTCACTCTGGTGATGATTTGGGTTTTTTTTTTGTTTTTTTTTTCGCCTGAGGTATCCATGTCACATCTCTCATATCTTCCCCACGATTTTTCCCCCTGCTTTTGCAGCATCTGTCAGCTTAGTTTTGGCATGTTTTGGTCCTTTGCACTGCACCTCAGTTCTTCCCAGACCATTTCCTGGTAGTCAGTCAATTTCCCAATTTTAGTTTTCGGCTTTTTTTTCAATTGCATTTCATTGGATCATATCTTCTTTTCCACAGTGTCTATAAGTCTTTCTTTATCTGGTTTGCAAGATTTCGTTTCCCTCCCCGAAAGGAAATTTCATTTCCTTTTGGGGAGGGAAACGAAATCTTGCAAATTCAGTGGGAATCAACTGGGCAAGCTTTGGTGCATATCCCTGTACTTNATCCCTTGCCTTTTGATGGCTTTCAGTCTAACAACGATTTTTTTTTTCTTTTTTTTTTTTCCCCAAAGTATCCATGTCACGTCTCTCATATCTTCTCCTCAAAGTGCTGCCTTCCTCCTCAATTTTTTCCTTTTGCTTTCACAGCATGTGTGAGCTTAGTTTTGGCATGTTTTGGTCCTTTGCACTGCACCTCAGTTCCTCCTAGACCATTTCCTGGTAGTCAGTAAATTTCCCAATTTTTTTTTTTTCTTTTGCATTTCCTTTGCTTGTATCTCCTTCCCTGAGTGTTTGTAAGTGTCCTTCTTTTCTGTTTCCAAGATTTCCCTGGGGATCAGTTTGGGCAAGCTTTGATCCTTTTCCCTGCACTTCATGACATCCCATGCCTTTTGATGGATTCTCTCTGGTGATGATTTTTTTTTTCTGTTCCCCCGAGGTATTCATGCAACTTCTCTCATATCTTGCCCTCAGAGTTCTGCCTTCCTCCTCGATTTCTTCCCCTGCTTTCACAGCATTTGTTAGGTTAGTTTTGGCATGTTTTGGTTTTTTGCACTGCTCCTCTCTTCAGATAATTCTTCGCCAGATATTCTCTGGATGTCAGAAATTCCCATCATAACACCTGTCTGAAGGGAAAGAGGAGCAGCACTGTGTAAACAGCCTGGGGAGTGCCCTCATTTCAGATGAGGCTGTGGAAAACACTGCTGGGTCAGTAACATGAACCCATGAAAATGTTGCAGCACTTGTGCCTTGCTTGAGCTGCTAATTTCATTTCTGGCATAGGGTTTGAACCCTAGGCTGCACCCCAAGCTTCTGGGGGAATCTTGTCCCCAGTGCTTAGGGGAATGAACTGGAAGGTGCATCCATGGGGCAGAAACATCTACAGGGTGACATCCTTTGGGATCAGTCAGTCAGGAATATATAAATAAATAAGTCTTTGTGAAAAGGACTCTATGTTTTTGAAAGGCATCTGATCTGCAGCTTAAGCAAAAGTGCTGTGGGGGTGAGGACAGCGCCGCCTCTCCATGTGCCCCACAGGGCTTATGGATAACTCTGGAAAATGCCTGCACCTGGGCAAGGCCATGCCTGCCAGCAGCAGTGCCCTTCTTGCTTTGAGCATACAGATGCTGCAAGATTAATGTCCCCCAGGGAATGGGACTTTTCAGAGATGTTTCCGAGGCCATGCTCGAAATACGTAGTTGGTCAGCAGCTCGTGAGGCAGCTCTGTGAGCAAGAGGTCAGCAAGTGAGGGAGTTCTCCCTGCTGATACAAGACTGTGTCTGAGGACATATTTGAGGTAGAAGTGGCCTGAGTGTAGCACAAAGCCCTTCTCATTATCCTCTTCCCTAAGGCTTGCAATGTGGAGCTCTGGAGAAGCCTCCCACTCGACTGCCCCCATGTTCCAAACAGTAATTTCAGGCTGCCTGGCCTAGCAGGATTTGAAGTAATGCCAGGATATGATTAATACATTTCCATGTGCTTGCAGGAAGGGCAAGGAAAGCAGTGCTGGGAACAGCTGTGGGAGGTTGCCAAAATCATGAGATGACCTCCTCATGGCTATGGTCGAGTAGGAATGTCTCCAGGCAGCTGAGTGGCACCTGAAAAAGTCTGGCTGGATCTGACCCCACAGTTCCCACTCCCTGGCTGGACTCTCCTTTCTTGGGCAAGTGGGCACTGTCATCTTGTCCTCATCAGCCTGAGTACCATTTCCAGTCAGTCAGGAGAGGTGACAAATCTCTTGGTGGCAGGAGGCAGCCCCAGAGTGCTGAGGCCTCTGTGGTGGCTGTGGAGGAAGAGATGATGGCCGGTTTCCCCTTTGTTTCAGTTGCTGGGGGAGAAGGACATTCTGCCTCCTCTCTCCTGGCCCAGCAGTTCCTCCTGGGTGAATGAAAGCAGCCCTGTTCACTGGGGCAGCGACACCCCAAACCTGTGTGAGGGAGTGAAGAGAAAAGCACTGTCCACAGGTACATGTGGCAGATTTTCTTTTATTAATGCTTATTATGGGAAGTCAGGAAGTGGACTGTTCTCAGGGTATTTTTGACCATGCAGGCCTTCTCACTCAGCAGTAATCTAATCCCCATAGAGGCAGGGGGATCCTATACACTGAGGTGCAGAGGGCAATTCTGCTGCCATTCTTCATGTCAGCCTTTTTAACTCACTCAGCAGCTTGCCACAGACTGTAAAAAGCAAGCATAAAAAGCCATGTTAATGGATGTGTAAAATGGAATAAAAATGGAGAAAGGCAAATTGTGTTTCTGAAACTTAGTGAGGTATCAGATATTGATCAAGATAACTTTAGTCTTTGACAGTGCTAGACAGTTTAATATCCTCACTCATATATTAGCAAAATCTTTCTGTGTATAATGTCTCTTTTACTTTGGGAGAATAACAATGCATAAAAATTTCTTTCTCAATTTCTCTTTCTCAATTTATTGAAGACACATCTCACAGTGATTTTATATATTTCATAGTTGATTAAAAAAACCCTCTCTCCCAGGAATAAAGATTTCCCAGCTTATGAAAAGGCAACATCATTTTTTTTCCTTGGTTGCAAAGCTCATTTTTTGCTATAATTGGATATTAACACCTCTGACACTGACTGATATCAGAGGCAGTGCTCTGGCACTGAACTAGCAGGTTGGTAGTTGAGCTCATGACAGGGCTGCAAAGTGCTTCTGACTTCAGGTTTCAGTTTCCCAGGGGAGGCCCATGCCAGGGTATTCCCTCTTTCCTCCGAGGTGTGGGGAGCAGCATCAGGAGCGTGCCTGGCTGTGTCAGGTGTCCAGCTTCAGTCTGCTTCCTGATACCACAGGGATGCAGCATCACAGTTAAAAGATATCCATATCTGGATATGCTTGTAGTGAGATATTGTAGAATATCTGGATCTGGAAGGGACCCACAGGGGTCACTGAGTTCCTACTGCTGGCCCTGCACAGGACAGCCCCAGGAGTCACACCGTGTGCCGGAGTGCATTGTCCATTGAAATATTGGCAGGCTTGGTGCCATGAAAAATCCATTTCTAATGTTTAACCTAAACCTCTCCTGACACAGCTTCATGCTGTTCCCTCGTGTGTGTGTGTGTGTGTGTGTGTGTGTATGTGTGGAGTCCATGTACACTCATATGGATATACGTATTGCAGAAACTTGGTTTCTGTTGGGTGTATGTACAGCCACTGAATGGGACAGTGGGGTTATTCCATGTGGGTTATGCATCTGAAGCACACTGAGATAAGGTAATACATTATTCCCAACACCTTCAGGATCCTTCTGTACAGTAAAGTCAAAAGATTTTAGGAGAAGTTGCTGAGGGAGGCTGGGAAGCTCCAGGACTCAAGAATAGTTGCTTGGGAAGAGTTGCACCCTGTGATAGAAATAAACACTTACATGTCTTTTTAAAAGAAGAAATAACCTTAAATGTGAGGACCCCTAAATGCATCTACAGTTTATTGAACAGCTGCTTTCCAGGCCATATTTACCTGAAGAAGGAACTAAGTATATCACATCCACATCAGATCCAAAGGAGTTCACATCTAGAGGCCAAGGTCAAACGTAAGCTCATAGGCACATTCATAACTTGAACATGCCAGGCATTACTTGATGGTTATGGCTACCCATGCTTGAGTCATGGCCTACATGTGTACCACTGTGACCTTTGTCAAATTAGAACTTGAGGTGGTGGCTTAGTGAAATAAAATAATGGAATTAGGTGGCTTAGTTTGTATAGTGAGCTTTATTCTAACAGGACTGTGTTTCCATTCCAGCACAGACATGTCCCACTGCCCAGGAGGCTTGGATTAAGAGGTGTTATAGCACATGTATATTAAAGTCTGTAATTGAAAGGATTAATTGCTTTCCTCCTTGCCCATGTCTGAAGGAGGAAATCCCCGTCCAGATGTGACAGCTGCATGGGATGAAAGGACACTTGGCTGTGGCAAGCTCAGTATGCTGAGTGCTTTACAGGCAAACAGACATGGTCACTACTGAGGAAACTATACACTATGTGATCCAATAAGAAGGCATTGACAGTAGAAAGTGAAAATGAATAATGCAGTTGCTGAGGTACCAACTCAGCAGGCTTGGGAGGGTCAGAGTCTCTGGTCTGCTGAGGCTAGATTGCATTGTAGATTTTTAAGTGGTGCCCCTTCAGGTTTTTTAAAATTATATTTTGACAACTTTTAGTCATGGCTTTCCATCAGGAAACTACAGTTCTCTTTCCATAGAGAACCAGTAATCCTGGTGCCTGAAATCTCAAGCTACCTGGGTGAGGTGGTATGACTGGTCCAGCAGCCCAGCAGAAAAAGCAGCCTGACTTAGTCACTGTCGTCTTGCACTAGAAATGCCACAATAGACATGGCAAATGATTAGGTACCTGGTTAGAGGTTGAAATGCAGGCCTTTAAAGCAGGGAGAAGGTAAGATTAGAAAAGCTGCTGTTCCTGTGAAAGGAGTCTTTGCTCGTGTAAAACTGCTGGTGGACTTTTCTAGCCAAGAAATGAGGAGAGTGTTCTGGGAACACAGCAGAGTAAGAGGGAGGATGGGGAAGAAATTGACAAGTGAGGTGACTTCTCAGCATCTCTGTTTCTGTCAATGTACAATGCAAATGTGCTGTGTCTGTGTACTGAATCTGGCTGGCAAAAGGGCTGCAGCACCCCTGCACAGGAGAAGCCCTCAAACCATAGGCGTCATTCCTGGTGTGTGAATACCTTGTTGATTGATTTAAATGAGGCAGCTGCAGGACTCTTGGTAGGGTGGGAACCTCTTTGCCAACACAGAATGGTGAATGGAAATGAGAATGTGGCTCATCTTCCTTATTCACTTCTGTTCCTGTTCCTGTTCCTGTTTCCACTAGTTCCCACCACACAGTGCCACTGTTTCCTTGCCCCTGGGTGCTGGTCACCGCACACAAACACTCTCCAGGAGAAGACCCCTCTCCTGTGGGGAGAGGCTTACCAAGCTCAGTGATGTCACAACCAGTGACTTCCAGGGCCACTGAAAGCCTGGGAGGTGGCTGGAAAGGCAGGCATGGCTGTGGGAAGCAAAACTTCCTGCTTGCAGTGTGGGAGCACCAAGGGCATCCACTTTTTGACGTGGAGTTGGGTGAATAGATGGGTGCTACTCTGCCAAGCTCCCCAAGACCTGGATTGCTGATGGCTCCGTGTTGTGGAAAAATCCTTGAGCCAGTGGGAACCATCCCAGGTGCCCATTCAGGCTGTCCTTTCCTGCCTCACAGAGAGCTGAGTAGGTCAGACCTAGGATCGAGTGATTGGAATTTTGATGCTTGACTTAAGAGGGTCTCATGGCTCATTTAAAACTAAGCCTGAGCTAATTAGTCCCTGAAGACAGCAGTTCAGAAATAACCTGTCTGGCTCTGGGTGTCATGGTGGGAAAGGACAAGGAAAGCTCCTCTCTCCCATTCTGTGCTCTCGCCTGGCACACGCTGTGAGGTTTGTCTTGGCTGGCTCCAGCCCAGCCCTGCCTTGTCTGCCGAGGGGTGAGAGATAAAGGATTTTCTAAATGCTTTTTTCTGAGTTATTTTGTCTCTGCCAAAAGGCCTGTTGTTTTGTGTTCAACTATTGTCGTTGTTCCCCTGGATTAAAAAGCAGAGCAGGTTCTCCCTGCACCTGCTGGGGACTGTTTGGGTCAATCTCAGGTACTCAGCTGAGCCAGCTCTGGCAACAAGGACAAAGCCTGCAGGGCCACCACATCTTTCTTCCTGTCCCTGGGAGAGACACAAAGTGAGACAGCCCCTGGCCTTTGCTTCACTTCTGTCCCACCTTTCAGCAATGCTTTAGAGCCCTAAGTATAGGAAAGGGATGTTTCCAGAGACAGGGAACACCAGGCAATTCAATGTTTCTGATAAATTGGTATTCACAATGGAAAAAATTATTACCACATTTCTATCCAGAGATAAGAGTAATGGAATGAATACAGAATTAAACAACCATCAGCCTATGCTATAATTGGTATTATATATATATTATATAAACCATTATATATATTAAATATAATTATTTCTTTCTTACACTTAGCAGCTATGTTCTGATTTTTCCTCCTCTGGATGAGGCAGGCTGTTGCTCTCTTGCTATCTTTAGGATTTTTAACTTGGCTTCTGCAATGAAATAAAAAACCAGTCCTCACTTCAAAAATATGTGGCCTTGTTTCTTAAATGAAACAGTGTGATGCTGAGAGTACCAAGACTGTAACTCAAGTTGCTGACCACAAACTGCCAAAGTGATTTTTCTTTCAGGATATTGCCTTTCACTGAACCTGAAGATTGACTTACAATTTGTTGGACCATGGATATCTGTTGGACCATGGATATCTGTTACATTTAGGAAGAGTGATTAGCAAACACTGGCAAGGCGTTCTCCTAAGTAATATGGCACTATTACTCACTGCTGAATTCAAATGAAAAGATAAATATTACATGCCACAAGCCTAGCTCTATGCAGGTTTTGCTTCTGTTGTTTATTACATACTTCTAAAGTAGCAGATAAGAATCCTGCTTACTTAAGCAGAACTGGAGCTGGAGTTTACTTTAGAACCAACAAATCAAAGATCCTTATTAAAGGAGCCTCTTCTATTCAGAGCAGCATAGCCAGACCTCAAGCTAGAAGTGCAGGAAAAAAACCTTTAAAACACAGCAAGTTAAGAAGTGCTTTTGTAGAAAGTGTCCCCTTCAGCTGACGACTGAGGCTATATTTGTTCTGTCATAAAAATAATAATTAAAAAAATTGAAAGTGCTATTCTTTTAAAGGGATTTTGTACTGCTTTGACTATTGCTGTCCTGGTCTTAGGAAGCAGCTGGCTTTAAGGAGCTGTGCTACAGGGCTCAAGATAGTTATGCCAGCAGCACTGCTCTTAGGAAGATACGTTTTTTCACCAAGAACTAAGGCAATGACTATCTGGACCTGAATTCTCCCATCAGTCAAGCAGCAGAGAAATGTTTTTCTAGTCAGACCACACACAAACCCAGGACATGGCTTTCTGCAGAAGGGTGGCCACTCTAAGAGGATGCTCTTAGACCTGCTTGTACAGGTGTATCAGAGCTCATGAGACCCGTTGGATTGTAGCCTTTAGAAGACAGCCCATAGCAGTTTGGTGTTTAAAAGAAAGGCTTAAAATTATGAAATAGCTTGAATGTGCATGGGGAAGCTGAAAAGAGTTGGTAGAGGCAACCTTATCCTCATTAGCAGCATCTTAAATCACTGCATGAATGTCCTTTCTCATGTTTCCTGCACAGATGCTGGAGATAATTCTGAGTCTATAAAACTTTGCTGGATATAGCTCTGTTTGCAGGCTCTCATTCCAGTTTTGAGGAGTAAGTACATTCTTGTCCGGTCTTCACAGTGATATAGTTTGGAAAAAACAACATGCCAAAGCAGTTCTCTTCCATGTGGTCTTCCTTCAGCATAGATGGCTGCAATATCTGAGCCTGCCAAGTGAGTCATACACTCACACCTTTCAGTTTACAAACGTTTTGAAATGTCGTGGGGTGGGAGTAGGGTGTCTGCCTACCCATGCTATTTCTTCTCTTTAAATGAGCATTTGCCCTTTAATCTTGCTAAGAAGCACAGTTTAACTCAGAAGGCACTCAAGTGTGGAACTTGTTGGCTCATAAGGGGTTGGAGCAACTTCTTGCCATGTAAGTCTCAGTCTAGTGAGGTACCAGGGATATGGGAAGGTGTCAAGTAATGCCACCTCATGCTCAAACACAGTTGTGGTTGTCATTCAGCAATGTGTTTGAATATATTTTTCAATTTAATCTTATTTGGTTTAATGGGATTTGGAGTGTCCCCAATGTTTGTGCTATAGCTGTGCAATCATCTGACTTGGAGCTTCAACCAGAGGCTGCACAAACCTGCTTTCACCCCTGCACCCAGCACCTTGACATTCTCCTCACAGACCTCACTGAAATGAACACTGCACCCCTTGGCTGGTCTTGAAAAGCAGATTAGTCAAATGTCTGCTAGGAATGGCTCAGGTGTACTTTCTCCTGCCTTGGACTGGAAGAATGGCCTTCCACAAGCAATTGCAACCCAATTTTCTGAAATTTCTAGGAAATTATACCATCTGATGGTAAATTATTAGATGGATGACAACTACAGCTACTAGCTAGTATCCAAATTAAAACAAATCTTAATTATTCAAATTTTTCTGTAGCTGTTAAATCTTTCTAACTTTATTTAGGCATCACTTCCAAGAGAAGACTTGGGGAAAGATAATGTTTTCCTGTTGGAAAGAGAATGCTTTTTAACTTACAGATTTGAGGACATATTTTCCATCCCATTTTACCTGTCACTTCTCTCAAGTGTTGACACAGACAGAAAAAAAGTGTAGATCATAAAAGGCAGTTGTAAGCCTCTTGGGCAGCCAAGTCCAATGTCAATCTTGTGAACTCCCACTCTAAGCTGTTGTTTGTCTCTGGCTAAATCTTCCCTGTAGCTCTGTTTCCATGGTAGAATTTCCATCTCATCATATGCTGGCCATAGATGCAATTAGTCAAATCCAAATGTTTTTGTCTGAGCACATAAAACAATCTCTGGTGAATTTCCCAGAGACACTTTCCCACCTCTTTCACCTTGCAAGGGAAAGACTTAATTTTAAGTCTACTTCTTGCCTCCTGTCATACTTTGCTTCTGAATCCCTATTTGAACATATTTGTGGCATCCTTGTCTAGGTGACAAGGGATTCTCAAGCCACCTTCTCATCAGAGGTGCAGTTACAACAAGAGGGATTGTGAAAAACTGACTTAAAAATAATCATCACCCTGTAAGCTGGATTGCCATTTGGGGACGTAAGGGAAGGATGGAATAGAGACAGTTGCACTCATAAATCCTCTAGTTGTCACTTTCAGTTCCCAAATCTTGTTATTTTTCCAATGAAATAGCTTTATTTTGGGAGTCAGGCTTATATCTTATCTCAAAAATTAGTATTTTGGCTCCTTATTTAATCAGCAGAGATCTGTTTGATGCAGTCAAGGGAACCTGGAAGAGGAATCAGATGACCTACCAGCACAGGTGAGCTTCATCTCTTTAATGTTGGCTCCTCCTGCCATTTCATACTCCAGGGCAGATAAGACATCTGCACAGGGCTGGTAGATGTGATGTAAGATGGAAAAGCCCACGTTCTTTTTGGTGAAGCAACTGGACGTCAACTGGGACACTCCACAACACCTAAAATAGCTTTAGGCACTTGCTTTTAGGCTACTGAATCCTGAGTTTAGGGAGTTTAATTATTTCTAGATTCATCAATTACACAGAATAGATCTCCACGGACTGGAGCGAACTGAACTCCCACATTGATCCCTGAGTTTAGATTTTCTCACCTGGTATTGAATCTCTTCTCCCAGCAGGATTAAGTGGCCTAAATATGGGTGTCTAGAACAAGTGAGTCTTTCATTAGTAAATTTGCAGATGACACTAAGCTGGGAACATGTGTTGATCTGTTGGAAGGTAGGAGGGCTCTGCAGAGAGACCTGGAACTGTTGGATGGATGGGCAGAGTCCAATAGGATGAAGTCCAAGTGCCGAGTCCTGTGTTTTGGCCACAGTAACCCCCTGCAGTGTTACAGGCTGGGGATGATGTGGCTGGACAGTGCCCAGGCAGAAAGGGACCTGGAGGTGCTGGTCAACAACAGATTGAACATGAGCCAGCAGCGTGCCCTGGTGGCCAAGAAAGCCAACAGCATCCTGGCCTGTATCAGGAACAGTGTGGCCAGCAGGAGCAGGGAGCAGCATTCTTCCCCTGTACTCAGCACTGGTGAGGCCACACCTTGAGTGCTGTGTCCAGTTCTGGGCCCCTCAGTTGGGAAGGACATTGAGACACTTGAGCACGTCCTGAGGAGGGCAACAAAGCTGGTGAGGGGCTTGGAGCACAAGCCCTGTGAGGAACAACTGAGGGAGCTGGGGGTGTTTAGCCTGGAGAAAAGGAGACTCAGAGGTGACCTGATCACTCTCTACAGCTTCCTGGAAGGTGGTTGTAGTCAGGTGGGGGTGGGTCTCTTTCTCCAGGCAACAACTGACAGAACAAGAGGACACAGTCTTAAGCTGCACCAAGGGAAATACAGGTTGGATATTAGGAAAAAGTTTTTTATGGAAAGAGTGATAAAGTACTAGAATGGTCTGCCCAGGGAAGTGGTGGAGTCACCATCCCTGGATGTATTTAAAAAAAGACTGGATGTGGCACTCAGTGCCATGGTTTAGTTGAGGTGTTAGGGCATGGGTTGGACTCAGTCTTGAAAGGTCACTTCCAACCTAGTGATTCTGTGATTCTGGGAAATGAAACCTCCCTGCCTAGGTGATGAAAGGTTTCCATTGTCAGTTTGACACAAGCACGAGTGATATAGGAGAGCAAAGATGACACCCAAATTTAAAAAGGTTTGGGCAAACTTGTTATTTAAGAGCGTATTTCTGTGCTCTCACATCGTCCCCAGTGCCTGCGTGACATTGCAGAACCTGGTCAGTGAGGACTGAAAAACCCCATCACAGGTGCCTTTGCAATAGATACCTCTGCGAGTGCACGGCAGGAGGACCAACAGCTGGGAGAGAACCACATCCATCAGCAATAGGCAGGCACCCAGGCTGCTCACTGTCTCCTAAAACACGTGCAGGGGGAAGCCACTTCATCAGTGGAGGAGCTTTACTGTTTAGCTTACATGGCACTACCACTAACAATATTCTTTAGAAGAGCTGCATTGCAGAAGTGATAACTAAAACCAAAGTAAGACTATTATTCTTCTAACTGAATTTCATAGCTCATGCATGGAGAACTGCCTCGGAAAGCATTTACCACAATAGCTACTTCCATTTGAAACAGCTGGAGAGAACTCCTTGCAATCTTAGCAATACATTTCAGTGTTTGATCAGAGAGAGAAACAACATAAAAATATCCACACAACGACACAGTTGTTTTGAGTAATAACATATGAGTAATAATTTCCCCACAGAGAGGCTGCACGCAGAGCAGTGACACCAGGGTAGGTCACAAACACTCAGGTGTGAGCATCACTCCCTACCACCCAAGGACACAGGAGCAGAAAGGCAGAGCACCTGCCAGTGACAGCAAGCATGCAGGCAGGAAGGCTGGAGCTCTGGGATGGAGGAGAGGATGAGCAAGGGACACCAAATTGGAACACCAGATGTAGCTGTCCAGGATTACTACTGCTGTAACACTGGATTAGCCTGTGCTCTGTGGCACAATATTGTTATTTGTGGCATACATTTCACTGGACAATAATTTCCTGCACTGCACAGCTACCCCTCCTCTGAGCATCTGTCTGTGCTGCAGTGCTGAAATGAAAGTCCTTAAAGGGCTCTTAAAACAATTGTGCTTTTGACCAATTGGCATGAAAATGGAGCCCTGGAACCATGTCCTGGGGGGGGGAGGGGGCCAACAAATTATTTGTGGGGCCCATCACTGGTGTGAAATGCACAAAATAACAGCTCATCTTTTTGGTGGTGCTGGCAGGGAATAATTTTAACCTTGATGTAATAGCTATCCCAAAATATCTTTTCTGAATAGCCTTACAAAAGCTGCCAAGCAAATCTTTCATAGCTTTAAGTACTACTGGTACTGGCTAGATAACATAATTCTGCTTTTTCTGGGCCATTCCTAACATACTACAGACAAGCTGCATGACTGCAGAGGCAGGGGCACAACAAAAAGTTTGCCACGGCTGACTTCCTCTCTGGCACCAGGTTCCTGAACCTTCTGGCCTCTCACCTTCACAAAACACACTGATAAACTAGGTGAAGCTGAGGAAATAAGCTAAGATTCAGCTGTCCCTCTGATAAAATTAAAAAACTTAGTCTCTCCCTTCAAACAGTCAGACTTTGATTTATGTCTTTAATTTGTGCTTCTGCAGACTAAAACCAGGAACTAATTTTGATGTCCTAAAGAAATCATGATGCATACATTGCCAGCAGTTCCCCCTTCAGTGAGCAAGGAAGGACTTAATGATCACTTCTGACTGAAGATGTTTGTTAAGCATCCACATTGCAATCCTTTTAAACTTCTACAGAGCCAAATCAGCATCCTGTTCCTACCTACGAGACTGAGAGCACAGCACGCTTGCAAAGCAGGTGCACAGCAAGATATGGCAGATAAAGGTTACACTGAAATATATCCCATTTATAGCTCCAGCCAGCAGTTCAAAAGATGTGATGATAGACATTGGAGTTAATTTGATTTTTTAAAAATAAATATTATTAGTGACCCAGGATTAAATTCTGCAATTCTTGCTTGGACAAACCTGCTGAGCTTTCAGATGTGGCACACCCCAGCACACAGATGTTGATTAAATCTGAGTGAAACTGGAGGTCTCAAAGCTATCCCTTTTGCACCCAAACTAATTCTACAAATGGAAAAAAAGAGAGGCAAGAAAAAGCTTTTAAAAAAGCATGATGCCAAATATACAAGAGCCCTCTTAAAGATAAACTTGAAAAAAAATATGAAATATATTTTTTGCAGTCCAAGGCAAAAAAGCCCACTGTCTCCAGTGACAGAGAAATTTACAGTAACCATCTGACATTTCCACTGTGGTTTCAGCAATGTCATCAAGAGTCTGAGGACTAGTTCAGGCATGCAGCTGCTTTGACTTCCACTAGATTTTTTTATTTGCACACACAATAGTTAAGGAAACCCACTCTGTATTTGTACTGTGCATCTGTATAGTGAAGCTCATACAGGTCCAGGTTTGTTAAAAATCATAGGGATTAATGGTGGGGTTGGAAGTGCTGGTTTAACACTTGGACTCTATCTTAGAGGTCCTTTCCAGCCTTAATGATTCCAGGATTCTACGTCAATAGAGATTCTTCCATCTGATTTTTTAAAATACTTCTAGTATAAGTCTGCAAAGTCTGATTTCTGAATACTTATTCCTGTTACAAAATAAATTGCTTCATTATAATACTGCTTGGGTTACTCATTAGTCATTCATTTGAAATTACTTTACATACACTTTTATTTTCCTTGTAGAGAAACACCACATTTTTCACAAGTGGAAGAGAAGCAAGGAGTTTCTTCAGTGGGATACCATTAATCAGTAATTCATTCTTGTTATTCAGACATTTAATCAACCCTCACCACGAAAAAACCCCCATTGGCTTTCAGTAGCTTTACCTGAGCAAGAGCTTGAAGAATTTATTCCTTGGTAAATATTGTTATAACAGGGGATAATTTTATATCCCACCAAAAAACGCTAAACAATACAACAAAAACAACAAAACCCCAAACCAAACAACAACAACAAAACCAGGAAAAAAAAACCCAAAATCCAACAAAACAAAAAATCAAACAGCCCAACAAAAAAGTAAGCTAAAGTCTGTAGTCTGTTCATCCTTGACACAGCCAGCTTCAGTTGGTCCCTCCTTTGTGTGTATAGTAACCAGCCCCAAACAGATCGAGTAAGGGCAGCCCCTGCTGTTAAACTTCCAGTTCACCATATTAAGACCATCACAATCTTAGCTCTATAAAAAGCCACATGGAATTAGTTCAAGATCATTCCTTGCCATTAGGAAAAAATAGCAGATGGCATTGAGTCCTTCTCCAAACAGCTGGCTGAGAAATGGTAGAGGGACCACAGGAGGTAAGACAACACCCCATGGCAAGGCAGGGGGCTCCTCCATGAAGAGCTTTGAGAGAGTTCAAATGAAAGTTCAGCTTTATTGACCTCTCTCTGCCGGGAGCAGCAGCTCTCCAAACAGGTGAGATGAATAAGCAGATGAGAAAGAGGTGGCACCAAAGGGAAAAATCTGTCCCTATTTAAAACAGAGGGGAACTGAGATTAATGATGAAATTCAAACTAAATAAAGCAAACAGCTTCAGATTTTGAAAAATTAACTGCAGAAGGCTTGAATATATCTTCAAAACTTATTGATGAGGGAAGCAGAAGTGTGTGATTTTATAATTAAACCGGAATTAATCAGTGTCAAAAAAATGATGAGTTATATTGCCTCTGTTGTCAAGATATGAAAATGAGGGCAAAGGATCTGGTTTACCCATGACCATGCAGTCAAATGCACTTTTCACATCCAGCAGAGAGGCCAGAAGTTGTGCCTCTCTGTTCCTTCCTTGTCTTCTCTTTGCAGTTGTACCTTCCTAGCCAATCTCTTCATGCAAGTGCACAGCATCTAAATGGTCTTTACCATGATAAGAGACACTTAGAGAAGCTGGGCAAAAAACTCAACAAGGAAATTACTAGTTAAAAAAACACCCAAACAACCTGTTAATCCTGGTGTTACAATGTGTGTTTAAATAATACTCCAGGGCTCTTCAGTTAAAGAAAAGTGAAGGAAAGTCCTACTCAGCCCACCAAAAAATTTTGACTCACCTGTCCCCTTGTTTTTGTGCAAGACGGGAAAAGCTCTTGGTTCAACAGACAACATAGGTGGACACAGAAGGTACAGAACACACCTATCATCATATGAATGAGGCTCTGTAGGCTAATCCAGAGCAGCCTAAATTACAGAGGAAGGTTAGATTATGGAAATAAACACTCTGTTTAGAGTCCCATTCCTCACCATCTTGGCTTGTGGTAAATCCAAGTGATGCAGCACTGGTTTCCCCAACAATTTTGCTAATGAGCTGGAGTGCTTGCACTGCCAGGGAAGGACAGAGCAGGCATTAAATGCACTATAGACAGCTGACAGCAGCCAGGAGCTGTTGACGAGGTGGGTGCAGCCTGGTGTCCCTCTTCTCAGCATAAAATCTTGGAGCATTTCTTCACTCTTTCGTGCTCCTGAACATAAAGATCCCCTGCATGTCAGCACAATTTAAAATAATTACTTATAATCACAGAGTGGCTTGGGTTGGAAGGGACACAAAGAGGATCTAGTTCCAACCCTGCTGCCATGGGCAGGGGACACCATTCATTAGACCACATTGCTCAGAGCCCCATCCAACCTGGCCTTGAACACCTGCAGCAGTGGGGCATCCACAGCTTCTCTGGGCAACTTAACAAGTTACTTACCTAGCAACACTCAGCTTTGCTCCCTTCTTTGAGATGTGTGCCATCTCATTATATGTGCAAATAAGGTTAATCCTGGTTAACATGAAACATTTAATCAGCTAAAGAAAAAAAAAATTGTCAAGCACTGAAACAGGCTGCCCAGTGAAGTGGTTGAGTCACCATCCCTGATCCAGGCAACTAAAAGAAGGCATCTACCGAGGAGAATGGATTTCTTATTCTAAAAATAATGAAAACAGTGTGTTTGGTTTGAGGTTCATATTCAGTGTTATCCTACACCTTTCACTGCCCTTATTCAGGAAGGCCACCAGAATTAACTTAGAGTATTAGTGACCTTAAGCTGAGAATTCATTCCACAGCCATAATGAATTGGAAAAAAGAATGCCAAACACTGAAGATCATGCTTTGGGTTGGAAGGGATCTTTAAATGTCATCCAGTGCAATCCCTCCTGCAATGAGCAGGGACATCTTGAACTAGATCAGGTTGCTGAGAGCTCTGTCCAACCTGACCTTGAATGTTTCCACAGATGGGGATCTGTCCATCCCCCCGCGTGTACTGGCACCAGGGGTCGCCCCAATTCAGGTGCAACAGCTTTCACTTGGTCTTGTTAACTCTCAGGAGATTCCCATGGGCCTACTTCTCAAGCCTGTCCATGCCCCTCTGGATGGCATCACATCCTTCAGGTGTGTCAACTACACCCCTCAGCTTGGTGACATGCAAATTTGCTGAGGGTGCACTTGTTCCCTTTGTCTATGTCATTAAGAAGATATTAAATAACCGGTCCCAAAATGGACCTCTGAGGGACTCCACCTATCACCACTGTCCATCTGGACATTGAGCCATTGACCATTACCCTGTGGATGTGACCATCCAACCAATTCCTTAGCCACAGAACAGTTCACCCATCAAATCCATCTCTCTTCAGTTCAGATAAGGCTGTTACTGGAGACCCTGTCAGAGACTTTACCGTAGTCCAGATAAATGACATCTGTAGCCCTTCCCTTGTCCACTGATGTAGTCACTCCATCACAGAAGTGATGGAACCCAGAAGCACTGGGTTAATCAGGCAGGACTTGTCCTTGGCGTGCTGGCTGTCTTATATCGCCTTCCTGTCCTCCACATGCCTTAGCAGAGCTTCCAGGACAATTTGCTCCATGATTTTCCCAGGCACAGAAGTAAGGCTGAGAGGTTGGTAGTTCCCAGGGTCCTACTTTCTACCCTTTTTAAAGATGCGTACTAAATTTCCCTTTTTCCAGTCACCTGGAACTTCACCTGACTTTTCAAGTATCACAGGGAGTGGCTTGGCAACTACATCAGCCAATTCCATCAGGAATCTGGGATGCATCTCCTGGGATCCCAAAGATTCATGCAGAGTCAGATTCCTCATGTGGTCAGAAACCTGATCTTCGCAACAGTGGGAAGCATGTTGCTCCCTAGTTCCTGTCTTATGGTCCACTCACTGGAGAGGTGTGGGAAGAGGGCTGTCTGTGAAGACTGAGGCAGAGACATTGTTAAGTACCTCAGCCTTCTCTTCAGCTGCTGTTACCAGTGTGTCAGCCTTGCTTGTCATGAATGGTACAGTTTCTTTGACCTTCCTTTTCTGGCTGAGATATCTACAGGGACCCTTCTCCTTCTGTGCATCCCTTATAAAGCTGGGCTCCAGCTTTGCCTCCGCCTTCCTCACCTCATCCCTATGTAGCCAGACTGTATCCCTACACCCTTTCCAGTACACCTGTCCTTGCTTCCACTGCCCATGAGTTTCCTTCTTGCCCTTTAGTTTAACCAGCATGTCCCAGCTCAGTCATGCCACTCTCTTGCCTTCTTTGCCCTATTTCCTGCTCCTGGGAAGCTCAATCTCTTCCACTCTGTGGAAGGTGTCCCTAAAGATCTACCAGGTCTGTACTGCTACCTTGTCCCCACTTTCACAGAGGGTCCTATTTACTAACTCCTTGAAGAGCTGAAAGTTGGCTTTGCTGAAGCTGAGGGGCCTAACTTCACTGCTGACCTGATCTATATCTCCTAGGACTGCAAACTCCCCCAGCACATGATCACTGCAGCCGAGGCTGCCTCCAGTATTGACGTCCCAGAATCGCCCGCTTGTGTGGGTGCCCACCAGGGCTAATATCACATCCCCTCTGGTAGGGCTGGCTATTACATGGCTCAATAAGTTATCCTGCACACATTCCAGGAGTCTCCTGGATTGCCTACAGCCACCGTGCAACTTTCCCAGCAGATTTCAGGGTGGTTCAAATCTCCCTGCAGGACAAGAGCCTGTGAGCACAATGCCTCCTTGTAGCTAGAGCAAGAAGGCTTCATCAATAGGCTCCCCTTGATCCAGGGTCTGTAGGCACCAACACAAGTTTCTCTTTGTTGCCTTGGTCTCTGGTTCTTGTCCCAGGGTTTTGAACTCTTGTCTGTTCTTAAGAGACAGCTCTCCACACTCAATCCAGCTCTTGGTGTAGAGGGCAGCCCCACCACCTCTCCTTTCTCCCCTGTCCCTTCTAAACAGCCTGTAGCCATTGACAGTCGCACTCCAGTCATGGGATTCATCCCACCAAGTTCCAGTAGTGGCAGCTAGGTCATAGATTTCCAGGAGCATAGTGGCTTCCAGCTCCTCTGGTCTGTTTCCCATGCTTCCTGATTGGGTGTAAAGGCACCTCAGCTGAGCTGTCAGCTGTGTCATCTTCCTAGAGAAACATTCCTTAATTCCTGTGAGATATTTCACTGGTGTTTCCCTGTCAGGGATGCCAGCTGAGAACAAATTCACCTTGCAGTTGTTTATACTTCAGCAGACCATGCCAAGACCACGCTGTAGACATTTAGCTGGCTGCTGACAGGTTTCTCCAGCAATAAGAATGAGGACAGTCTGCTCTAGAAGTGTGACTCTGCCATTTTTCATCAGTCATTCCCCAGGTCACCCAGGCCCTCCAGCAAATCCTGCAGGAGCTCCAAGACCATGAATGTTTTAATCAAAGATTTGAGGCACACACTGAAAAGATGAGATAATATCTGAATTCCTGTAGTGGAAAAAACAATGTTCCCTTTTCAGTTTTTGTTTGGTTGGTTAGTTGGTTGGTTGAATTTTTTCCATTTCCTTACAAAAATGCAACAATCCCTTTGTGTTTTTGATTAGTGATGTGTGGAGGTATATAACTATGGTATATAGCTGTCTCTGGCTTCATGAAGATCTCTTTCCTAGGTGCTACTCAGTTAGAGACTGTGTATTATGTGGTACTTGTCAGCACTGAATTTCATTTATCACATTATCACCTCTCATAGCATGCCAGAGATCCTTCTGGAACTCTGCAGTTTATTTTTCTTTTCACTGTCTTGAATAATTCTGCATTGTCATCACATTATTTTCCACTACATTTTAGGAATACACTCAGCAGCACAGGTTCTTCTGGTTCACTGAAAACCTGGCCTCCTTATTAAAACAAAATATAAAACTCCTTATCCCCAAAAAACTCAATTTCTGTAAGGATCTTTAGTGAGAGACCTATGAAAAGCTTGTGGAAAACCATGTACACTGTAAACTGGAGGACTATTCATGACATGCCTGTAGACACTGCCAAAGAACACACAAAATCTTCTTTACAGTGCCTCTTATTTATCACCAGCACTGCTGTTCCTCTCAGCATGACCATAACATTTTCATTCCTGTTTATCACAACCTTTTAAAGTTTTGATAGTTTTTCATCATTTTTGTGCTGTAATTGTTACTATTAACAGCAGAGGAACTTTTAAATTTGTTTTAAAATTGAAACACTGTAACCTATAATCCAATAATAGGAATATAGTTTTACTTTGCCTGTACATGGAAGAGAATGCTACTGCTGAGTTCAGTGACACAGCCAGGAAAAATATTCCTCCCAGCTTTCCTGATAGTTTAATAGCACTAAACAGGAAAAAGATCCACACTACCAATTAGGTTTCACATTACCAGACCTAATATGCCCCCAAAACTACACAGGCTACACAATTCACATTAAAATACATACATTCTAAAAATATTTGAAGTTTGCTTTACTTCATCACATTTGGCAGCCTGTTGCATTTTGTCTTCCACCAATGGTCTAGATGGCAAAATTCCCCCGAGTGTTTAGAAAAACAGAAAAGCCAATCAAATAATTCAGAGCTTTGTGGAATTGGATGTTGAATTAATAACTGAAAAATGCCCTTTTACACATAGAACTGAGGTGCTGCATTGCCCTTAGCCTGCCCATTCCCAGTAGTCTGGGGAAATTTTAATTCCATGGGGCTACCCCTCCAGACAACAGTCATTTTCAGTGTTAAACAAGAAATGCTTGGAGATTCAGTGTGGAATAAGAAGTATTTATAGAAAGTATATAGTAAATATATGTCAACAAAAGCTACATTTCAGAGTATGTGTTGATCCCTCCATGAGTTATAAACAAGAAATTAAGCCATGCCTGCATGATTCATAAATAAAGGGTAACACTGTCCCTACAGTTTCCTCCCTTGCTACAAGAGACACATTACAGAGTAAGCCAATTCCTCTGATTTCATTTAACAAATAAACTGTTTATGTCCAGCATCAGTCCCATTCCAAAGCTTAGGACAGAGCACTGACAGCAGCACCAGTCTGAGCTGCATTCACCCCTGGTGACAAATACAATAAATATGACAGCAGGAACATGCCTGCTAAAAGGACCACATCTTAAAAATAGCCATGGCAGTCATTCCAGCAGCAGCCTATCTTCATTTGCAATAACAGCTACTCACCTACCTCAGGATCACTCATTTGCACTACTTGTAAAGTCAGGCAGGTCTGTGGAATGCAAAGTTTACAATATCAACTTAATACAGTTAATATCTTAATACTAGTTCCCAAGTACAAATTAAAAAGTATCTTTTAACCATCACATTTCAGAGGAAAGAAGCTGGTGAGCTTTTGAATGTGGAGCCAAGTGTTTCCTATCCTTGATGTGACTCCTGGAGACAATGCAGCAGCCCACACATGGAACAGCTGCCATGACACAAAAGGTTCATTTTTTAACTTTGCCACTCTTCAGGAGAGCATTACCTAAATTCAAAAGCTTTTCAACCCAAAATGAAGATGCCTATAAATTGAGTTAAAAATCCACATTTCTTCTGCCTCCCCCATTTCTTTCACTAACCTTCATCCATTCATTTATTAGCCAGGGGGTATTTTCTAGCTTTATGACTTTCAAAGTAGCTTTAACATTTTTCTGTACTCTAATGGGATTGAGTTTCTTTTGGCAGAATGTTTGCAAAGAAGGAGAAGGGAGGGCAGAAGGGCAGCAAAGGAATAAATATATATAAACCTCTCCAATTCTTGAAATGTGTAAGGAATACACATCTGGTTCATTTTCAACATCTCTGACATCCATCTGTTTTAAAATAATCAGCTGGAAGATCTCCTGATAAAAGTGGGATTTAAATGATTTTAATTTGTTTTTGATCCTCTTTCAGTCCATACAATATTTCCTATGGTTATGACCTGCAGTGAAGATGATGAGAAAGTTGTTTTTTCCTTAGCACTGACACTTCCCCACACTGTGACTCAGGGCAGGGAGGGTACCCAGAGCCTCCCAAGCCAGACGGTCAGCAGGGCAAGGAAGACCTGACCTTTCCCTGGTAGTGGGAGCTTCATGAACTTTTCCCTGTGCTTGGGCTGCTGCCAAGTTGCCACACTCATTATTTATGCGCTCGTTTGCCCACAGTAAGCTGCTGGCTTGGTTCAGCTCCGCTGATGTAAGGCAAACACAGGGAACGGCGTCGTCTGCAAAAACAGAACAAGAGTTCGGAGGAGCCGAGAAAGGTTTGTATGCCTGGAACTTCAAAGTCTAAGAGAGTTTTGATTTTGTACTGCACATGTGGAAGACTTAAGTGTAATGTGGTAAGTTCTTCAAGAGCTGCCTGGTAACGTTACTCTAAATAACCTGCAATCCGACTGGCTGGAGGGGAAAGTTATTCTTTTCAGGTGCACGCCTGTATAAAAAACCTCTGGAGCATGCATCCACCCACAGGAAACTTCCCATGCCCTCTGTCATGTCAGGTACCCACACAGCTGCCCAGCTAACCTCACCTGACGTGCCTTTGTGCTCCCTGCTAACTAACAACAGAAATACCTTTGTCTGAATTCTTGCATTTCAGGTCAGCTCTGTGAGCCGACAGAATCCAGCTCTCTGTGTCGTGCGGAGCGACGGTCACTGCAGTATTTGGGTGTGTTTACCTTGTAGAGTCAAATATCACGTAGATTTACTATAGTGATGTTCCTAACATTTCCTTTATTTCCTTTATTTCCTAGCATTTGTATTGTTGGTGTTTATTTTTTAAATTCAGTGCGTGGTGACGTGAGAAAATTGCATGAGCTCTAAGAAACAGATTTCAATGTATGGTACAAGTATGGTTAAGCCCGATCTTGCAAAGAACAGACTGCACTTGCAAAGAACAGACTGCACATGTGAGCAAATGAAATTGGCTTTTGCCCAAATATTTCAACTCACACAGACTACACTGAGCAACTCTGTGCTGAGATGAAACACATTTCAGCAGAGTTGTGTTTACAGCTGAAGACCCAGTGATACAGCACTGCTCACAAACCTACTCTTTCTTGGCCACATAACTGGATATTAAAAGCTCTTTCTGAGCAATTGATTTCAGCAGTTTAAGAGGCACAAAGTTTATTCTTATAGGGAATAAACTGCTACCTTAAGGTTTATCATCATACAATTTGCCTTTAAGTGTTACCTTGTTATTTTATGTAATATTGTCAAATAGATATAGTTTTGTGAATTATTTTTTCTTCCTTAGGTTCTGAAGAAATCAAATGTGATTTCCTCAGTTTTGTTCACAATAGCTTAATACTATTAATGAAGTCAGTACTGGTTTAAAAACTGTGAAATAATTTAGCTAATTATTTCCCAACAAGACTAATTTGGAAAAAAACCTGTCTGCTAACACTGAGGAAGAGCCAACATTTTCTAAGGGAACAGATTTTGCTTGCAACATTATCAAACCAAAATTCTTTTAGAGATATATATTTTTTAGTAAAATATGGATCAGAAAAATGTCAAAACAGTGAGAAACGTTATTTTTTTGTAATTTTATTAACATATTACTTGAACATATTACACATAGAGAATGCAATTATGCAAACAGCACCTATTTGCAAACAGCTTCTCAATATTCACTTGTGCCTGTAGCCTTCAGGAAGAGTTTGTAATTTAAAATCATAAATAAAGTTGTGCATCATTAAGGCCAAGACACTAATATACTTGAATTCTTGAATTTATAAGACTAAAGCTGTCCTGTAGTTTGCAGCTAAAACATACTTACTTTTAACTCCTATGAAATATGTAATTGGATAATTATGGCAGTGGAATGAACATGCATATATATATATATCCATATATACACAGTTATAAACCCCTTTCTGTTTAGCAAAAAACTACACCTCTACAAGATATTATTATAGCATCCAGAAGCTCCAGCCAAAAACCAGAGCCCAGTGTGTCAGGTGACATACAAACATAGAGTGCATAGTGTTTATCCTCCCAAATCACCACCTAGGAGCTCAGGCAACTTATGGACTTAAGGACCAGACCACCAGCAGGGTGACCACTGGTGTGGATTTTAGGCCTCCTGATTATTTTAACGAATTTAGTAAAACCAGCAAGGTTTCTTTATAAATATTTAAGCAGACTCTCATTTTAGGGGAACTCAAAGGACAAAGTGAGGGAAAGCATAACAATTTTTATTTTGAAAATGTAACATAACATGTCTAATCGAGTTAGAGCTCAGTCTGAATGAGTGATAAATAGGGTATAGATATATATCAGGATCAGAGATACAATTTTATTTGCTGCAGGTACTTAATAGCTGATTAACAAATTTGTATATATTAAGCATGTTTCCAAGATATTTTCTGGAATTCACTGCCACCCACAGCAAACTGAAATTTTGGGCTATTGTAGTAAGAACTGTTTAAGCAAACTAAAAAATACAGGAGGATCACTTTCCACCCAAACTGACAAATTAACAGTTTACTCATTAAACAAGCCTTCTGGTTTTATACATAGTAGAGTACTGGACAAGGTAAAGTTTTCTCCTGCTTTTTAGTTACAGGATTGTTTTTTTCACTTAAACAGCACAAATCACGCTACAAGAGCCTTACAAAAAACCCCACCAAAACAAACACTCACTCCAAAACCCCCAAATATGAGAATATAGTGTTCTGCAGGTTTCAACCTAAAATGTTCAGAAGACTGTGTCTTCAAATGTTTTCTGGCTGTAGCCATCCCCATTTCTGACAAAATCTTCTCTTATCATTATGTACCTTCCCAACTGCACAAGTCTGAAAATATTTTTCACAGAGATTCCCTAAATCATTAAAACATCAGCAGATTTTATTCTAGCTCAAGGCATGAAAAGGACATATTACTCAAATCCAGAAGCCTACTTTTGATTAAATGAAAAAAAAATAAATTGCTATTGGAAGGAGGCACATGTGGAATGTGAACATGGATGCACTCATTCATGTCAGGAACGCAGTGACTGCACCATTAACTTCAGTCTCTTACCTGCCTTTGTCGTACCTCAAATTGCACTCCATGGGGGAAAGCCAGATCTTGTTACTAGCCAGCTGGAGGCCCTCTGAAGAAAAAAAATAAGTGCAGAAATCGATTTAAAGCACTTTAAAACATTCTTTTCTGTTGCACTACAAAATCACTGCCAAGACAGAGCAAATGCAGTGTCAGAGGAATTAGAACAGAAATCCTGTCCTTGTGAATAAACAGAGCAGCAATAAGGAATATATCAGGTATCAGTAGAATTGCAATGGTGTCAATATCATGTACAAATTAAATCATTCACATAAGTCAGCAGTCACACTGCTTCTTAAAAAATACCTGCAGGCATTGCTAAACATCTTGGCCACTGCCAAAGATTTACCCCTTCCAGGAAGGATATGTAAAACAGCCTCCTGCAGTATGATGCAACCCAAATGATACAACACTTTGTCTGCAGTGCCTGTGGCTGGAGAGAGTGAATATGCAGCCTCAAAAATGAGCAGAGTGGATAAATGTTCTTATCATGGATAAAAACACAGCTCACTCCAGCCATCATGTTGTGTGGGAAAGGTGAACATGTACAGCCTCTGGCCAGAGCAAATTATGAACCTTTTGCTCTTTACATATAGATGTGTGTGTGTGTATATATATCTATATATTTTCACACTCACAGATGTATGCATATACATAGGTGCTTCACTGAAGAAAACTCTAGCCAAGCAAAGAATTTCACTGACCCATGTTTCTCCAAGCAAATCTATATTAAGTCCTGTTCCTGCTTTTATTGGTGCCAGCTGGTATCAATCAGTTCTTTCTTACATCAGGTGCTGCCCTGTACCCTGGGGATGCATAGAGAGAGTTATCCAAAAAGCCTTATGGATTCAATCTTCTCACTTCTCAATCTGCAATGATTTCCTGACTGCCATCTGCATATTCTGCAGTTCACTGCATTTCTGTGTAATTGGGTTAGCTGTTCTGCAGGAAAAGACAGGGAAGAGAAGGCAACTCCATGCAAGGAGACAAAATCAAGAGCACTGACTGCAGCAAATGAAACAGTTTTATCTCTGGAATCATAAGTCCCAAGTTTTTTGAAAATAGTAAATTGCACAGATAAAAAGTCACATATATTAAATGACAGATATCTTCCTCAGCTATTGCTTCAGCTTATAGGAATAGCTCAATTTTCAGGCTGACTAGAGGTATCAATTCTGTGACATAATTCTAAGCTTCTGCATAAATCATAAACACAACAATAAAAATTATAAATGAGAATAAAAATCCTGACAGCAATACTATATTCCCAGAAACAGCTCATACCACCCAGTGGAGTGGAGACATTCCAGCTCATCCCGTTTCTTCAATCCATCACTGAAAAAAACTCTAGAAAACCACCAAAGGCCACCCAAACTATTCACTGTCTTTTTCCAGTCATATTTCATATGAAGAGAGTGCCTGTAAGATTTTATAACATTATTCTTCCCCTTCTGTTTCAGCTCTTTTGCCATGATCTCTGCACAGCAGCCACTATTCCCCAACAAAATTCAAAGAACAACCAACTGCCACTCGGAGGAAGAAGAAACCTGTGAACAGCAGTATGACTCTGAAAACTGCACTTGCAGCTCTGAGCATGCAGAATCTGACACAGGTTTAGTCCAATTTAAATACTGCAATTGCTATGCCATGCTTGCATATCATACTTTGATTTTTTTCAGTCTTCAAATAGTAGATGTCATCATGCAACTTTTCCTTTGATATCCAATTTCCCCCATTATTTCCCCTTATGTTTGCATATATTATCAGATCAAATCTACAAGAAACACCCCTCTATCTCCAAAATTAAGAAATATATTTAAAAAGGTCTCTGGATTTTATTTAGACATCTAAGAATTATTTCTCAATTACAATCTCTTACAAAAGAGATATGGTTATAATATGCATTGATTGGGCTGGCACTGTTGAAGCCATGGTATTACAGATTTCAACAGGCTAAACTGCTCCAACAGCTGTTGGAGGATTCCAGGCAGGCATCAGTTAAAATCCCTGCAAGCCAGAGCAAATTTCTCCCTTGCAGTTAATTCTATGCATCTCCTTGCAACAAAAGTTCAGTCATTCAGAATAGTGTCCTTGTTTTCAATGAGATCAGATGGAACAGCCTCAGCACAGATCTGAAAAACTTCAGCCACGAGCCTCCTTGCTATGATGAGACACCCTAGGACAACTGTAGCACTGACTAGCTGAACTGCATTGTGTATGCCAACACAAAAAACATCTTACAACCCTCCTTCTGTGGAAGGATGCTTAAAAAGCAACCACTAAGAAAGAGTTAGGTTTTGTTCAATGTAGGATGTAAATCCCAAGTCCGTATGTAAAAAGCAGCTTGCTGTTCTAGAGCTGCTGGCCTCACAAACGAAATCTACAGCACAAACACCAAAATACAAGCTAACTTGGTCCTGAAAGTCTTTTTGCTGTCATTATCAGAGTTTTATATTTAAATTGGTAGCTTTTCCTAAAAGATTCATTTCTATCTCTAAATTACTCATGTGAATACCTAGAATGGCAGGAAATGACCATTGTTCCTTTCACTCCCTGGCCACCTGGACTGTCTGGTTTTGGACAGCAACTAGTCTTCACTCAAGGGGTGGTCAAGCATTGGAACAAGCTGCTTAGGAAAGTGGTAGAATCACCAGCCACAGAAATGCTCAAAAGATGTGTAGATGTGGCATTTGGGGACATGTTTTAGCAATGAACAAACATAGTGCTGGGTTGGTTAATGGCTGGATTTAGTGATCTTCTAGATCTTTCCCAACCTTAAGGATTCTATGATTCAAGACCAATGTCCTGAGAGCTTTTCTAGTCCATGTGCCCACATACTGTTTTTTGTAGAATATTTTTTACCAAGTTGCACATATACCCATGAAATTTCAACTTTTCTCTCACAGGTTCCCCAGTAACCCTTAAAATACTGCAGAACTGGGTTCCTAGAGTTTCACACTACTTTGATAAGGAGCACTATACGTACGTTGGCCACCAGATTGTCATTCAGGAGTCCATAGAACACTTTGGAGCCGTGGTATGGCCGGGGGTAAGTACACGAGACCACATGCAGAAAGCTCACGTGACACGAGCAAACCAGGACAGCAGCACACAAATATTAAGGAAGCTTCCTTAGTTGACACTTCTGACAATGGAAGTTTCCCTATGCAGAATGAAGTCTCAGCAGAAAGCTCTGCCTTAGCATAATTTGCCAAAATCATGCCAAAAGGACTATGGCACCAAAGCATTTGTACATTGGATGTAGGGATTGAAATAAAAATTCAGTAAGGGAACTCAGGAAGAAACATTCAGCTTCCTCCATGCTTCCAATCAGTCACTGCTGGGAAGTAAATACTCAGCAGTACTAAAAAGAAAACAGTGAGAGATTAAATAAGTAAAGGACATTACAATGACTAAATATGCTTCTTTTAAAGGAAAGGCTGGAACAGTTTCATTACAGTATGGAAAGTCATACTTGTAAGCAGTTCTTCAGTTTCTGCTCCTACTCTTAAAAACAATTTTATGCAGACTAAGAAAACTGCCTTTCAGGGAAGAGAGAGTCAACTGATAAAGACAAGAAAATCAGGATTTCAAAATTTTTCAGATCCACATTTATTTAAAAAGCTCACAAGAAAATGGCAGACAATTTCAAAACAATAGAGAGCATATGGGTGGGTGAAACAGGATCTTATTCTGAAATGTCAGATCATCAATTCGCACATTAATCAAGTGTCAGAATGCAGATGGTAAAACTCTCCAAGAAAATTGAGAGGTTGCACAAATTGGACTGGTGATTCATTAGCTGTCAGCTTTTCCAGAGCAGGCAGACAGTGTTGCATTATGAAAAGCACAAGAGTTAAAACAGTAACACAATTCTAAAGAAGAGAAGCAAAAGGGGGAAGACAGTTTCTTTGGCATCAGTTTATGTTGTTAATAAACAGCCCACTTATATTCTGCTGACAAAATCTTTACAAAGGCCTGATAATATTTTCATACAGTGCTGTTTTTTTTTTTTCAAAGGTTATACTATTATCAATAAACAAGTGTCGAGTTTGTAAATAACCAATTTTCAATATTTTCTTTGCTAAAAAAACTGAAGCAAAAAAAAGTTTTTTTAAAAATCTCTGCTGAAGCCTAAATTTACTTTATGATAGTGGTAGTATAGCATAACATTTATGATAATAAACCAGAACATTACTTCCTACATATTGGTAAACTTTGCTGTTCTGACTGAATGGTTCACATCTTAACACTATCCTTGTGGGTCACTTCCAACTCAGCTTATTCTGTGATTCTGTGATTTTTTCTGTCTTGAGCTGTCAGAGGACTCATGTAGAAATATGTAGTAAATCCGTATCACATAAACTTAAAACTAAACTGCTTTAGTTTTTTTATATAAAAAACCAGGATACATCACAATTCTTCCCATCTTATATTTTTGTTACACCCTTCAGTGTTTCTCATTATACTAAAAAAACACAACACCCTTGTATAAAAAAATCTAATGAATTTTTGTGCAACTTAGCTGTTACCCTCTTATGGATATGTGTTAACCATTTTAGGCACTGGCTTTATCTCAGTATCTGGAATCAAATCAAGAACAATTCAACCTCAAAGACAAAAAAGTTTTGGAAATTGGTGCTGGAACAGGCTTGCTTTCCATCGTGGCCTGTATCTTAGGTTGGTAAATTTGTATTTCCTTTTGAATTTCTAGTGAATGATGATCTAGCTCTACCATTGTCACTTTAAGGCAATGAAACAACAGTTGAAGTAAACTTTGTCACTGTTCGGGTTTTTGTTGTTTTTTAAAATGAAAATCATTGTAAAAAACTGTTTTGTTATTACCCTAGTTAAGGGGGAGGCTGGACCAGTTATGCAGATAGAGCTTCATACCTGTTCAACTATGTACCTATGAATTTTGCCCTGTCTCAAGTGAAAGGATGAGAGGAAACAGCCCTAAGTTGTGACAGAGGAGTTCAGATTTGATATTAGAAAATTTTATTTTACAGAAAGGGTGGTTAGGTACCCTTAGAATAAATTGGCCAGGGAGGTGGTGGAGTCATTGTCTCTGGAAGCATCCAAGAGGCATCTGGATGTGGGACTTGGGGATATGGTTTAGGGGCAATTATGGTAGTGCTAGGTTCGTGGTTGGACAGATGATCTTGAAGGTCTCTTCCAACCTTAGTGATTCTGTGAATTGAAACAAACTCATCTTTTCTTTAGGAGCTCATGTTACAGCTACTGATTTGCCTGAAGTTCTTGAAAATCTATCATATAATATTTCAAGAAATACAGAGAACTTGAATATGCACAAACCTGAAGTGAGAAAACTGGTATGGGGAGAAGGCCTCAATGAAGACTTTCCTGTATCAACTTACCATTATGATTTCATCCTGGCAACTGATGTTGTGTATCATCATGGAGCTCTGGACCCCCTCCTAGCAACAATGGTGTACTTTTGTAAGCCAGGAACAGTATTACTATGGGCAAATAAATTCAGATTCAGTACAGACTACGAATTTTTGGAAAAAGTTTGCAATATATTTAACACAACCATTCTAGCAGAATTTCCAGAATCAAATGTCAAATTGCTTAAAGCCACAGTAAGAAAGTATTAAAGAGAAAACTATTACTGATCTTGATTTAGTGGCAGCACCTCACAGATCGGAATGCTTTCCAAAATTATGTTGCACCTTCTGTGCATTTATGGTTGTAAAGTTGCAGTTGCATCTAAGTTTTGCATTGCAAGTGTAAAAAAAACCAGCAAGGCAAAAGATATAGCAGTTTGTCTCTGGTTGATAAATATGACCTGTTCAAACTGACCAACTCCCCTCCACTGAAGGAACAATGTTAGTAAGAAGGCTTTAACAAAAAGCATTGATCTTCTGAGCTGCACTGAACCTCTGCTGTTTTTAAGTTGCTTTCTTTCTGCAAGTTTTATTTAGGTACTCATCCAGAAACCAATACAATTTTCAGCTTCAGTATTTTTATTCATTATAAAAAAATCTTTTAATGTATCAGAGTGAACATGGTGGTATTTTGATCTTCAACTTTGCACATTTATTCTGTTGTGTTTTGTATTTTTAACATTAATAAACATCTATGTATAGCTTTACAATATCTGATCAACATGTCTGGCACTTTTATACACGCAGCCTGTCCTGATACTCAGCTTCACCCGGATTTCTGAGTTTGCCTGAAATCACTCCAAAATGAAGAGTTTTGAAAATTTACAAGAGTACCTATGCATCAGCAATTCTGAGAAACATTTTAACAATTTGAGAGGTTGAATTTTTCTTAAAAAACATTAAATGTAAACTCTTGCAAACAATACAGGTGTCCATTATTTTCATCTAATAAGTAAGATTTTAGCTACTCTTGAAGTAGCTTTAAGGCCTTCATACAATTGAAATTAAGATCAAACATGTTAAAATTCAGTGTACCATAAAAAATACAGAACTTTTACAGGTTTGCAGTTCAAAGTAACAATTCAGAACATAACATGCATGCAGTAATTCTTTCCAAACGAATTCCAAATCCTTGATGTTGGCAGTTCTGGCACATCCATTGCCAGCAATGGGATGCACAATAAGGAAACTCCCTGATGACAGGAGTTAGGTTAACAGGTATAAGCCATACCCAGGTGCCTTTACTGATAAATACACACAATTTAATAATCAGCATTCGGTAATGAAAACATGCGTTCGAATAAAAAGTCAGACTTCTCTTTTCCTATCCTGTCCATATAAAATCATTTTAATTTTACGATTGTTGATTCTCTAGAATACACAATAATCAGGTGGATACATGACAGGAAGCCAATTTGCAGTGAAAGTTGCACAATGAGTCCATCCAAGCAACTTCATTAGCTGAAGAAAAAAAGCACATGTTATAAAAATGAGTCTTACTCTTTTTAATATCTAAATCTAAACAAACACTGCACTGCTATCAACACTTTACTAAAAATGTCTATAATCAGAAAGACAACAGATTGGAGATCTGGTAAGCTTTGAATTCCTCAGTCCTGAAAGGGGGACCCCTTCTCCCCATTCTATATGATCCACATTCTTTCAACACAGTGCACAAGAATTTAATCTTAGGAATTCCCATTAATTCCCCATTAAGTTCTACAAGCAGTAATTATGATTAATAATATTAAAAAAAAACAAAACAGTGGTTAAACAGCAACATAAGGGGATTTTAATGCAGATATCTTTGACTAAGTTGTCACTACTTCCTATATGCTCCGAAGTTCCAAAAAGTAAATCTGCTAAAAACAACTGTTACTCACGAACAAGTTATTCTAGAAAAAGGAAGGAAAAAAATATCACTGTTTCTAAGGAAGGCTGAATTACAAAACGTGGATAAAGTTAAAATATTACATTTAGTGCTTTCTAAAATGAGAAGAGTACAAAAAATTCCAGAAGACTTATATCTTACTTCTGAAAGCTTATGCAGCATGGACGCAGCCTCATTTCTTGACCAAACACTCCTTACCTGAATGCAGTTTTTTAAGTTGTCCTTTGTTGGCTTTTCTTCTGCAAGTTTTGTGGCAAACTTGAGCCCTCTTCCATACATTTTATTCACCAATGCATGCTTATAGGCAAAAGTCAAAACCTACAATGCAAATTAAAAAAACAAAAGCAAATTAGGAATTTTAATATCTTACAAGGTTTAACAAGTGAGATCAAATTCTGTTCAGGTAGCAGAAGTGATTCAAAGTAAAACATTTCCACGAGATATTTGTAGTATAACAGATGATTCACAGTGGTAGTCATAAACATGAACTTCCTAGAGACTATTTCTGACTTCACAAACGTATTTGACTTCAGAACTTATGTAACACAAATATTTTAATTTTTTGTCACATTTCTAGCTTCTTTGGATTTTCATGCTATACAGGTAACTGCAAGGCATATTAAAAAGATGATTAAAGAATCATCAAACAGGCAGGTACATTTTTGACCCAGAGAAGCAAAAACCAAACTGAGAATTTTGATTCCCAGGTAGTCACAAACCTAATGCAGAAACAAGTATGAATGTACACAGTGAATGATATATACAGACAAAGACAGAAAATGTACATAATTATAAACAAGCAATGAAGACAGGTAAGCATGAAGACAAGCCTCAGGTTTTAGGTCAGCTCCTCACTATTGGTAACTTTTTAAGAAGAGATGATAAAAAAGCTCCTTCTTGATAATATTATTACTAAAAAGACAGCTTACAGTCCTTACCAATGCAGCAGTTCATGTGAGCAAATGAATGTGTCTGCCTGAGACCTAATGTATAATAAATTTAGGTTCTTAACACCTGACCACCGAGAGCGTTCAGGGTGTTGCAAGATGGTTCAAACCATTTCACCAGCTGCAGCACCAAGAATTACAGCAATCAAGACACTTTCATCGATTCCCTTTGGGAACACTCACAGTAAACAAGATTTTTTAATTATTTTACTTAAGAGTGACATAGCAGTAAAGTTGGTGAATATGGTGGTGTGTCTGTTGTTAGCAGTGTTCATGAAATCTTTTATTAGAGCTTGCTATTCATTTCCCCTCATTTACTACAGCATTTTTCCTTTGCTCTGACTCCACAATAAAGGTTGAAGATTTCCCACTTAAAATATCCCAAAGAAAAGTTAACAGAAACCCTTCAAGGATGTTCAGAAACACGTTTTGCATTACAGAAAAAAATTAAATATTTCTCAAGAATATAAAGATTAAGAAACCAGAGATCTGAATCTTGCAAGGAGTGAAGAACCTGTCTAGTTTTAGCAGCCTGAACACTTCCATTTAATGTTAATCACATGCACAAGTCTTTGAAGGATCAATAACTAGTTAAAATATAAAAATGAAAAACTTAATTGTAAAGCAAGTCAAGGTGTAATTTTAAAGCTTCAGGATACTATGCCAAAGTATTCAAAAGTATTCAAGAGTTGCTCTTTCTTCTTCTGTCTTCAAATAATTATTTTGCTGTGTTGAAATATTCACTTAAGCTGTTACAACACACACATATATGCAACAATGAGCATACAGCACCATTCACATATACAATTTTCCAAATATTGCTATTGGAAAAATACTCTGCATGCTGCATTTGCAATCCAGTTATTTTGCATATTTTCCTAAAGCAAAACACATTAGCAAACATTTCTGAGTAACTGCTCAGTGGATCTATTAGCAGACTTAGTTGACTAAACTAAACTTAAAAAAAATTTCTCTTCTGTAAAAGATGATAGAACCACAAAACAAAAAAACAAACAAAAAAAAAATCAAATGAAAAATGCATTGGAGTTCTCAGCAAATATAACATTTCTGAGGCTAACCAAAAATAATGTCACTGCTCTATGAAGAAAGCTCTTACCTGACCCTGTAAGTTTTGAATGGTTATTGAACATCAGTGATAAAGGCAGGAGGAAAGCCACTTGACAGCATTTCTTTCGTAACAGGGCTTCCTAGAGTTTTTGTGGCAAGAAAACAAAGCATTTTACGAAATACCCTTGCTCCGGCCAAATAAAAGGTTGGGTATTTCTAAATGAGAAAAAGGTTCTCTGCTGAACCAAAAGGTTTAAAACAATGCTCCAAGAGCTCTTGACATAAGACAGTAATTTCTGTCTTAGTGTTCGGGAAAAAAACCCCAATTCATTGTATACAAGTTCAGCAAACCTACTAAAAATTCATTAGCACTTCAGAAGTTATGAATAATGCATGAGTTGCTTTAAAATCAGAATTTGCTTACAAACAAAAGATGTCAGATAAGAAATAGTACTTTACAACTTGTACACATATTGGCCAAATTAAGCCTTATAGATAACATACTGCAAACTTTATAAGATCACAGAAGTAAAGGTTATGATTCTTTGATATGGGTAAGGAAAATCTAAACTGGAGTGCTATTAAGATAGAGAAAACAGCTGCTATCTGAATGTATAAAACCATCAAATAAACCTATTTATAGTATCCAAAACCAAATTGTTAGGTGAAAGAATAGTAATGACTTTAAATTATCTGATATTATTTCATAACTATATAATGAAACAATAAATTATATAATAAAAATAATGGAGACCAGCTTTTGCATAAAAGCAATATGGGCCAGAAATCGAACAAAGAGCAATAAAAGAGTATTGAGAAAAGGTAATGCATACTTCCAGGATACTGGGGGGGGCGGAAATCACTGTTAAGATACTTTATTCCCCAAGCTAATGGCCTGGAATACTATATGTGCTAGGAGCCAGACCCATGAAAATGTTTGGACATCCACCTCCTAACTAGCCATTGGCTATAAAGATGCGTATTCAAGACAGTAAAATGCTGAAATAATCTCTCTGAAGACATTTGTGGGGCTGAAGTATTTAAAAGCTAGAAAACACTCTTTAAAAAAGTATGTTTGAATCCAGCAATACTAAAATGCCTCATGAAACTTTTCTAGTATCCTAATGTTGTTACCTATGGAAACAGACTTGTATAATCAATTAATTCATCATTTAAAGAGCTGATTAAAATATACCTACATTTACCTGTAGTTAAAATACTAGGTTAAATAATATGTTAAAATACTAGGTATGGGCCTTTTACTAGTTTTGAAACTTATTTTGCTTTTCCTCCGCGGCTAATAAAGGTTGAGGGGCATTACATTCTACAGATTGGTCATTCCCAATAACAAACAAACAACATCCTACTACTTCCTGTAGTTCTATTTAAAACTGAGGATTTTGGCCTACAAAATTTAAAGCCATGTTCTAGGAAAAAGAACTAAAGTGCTATGAAAAATATGTTTCCGTAATCAATCAAATACTTGCTGCATAAAGCTGTCTTAACTGGAGTTTATTGGAACTGTTTTTGTCTACACAGGGGACATAAATATTTTCTTTCATGTTTAGTTTAAAATGAACCTTCAGACAATAGCTGAAAGTATGAAGAAATGCACCTACTATCAAAATTAAAGTTATTTCCCTACATACTTGCTACAATATGGCAACAAGCAGGTTACTTCAGTGACAGACAATTCAAAGGAACTACCAAACGCCCTGTGGGGCCCAGGTGCTACATCTGCAGAGGAGAGATGAAACAAGGGACAGTACTTGATTTACTAGAAGGTGAGAAGAAACACACAAAAGCAATGATGCTCCTGATTCTGCTTTAGAAACAACCTAAAAGAAAACATGGTCTCTCTCAGTTTTCAAAAACTGACTTAGCCTTTTAATTATTGACAGCTACATGAACTTTATAGGAAGCTTAGAACTAAACACACTTAGAACAATGCTTCTATCTTAAGTCATACACACATATATATATATAAAATTGAATGATCAGTGCCGTACTTAAATGCCTGATTTCCATCCTTTCTCACCCAGATGTTCCATCTTTCGAGTGTCAATATTACACAGCCATGTCTACATAAAAGAAGAGCTCCACATTTTCATCTCCAACACAATGCTTCAGAATAAGCTGGTTGTCTCTTGACAACTCTCCTCTGAAGGACATTCACACAAGGTCTATCCCCTATCTGACTTGGCTGCTCCACTTTCAATCTGTGCTGGTTTAGGATGGGCTTATTAATTTTCTTCACAGCAGCTGGTACAGGGCTTTGTTTTTGATTTGTGCTGCAAACAGTGTTGGTATCTCAGAAATGTTTTAGCTTTTGCTGAGCAGTGCTTGCAGAGCCCAGCCCTTTTCTGCATCTCATCCCACTGCACCAGTGAGAAGGCTGGTGGTACACAAGGAGTTGGGAGCACATATAGCCCAGACAGCTGACTCCAACTGACCAAAGGGATATCCCACATCATATGGCACCATACTCAGCACATAAACCTGGCTAAGAAGGATAAAGGGGGGAGGTTTAGAGTGATGGTGTTTGTCTTCCCAAATCATGTCTGCATATGATGGAGCCTGGCTTTGCTGGAGATGGCTGAACACCTGCCAGCCCTTTGGAAGTGGTGAATGAATTCCTTGTTTCATTTTGCTTGTGTGGAAGGCTTTTATTTTACCGACTGTTTCTGCACCCTACAAGTAGTTCTGTAGGTCTCATAACAGTCAATCAGTTTAGATTTCAATTTGAGTAATAAAACTCAAAAAAGGAGGAAAAAGAAGACAAACATACTACATAAACAGGATGGAAGTTATTTCCATATGAAATTCTACAAAAAATCTAGAAGTTTTGATCTTTTAGTACCAATTTAAAAATACAGAAGAATCAATTTTCAGAGCAAAACCTGAAATACACTTTGACAGATCCATTGTTAAGACGGTCAAAAAGAGAGGTTCCTAATCCATAGAACTCAAATCAGAGTTACTTATTCCAGCACACAGCTCAGCAATGCTATCTGTCTTGAAATAAAAGCCAAAGAGTGAAACTCCCAACAAAATGTCTATATTGGCATTCTTCCACTGAAATTAATCCCATCAGCTTTAAAAAAATAAAGGAGACAGAAAGAAACCAGGGGTTACTATGCTGGAACAAAGTACTGCATTTACAAACAGACAGCAAGAAAATCATGTGCCAAACAATGACTGAAGCACAAAATCTGCTCCCACATGATATCATCGTCAGTTAACGATTAGAGGAGATATGCTGAAAAGATGTATGTGTACAAGGACATATACATTAAAGTGAGGAGGGTAAGCACCATCAACCTTCTTGACCAGGCCTCCACCTAAAGCACAAATTCTTACAGGAAGTTTATCTACTGTCAAGGAAGTTAAATGCTTTATTTTGGGTTTTTTTCTCTACTCTTGTAAGTTTTTCTTCTGTAACTATGTGAAGTGCTTTGGTAATTTTACATAATTATCAACAAACAGCCTGATCACTTCATCTTCCCTATGTGACAATTAAGTTCAGAAACTAATTAACATCAATAGCTCAAAAGTTAAAAATACGAAGTCATAACAACTCTAAATTAAAAGCTACGTAACTAATCACCTACAATCGATTTTTTTTTCCTTCTGGAATTGCTGTCTTGAATGAAGAAGAAAAAAAATTCAGCACTTGGGATCAGGAACTCTGAAATGTCAGCGAAGTCTGTGCTAATAAATATGTAATTGTAATTGTTTCCAAGAGTTTCTTCCTTTACCTCTACAGACATTACTGACAGCAAAACAAAACTTCTCTTGTCCATAGTGTGGAAGAGGCTACAGCATGCAGGATTGAACATGGGTGGGGATGCTGCACACCTCTGTGTGTACAGCTACAAGAGCACAGAGGTTAATTAAAAACATTCCCTGGAAAGTACAGAAAGAAGCAATTCAATAAAGGAAGCAGCTTTTTTGTGAAAATCTGGTACTGTCTTACACCCTTCCCTTAACCTCTACATTCACTTGAACAGATATGGGATTACCACGGCTTGGCAAAATCTCTATGGAAAAAGGTCATAAAGGAAGCACAATGTACAGGGGGGGCATCATGGCAAAGTAGAAGGGAGGAATGTACAAGGCTGTGCACACAAAGGAGTGCATAATTTCAGAAGAAACCATAAGAAAACCCAACATGCAACTGAAAAAAAACCTGCTCTGGTCTCCTACCTTGCTGTCAGAAAGATCAGTCCATTTTGTTGTTTCCCAGAATGTCTCTGTCAAAGCTTCTGAGCAGCTTTCATGATCCTCATCTTTGCCTTCTGCATCACTGGAAGCAGCCCCTTCTTGGGTCTGCAGATGAAGAAGTTGGTCAGCCAGCGCACTTCCTTTTCGACAAAGTGCATCCACTAAAGTACTCTTCTGTTTTTCCATTTCACTAGGGAGAAAAAAAAACAGTATGAAAAATATTTAGAAACTTTTGCAGATACCTCCGTAAGAACAGAAACAGTGCTAACTCAGTTTAAGCTGAGAAGTCTATGTTAGTACGCAAAAGGCTATAAATTAAACTAATCATAAAAGATTACCCAAAGCCACTATGCATTAAAGATATTCAATCATTCTTCTAAGTATGAAATGCCTTAGATGACTTAAGGCAATGTCAACACAGGATTCTAAAAGTCAGAATTTAGAAATATAGCTTTATAGTTCCTGGCATTATAAACAGGGAGTCGAATCCACCACTAACATAAGCAGATGTAATTCTGCTGACTTCAAAGGAATTGCATCCATTTAAAGCACCATTGAATTTGGTGTTCAATTTCAGATGTTATATTCAAAACACATGACCTAAAGGATCAACTTACCAAGAAATGTTTAAAATTAAGTTTACTATGTCAAGGCTTTGCTTTTATATCAGCAATTCTAGAATTACACATAAATCTGGATTCAGGATAGCTAGAACAGACGGATAAGCTTTACAAGTGAAATCTGATATTTCACAGATGATCAACAAAGATGCATCACCCATTTTAAGGGCCTAATATTTAGATCTGCTGTTCTGTTACTAAAACAGCACCATGCTGCACACAGCAAAATCCATCACTTATTCTCCAGACTAAGGTGTCACCTTCAAAATACTATCTTCCTAAGGTTATTACATACTGATAGTACAGAGGAACAATCTAAAACTAAAGAAGAACAATGGGTCTTAGAAATACTCTGAAGTATGGTCATCACACTTTTCACAAACGAAATCTCTTGCAAGCAGTTACTTCTTTGGCTGATATAAATTTTGTCCTCAAATACAGACAGGAAAGGTTGCAAAATATAAAGAAAAGGCAAGCAGCATTCAAAACAAATACTTCTACTAATACTCCAGTGGTCCCTCTGAGCTTAGACTAAGCTTGATACAACAACTTAAAATCCCATTTTTCTGATACATTCAGATCGTGAAAGAACCCTTGTTTATTTTATTGAATAAATAAAAAATTGGAAGTTTCAATGTCCCTGCATTCTGGACATATAAGAGAACACAACAATTGTGTCATCATATTTTAAATTGCGTGTGCCACAAAAAAAAAATTCAAGTTATCAAAAAAATTTACTGTCATTCCATTTCTCACATGCAGAGACAAAGTACATAGACTACAGAAATAGGATGCAGGAAAATTATTTACTGGGTAGGTACTTTTTTATAGTAGTTGCATCAGGCCTGGGATCAGTCTTCATGGCAAAATATACTGCTAATGCTGTTTGATCAATATGAGAGATTACTGTATTTGCAGCTTCAACGATTTCATCAAGTCTTTTCATTCGCTCCTAAAAGAAGAATATGAAGATGTTCAGCACCATGAAATCACTTCATTGTTGATTCTACTAACATTAGGGTGACTGCAAAGCTATGCAGAAATAACATTTGATCATTCAACATGTTGTTTTCTCCATTTTGTTCAAATTTTGATTAAAACACCCTGGAAAGTCTTCAAGATTCCCTGCCTACTTAGTCCATTTCACTGAAAACAAACTGTGACATATGGCTGGAGGTTGCAATATGCAAAATTCAGAGTTTACAGAAAGAAAATCACCTTTCAGTACAAATCAGTACTTTTGTATAATGTAGCAGTTATTCAATTCAGAAATAAATATAAAATCAGAATGAAATGAAAGAAAAATATTCAAGCTAGTGGCATATGCACAAAGGTGTTTGTCTTCAAGATGAAAAAAAACACAAACTCTTCTGTTGACAGTTCCCATTTCTGAGGACAATAATGGAAACTAGATTTAGCTGTGTCACTTTAGGGGGTTACTGTCCTCAGCTGTCTGAGTCATGCTGCTAGGAGAAATTACTAGTCCAGAAGAGGAACAGAATAGGATGTGTGTTTGTCTCAGTAGCCATCATTCAGAATAAAACTGTTGTAGACTACATAAGTACGAAAACTTAAAATTGTTTAACTGAACAAGGCATAACTTGAAGAGCAAACACACTTTGGTTAGGCATATTTTCTTTGTTCTGCTGTGGAATTAAGTAAATCACAGTCAAGGGAGGCACCTGTCACTCTAATCAGAAATTTCTGCTTTTTAATAGTGCCTACAGTCACTTCAAGCTCAAATGCGCACAAAGAAAGACTTAGTTGTTTAGGCTACATGGGTGTATTGAGACAAATCAATTTTAAGAAGTTTTAAATAACCTTTTCAGAATCCAGCTGATGAAGTCTTGCAACATACAGAGGAAGATGATTAGGAAATGCTTCTTTCAACTCACTATACATGTCAGTTGTATCCAGCCTAGAAGAGAGGAGCATATAGCATGAAAGTACAGATTCTGACTATTTTTGTGAACTTCAAGCTTGTATAGTAACGACAGCAGACATACTTGGTCATCCACTGTATTTTTAGGTCTCTTAAAGCTTCAGCAAATTCTTCTTTTGCATCTTTTTCTTTTTCCTGTTCTTTTTCTTTCTCTTTGCTGCCATTTTTACTCTTTGATGGTGATGGTATCAGATGATAATGAACAGTAAGGACATCCTGGAGGTGGGAAAAGAGACACATACTCAGAGGGAAACAGTACACTTCTTTTCTGATGTCATATGAAAGTTAAATCATAGCCAGAAACTACTCTGAGCTACACATACAGCAAGTAAGAGCTCTGAGAGCAAAGATATTAGACAGTAAAAATTCAGGAACTGCTTTAAGTTTTTATTCTAATCAATGCAAGGATGTAAATATTAAAGCAGCACACCAGGTGTAAGAAAAGAAAGCCTAAAATTTAGCTAATTTGACATTTTTACACTCACATAATTTTACTTAATATTAGTTAGGGAATAAGATAGGTGGTTTTCTGTTTATTGATAAAAAAGCAAATAACTTGGTTAAAAGGATAAGGGAAAAAAGACAGAAATCCTATCCTACAAATCTGGCAATAAACAAATGAATAAAGATGGCTGAATTCTAAAAAATAATACCACAGTAGGATAAACATTAAAAATGTCACAGGATATGTTTATTACTCCCAAGATACTATTTCTTCCACGAGCATACTGAATTAGCTGACACATCCACAGTCAACTGATTTCCCGTTTGCTGCCACCCACAGCCTTTCCAGTTTCACCTGTGTCTCAGTTCTAATTAAGTAGACACAACAGCAAGATTTTTTTTTAAACCTTAAATGGTGACATAGAAATATCACTATAGTTTGAGTTCACGCTACACTAGTCAATAACCACCACGAGAAAACCAGTTACTGCTATTTAAAAGGAAAATCCAAACTTAGACCATGTTCTTGAAGTTCATTTCCTGACAATTTACATGTAAGTTTGCAAATAAGGTAGCATTAGATTCCATCCACTGCTTCTAAAACATCAAACTGCTGGGTGAGGCCATTTGTTCATTTTGGTTTTGATGTTGCAATCTTTGAAAAAGCCTCTCTCTAAACAGTGAAGGCATATGTCCCTTTATTTTACATACAGGATACTTCACAGAGAAGATCACGTAAGTTTAAATCCTCTAGATACCACTACTCTCTTGCAGCATGGTGCAAAATATTGAGTTGCATGTTCAATTACTGTGGCAATTTAATTATTCTTACCAATTATTCCATAATATATTTGTGGGAATGCTTCCCATAAACCAGGTCAGTGTTGTGTAGTACAAGGAACCCTTGTGTACAAGACAGAGTTTTAAGTTACTTAAATAGCAGTAAAATGGTGACAGAATTGGACTTTAACACTACACTTCTGAAACATTCAAAAACCATGCTGCAGAAAAATTTTATTTGAACTTAATAGTTCAAACAAACCAGCATCTGGCTGTGGGTTACTGAACACAACACTGGTAAAAGTGACTTCAATATTCCCTAAAAAAAATTTCTCCAGCTACTTAATATGTAATCACAGAATCACAACATGGACACTTAATTTTTTTTTTAACTAGTTTGGATAATTAATCTGCATTGAAGTGTTGCTTTCACAGGAACTATCCTGCACACATGCATTGCAAGTATGAAGTGCACAACCAGTCAATACACCTAAATGAGCCTCCAGCAAGACTCCAGCAAGATCTAGGCCAGAGTATAACAAAACAGGTCATGGAAGTAAGTACATACGGGAAGATACAGAGGTCAGGAACATGGTGTGGGGCTCACTAAGGTAAGTAGAACAGTAGAAAGCAACAATATAGTTCACTAAAGCAAACCAAACATTTTAAGAAGTCTAAGAAGCTAGTTCAGCACAAAAATCTTAATTTACAATATCTTCTAAAAGATGTCCTCTATTGAAACTAGTATTGTCCTAAGAAAGAAACCTGCCTTTTTAAGAAATATTCTTCCAAGAACTGAGGATTTCCTTTTTGAAAGTCCCTTTTTATTTCACTTGGCAGTATATTTTTGGAGTTATATATCTAGATGACCTCTGCATTCTCAAGCCTTGTCTATATGAGAAGACTCTACAACTCTGGTTTAAGTTTCAAACCAAACATAATTGGATTAACAAAATCTCACTTGTGTGGATGAACACTTGCGTTTTGAGAAACTAACCCTACGTAGCTAAACCATCAACAGTAAAATGTCATGTCCCCGTTCTCTCACATAGGTACTTTTGGTCACATGAGGTTCTGCAAGCCTTACAAGCTATGACCACTGAAAGGAAAACAAGGAGCTTCAGACCAAGGCACCCTCCTCTCAAAAGACCTTACAGAGCAGACTTCTCCACAGACCTCAAAATTATGTCATGGGATAAATAAAGTTTAGGTTAATATCACACTTAACAATTACAGGGCATTAAGAGGGAGTGAAGGCTTCTTTATTTATTTGATCTTCAAACACTAGGATCATTTATAACGCTTAGCAACTCCCTAGGTACCAGAATATCTCAGAATGGAACTGTCATTGCCATTACAGAAACACTCATCCTTAGAGACTATGGAGAACAAAGGCAGCTCTTCACAATCCAGCACTCCTATCTGTTTTCTTATTCAAATTTCTCTCTGACAGGAACAGAATTCCCAGAGTAGTGTACTGGATTTAAATTTATATATACCTATAAAAAGATGGAAAGCTATAGACAGAGAAAGACAGCAAGTGAGCATATTATCCACTGAAAAAATTACTTTAAGGAAATGTTCAAATTTATCCTCTAAAAAGATATGCAGTACTGGGAAACAGGGAAGCATACAGGATACACACTTTGGTCAGTGGAGTCTCATAAGCCTCACTGGGTTTACTTTTAGTTGAAACTACAAACTACATAAACAAGCACAGTGTCATCAAAACAGTCACCTTTTAAAAGAGCTTAATTAACAGTTAATTTGGCTTCAAGATTTCAATTTGGATTTCTGTCTGGTGTTTTAACATGTAGCACTTTATATGTAAAACACATATTGTTATTTGTACTTCAAAGCATTCACAGCAAAACTAACCACAGGAAAAAAAGCTTCCTCTAGGAACACATCCCAGGTCTCATTTTCCATTTAGTAAGTACCTTCATAGTAATGCCTATCTGCACATAGATGAATATACATATGGAATTTGCATCTGTTTTATGATGCATACAATTTGGGTAGTGCTGCTTATTTTTATGGCAACTCTCAATGGAAAATTTATTAAGCTTCTTGGAGTCACCAGGCAGGCTTACACAAAATTGTATCAGAAACACAACTCATCCTATTTTTGAATGCCTCATGGTTAAACAGGGATAGTATCTTAATGCTCAAAGGAAGTCACCGTTTTACGTTTGACTTCAGACTGGTATTTATTAGTCTTCCACTAGTACTTATCAACATTTGCATAATGTATTTCTTGCTTTAAACCGGAAGAAAGGATAGCGGAATAGGGAAAAAGGTGTAGAAACTTTCCGTCCCTTGGCTAACTGTTATATATTACTGTTTAAAAGCTGCATTATGTAAACCAACAAAAAAATCATTCTTACAGACCCGCAAAGTCAATGATATGTTTTTCATTCTAATTAGGTTCTGGACAAAGCTTGGAGACAAGGGGAAAAAGTAATCAGATTGTAACTTCGTTACAAATGAAAACAAAGACACCTGTTTATTATGTGGCAAGAACCCCTCGACATTTTTGTAGAGTATAAAAGAATTAACTATCTTTGGAAACCTAGGCTGCTATTTCCTGGCATAACCACCAACTGCTTTTATGCAAAACAGAGATGCAGTCAGGTGGATTGAAACCTGTTGAACATCTGGGCCAAGAGGGTGGTCAGTGACACACAGCTGGAGGTCAGTAATTAATTGCATGCCCCAGGGGTCAATTCTGGATTGAACTCTGTTCAATGTCGTCATTATTTACCTGGATGATGGGGCACCCTCAACACATTTGCTAGTGACACCAAACTGGGAGGAGTGGCTGAGATGCCAGGGAGTCTGCTGCCATCCAGAGGGACCTCAAAAGCCTGCAGAAATGGGCTCAACAGGAGCCTCATGAAGTTCCAGAAAGAGAAGAATAAGTGGAAAAGAATAAATCCAGGCACAGTACATGCTGGGGGCCATCCAGCAGGAAAGCAGCTTGGCACCCTGGTGGACACCAGGCTGAACAAGAATCATCAGTGTGCTCTTGTAGCAAAGAGGGCTACTAATCTTACAAGAGGGCCTGGACCTATCATTGAAAAATATGAAAAATCTACAGATAATTTTTTGACTGACTGCGTCACTGAAGAAATATATAAACAAGTTTTCTGTGCTGGAAAACATCTTAACTGCATGTATACTTATGACAGGGCAGGGTAAATACCAAAATTTTTAAACTAGGAAGGCCTTTGAATTGCATTCTCAGCAAAATGCATTAATTACTGGAACTCTTACAGAGCAATGCTCTGAAATACACTGTGCTTTATTTCACAGATTATGCCAAGTTGGAAGGGACCAAAGGATCATCAAGTCCAGCTTCTGGCCCTGCACAGCACTATCCTCAAGAGTCACACCATGTGCCCAAGAGTATTGTCCAACTGCTTCTTGAACTTTGTCAGGCTGTTACTGTGACTTCTCTGGGGAGCCTGTTCCAATGCTCAACTACTGTGTGGGCAAAGAATCTTCTTCTAATATCCAACCTAAACCTCTCCTGACACAACTTCAGGTCCTATCACTGGTCACCACAGAGAAGATACCGGTGCCTGTGGCTCCACTTCCCCTCATGAGGAAGTTGTACACTGCAATGAGGTCTCCCCTCAGTCTCCTCCAGGCTGAACAGTCCAAGTGACCTCAGCTGCTCCTCATGCAGCTTCCCCTCGAGGCCCTTCACAATTTTTGTTGCCCTCCTCTGAACACTCCCTAACAGTTTAATATCTTTCTGATATTGTGGCACCCAAAACTGCACACAATATTCAGGGTGAGGCCACCCCAGTGTGGAGCAGAGCAGGACAACCCCACTGATGCTGCTGTGCCTGATGTCCTCCAGGACATGGGGGCCCTCCTGGCTGCCAGGGCACTGCTGACTCACATTCAACTTCCTGTCAACCAGGATCCCCAGGTCCCTTTCCGTGGCACTGCTTTCCAGCTTCTCATTCCCCAGTCTGTACTGTACATCCAGGGTTGCCCCATCACAGGTGCAGAATCCAGCCCTTTCCCTTGCTGAATTTCATACAGGTTGTGATTGCCCAACCCCCTGTTTTGTCAAGGTCTCTCTGCAGGCCCTCCCTGCCATCAAGGGAGACAACAGCTCTTCCCAATTTAGTGCTGTCTGCGGGCTTGCTCAGTATCCCTTCCAGTCCTGTGTCCAAGTCATTATGAAGATGCTGAAGAGCACAGAGCTGAAGATGGAGCCCTGAAGAAATGCACGAGTTTATTTGCTGTTAGTAACTGATGAGCAATAGATGGAAGTAACAAGGACAGTTTTCATTTTGGCTTGGGCAGTTCTAGTGCTCAGATCTAAATACAAATCTCTATTCTAAAACCAAAGGGAAAAAAGAAATAAACTATAATAATAATACAATTTTGATAATAAAACCTATTAAACAGATTCCAGAGGTAGTGTTTTTTGGGATTTTTTGGGTTGGTTTAATTCCCTTGTTAGAGATTCACTTAGTGAAGATTTTATACCCTACTTACCAGGAAGTCATACCTTCACATGGGAGTTTAAATTATCTTTCTGAAAGCAATCTGCATGATTTTCAGGTATGAAAATAAAACTCAGCAACATACAGTAAAATCCTTCTTGGAAAGCCTAATTTCATTCCTACACGGTTATTACACTAAGACCAGAGTAAGTTAGCAGGTTCAGCTTCCAGCTTAGTATTCACAAAATAATGGAGTATGACTATAAACTATGTTATTCATGGTTCTCAAGTCTTACTTCTAACAAGAATCCTGCCTAATCTGCATGTCACTCCAGAACAAAGCACCTTGAAATCAACAGAAAGTAAATACCTTCACAACTTAAGAACAAGAAAAAAAACCAGTAAACTTAAGTAGGTAGTTTAGTGAAATATATTTTTGCACTTTTTCAAACAAACTTTTTTACACTGACTGCTGGCAAAATGTTGTATTACCTGATGTGAAAATACAAGAAAGCAGAATATTCAACATTGTTATACTAAAAGTCACCCCCTTTCTAAACTATCTTATACATGCTCCAAAATTCATTCTGTGAATACTGCTACCTACTACATGACTGTATAAACTCTATCTTCCTTGTATATTTTTTATGACTGTAAAGAAGGCAACTCTCAGTTTAATAGAATGGGAATACAGTTAGATATTCAATTATTCAATTCAAAGTGTTAGGTTCATATTTGACTCTCAACCTGCAGACAGAATAGGCAGAAACATTTGCCACAAAAAATCTTGACCACAAACACTGAACATTCCTGAGTATTTAAGAACAAGTAAAATTGCAGACCGCTAACAACACATGCATTTTTACAGCACTTATTGCAGAAGTATACAGATGCTCACGTGCCTCTCAGCTATGTGTTACAGTAGTGTTTTGTCATTCTACCAGTAAACATACTTAAGGTGCTGAAGTAAATAACTCAGGTCTAAGCAGGTAGATGAAGGAGACAAATTAAAAACCAAGACTGCTAGACAAATTCTTTTAAGTCATATGCAAAAAGACTTCAGTATATCTTTTTCAAAAACTAACAATCAGTACCTTTTTAAATTTTCCTTGTCGCTTTGCTGCAGACTGCCCCTGGGAGTTAGAATAACATACTGTAAGAAAACATGCACACACCACACAGGATGGAGACACCTTCTCTGTACAATTATAGTTATACTTCCAACCTACAGATTTCCAACTTTTAGAGAGTCACATGTATGATAAAACATGCTCTTAAAGCATGCTCTTTCAGGTTTTAAAAATTAATAAATCAATGCATCACTGTTTATACAATCCATTACTCCTGCAATATAAGCAAGTGTTGTTAACCACTTAGCTTCAATTAATAAATGACAGAAATTCAGCCTCAGAATTTTAGATTTTTGACTGTTTAGTGGCATTGTTCTCTTTCATAATAAATACAGAGAAATTAGATACATTTTCCCTTACCTTGCATCCACCCACTGACTTAGAGACAATTTTGCTGCCTAGTCCTCCTTTTTGTCTCCTGGTACGTACTGAGGTTCACTAAAGGCAGCAGAAAGTATCAGATGCCATTTGATATCATCCTTTTTCCATTGAAATATGACCATAACAGTAATGCCTTCGGCTATGACATCAGAAACACCTCAGCTAGAATTTCTTTCTGTGTAAGGTCTTAAGTATTCTCCATCATATGAAATTTGACAGGCTGTATCTACCTCTCCTGCTCCCTATTCCAGAAAACACTATGCATAGCCACTTAGTCTGGTTTTAAAATAAAATATGCAAGATTGCAACCAATAGTTCAAGGAAGTGCCTAGCTAGGGAAACTAAATTACACTAGTGTAATGGATTTATCATGGATTTAATAAAAGCACACTTGCAACCTCGCAGGTATCACCAAGAAATATTAAACTAGGTATTTTAGAGCTCCTAGTTACTGGGTTTTTCCCTCACTGATAAATAAATTCTCCTGATACATTCTCACCTGCAGTTACATGCAATCTGCCCTAAAAGTAGAACCATTCAGATTGAATTAACTAAACTTTTATGCTTAACAAGATCTAAAGGTACATGCCAACCTACTCACAGAAACTTATTTTCTATGAATACATACTCTAGTTGTATACATGTTGTTCAGCCACATCTAGTGATAAATGCACATAGATCAACTACCTTTGAGTACTGACAATCACCAGGATTGACTAAAATTTAATCTCAGGCTTACCATCCGTTTAAAAACGGCTAAGGGAATCTTCTAAACATTGTAGCACCAGGTACACAGAAAAGTGGCAGTTACTATAATCACTGTTGCATTATAGAGTCATACAAGTTAAAAAATGTTTTTCACAGGATGCTGTGTTATGAGCAAAAAAAGAGCCTTCGTCTTTTTTTCTAGCCTCACACACTTATATCATTCTGTTGAAGCATACAATCATACTAGTGGTTGACAACATCAGTGTGTAGCAGGTAAGAAAATCTGTTTATGTAGTTGAGTCAGCAAAATTCCTACTACTTGGTAACAGTAACATATGTGTTTAGAAAGCATGTGTTTTTGCTGAACATTGCATGCATGCCATGAAGAGTATTACAGAACCAACATGCACATAACACTATATGCATGTATTTTTCATTCAAAAATTACATTAAGCTAGGGAGTTACATAAGGTCAATTTTAAAGCCTCCACACCAACAAGAAAGCAGTTGCTTCTAGAAATAAAAGATTTTAGAGCAAAAAAATTAAAACTCAAAATTTAGAAAATGCAATTAAATTTGAAATTACAAGATGAAAATAATAGTAAAACTACTTAGAAGCTATACTGACTTTATAATGAAACAACTGCTTTTAAAATGTATTATGCTACCAAACCTAATGTTCTTTAAAGTACTAACCCCATACAGTACAGCACTCCCTGGCATGCAATTTGATTGCTAGAAAAAATTACAGAAAAAAACCCATCATCCATTCCATATACTCACAGCTTTCTTTCCAAGTTCTGTTTTAGACAGAGTAAGACTTCCTGCAAGGTAACATCCTGGTCCTGCTCCTTTAGGTATTCTGTTCAAAGAAAGTAAGTTCAGTGTTAAAACCAGGTTCACTAAGGTTCCATGGCAACTACAATAAAGAAGCCAAACAGGGAAAGAGCAACATAAGAAATAACAAGCCTGGACAGGCAGACACTATTGAAGTATCATTTTAGTGAGGTGCAGAGGCAGCTGCCTAGATGCAGATAAGAAAAACAACATTTCATAACTTACTTGTCATCAGGCAGGGACGTAACAAAGAATGGCTGACTGTGTTTTGGTGGTAATGTCAAACTGTTGGATTTCTTCTTCCCTAAGAGAGCAAGGCTATGGTTTTCATAAATATCTAAGCTCAAGGTACTAGACAACCTATGAGAAACAATAAATGGCAGGTCTTTGATGCGATCCAGCTCACTGTTCTGCTCATGACGAATTTGTAACCGAATAGTGTAATCTCCTTTTTCCAGTTTCACTGAATACTGAAAGAAAGAAGTTCTCATAAATGCCAAGATCCAACATTTTATCATTCATTAAGAAAAACCCCTCCAAACCCCAGATATAAGACTGTCATGTTTTGAAAGCATTCTTTCATTTTTATCAACCTGACAGGGCAACACACGGCTGTTTTGAGCAACAGTATGCTAAGTCTGCTTTCTGATGCTGCTGCAGTAAAACAGAAGGCAGCCCCAAGTAGAAAGGAACAACAACTCAGAACTACCCTGGAGAGAGAATCTCCCTCTCCAAGACTAGAGAGTCATGCTTCCTGTTGGCATTTCTTCCTGGATTAAGTAATTTAGAATTGTTTTAGAATCATCCTATGATGCACAACACCAGAGATTTACAGCACTACAGTCCACCAGGTCTAAGTAACAAAGCACTAGGGTGATGGTGAGATTTTACAGTATCTTAAAAATGCAGGTTAAGCAATAGAAGCTTATACAATGCAATTTCTGAAAATAACTTATAAACTATAAAGCATGTCTCTTGAAGCTATCTTTTGTACACTTCCAGAATAATCAATCAAAATTAACATTACACTGATGATGTTCAATTGTGATTTTATATTGGTAAAATATAGTTTCAAACAAAAAATTTTGAAAAATGTTATTTTATGACTTTTTTCCTTTTAATTTTTTTTTAATTTCTCCCTACTTCCCCCACACAGTCTGTTAAGGCAGAAAGAAATTCCCACAGAGAGTAGAGTATCTACAAGTGATGTGCAAAAAAACCCCCTTTCAAAGATGGCAACAGAAAGCAAACAAAGCTGAAGCATTAAAAAATCTGTTTGAAGATATCAACAGCACAGGGGACAGTGTTCATGAATACAGAAGCCTCTGCTCTATCAGAACACAAGTCAGACTACAGGAAAAATAATGGATCCTTTCCACCTTGCACAGAATAGTTTAAGGTATTGTCTTTGTAAAAAACCAAAATAAAGAACAACACAATTTTGAACTCATTTCTTAAAAAGCACCAGGCAAAATCACAAGAAATCAGAAGTTAACAGCTTTTCCTCATTCTCCTTCCTCAGGAGACAGAGAAAAAAAATCACGTTCTATTTCATGGACACATATTTATCTTTTTTTTGATACAAATACATCACCATTGAACCTTGTATAATATATAAGAATATATAAGTGAATATATATTCACTGCTTGTGAATATATAAGAACATCAAAACTATGCACCAGGAAATGTAAAGAGCTAACAGGAGACCTGGGAGGTAAAAAAGAATGAACATTTTCAGAGTCTTCAGCAAAAAGGAGGTAAAATCAATACATTACTCTGTACCTGGTGTGGATAGGCATCTCCTGAACCCATTTGTCTTTTGTTCTGGTCAAAAATAATCCAGAGCTGACTATCAAATTCAGATTCATACAACAATTCACAAAGAAGTGGACAGCTTGGAGTTACTTCTCCACTCTTAGGCTATTAAAAGAAAGGTAAAAGCATTTAATTTATTACCGACCAAAACCAGTACAATCCTTACGTACACATTCAAAAAGATAACTGAACTGTAGCATGTTTCAAACAACAGTAACATTTTAAGTGGACCAAATCAGAATTTTGACTATACCGAGTCAAGAGTGTGACTCTAGACCTGAGAGAAAGCTAGTTAAAACTAAGGCCTGGCTAAAGAAAACATGTGTTTATTAATAACTTAAAAAAAAAAACCAAAAACAAAAACCGCAACTAACGTAACCCTTACCTGATGGAAGTTATAGGTCAAAATCATCTCATACAGTTGACGATTATTTGGTAAAATATCTCTGGATCCCAAAGGTTTTATTTTTGCACTCACTGGTCTGCAGTTAAACAACAAAAGGTTCTCTTGAGAAACATGTACCTCTATCAAAATTTATCTTGTTTAAGTAGAAGCATGTTCTGAGGTACAACTGAATTCAGCACATGCCATAGCATCTCATATATTGTAACTATCCAAGCAGCATAAATTCCTCAGTTAAAATTAATGTCAGTCCAAAGACAAGGTTTAGTGACACTACAGACACTGCCAAAAAAAAAAAAGAAGACAATGTAGTAAGCATGCCTAAATGCTCAAACTTAAAGGCCATTAAAAGTTTAAGGCAAAAAAAAAATCAGGTTACATTTTTATTATCCATGCTGAAATCAACATGTGTATTCCTAACTGGAAGATTAATGGCACTGCAATTAGAAGACAGAATAATTGATAATTCCTTGTTATAGAAGGTTGTGTTTCAGAGAATGTAAGAAGCCTTACAGTAATCTGAGTAGTAATACAGAAGAATGTACACTACAGAGTATGTTAAGTCAGACACAATTGGGAAAAGCAGCCGAAGTTCAGGGCAGCCAAACATTTTTGACCTCAAACATCAAAGAATATAAACAAAGTAATTATGTTATGGGAAAAATCTAAGCTTCAGAAATAAAGAATAGGAGAATCAGGGTGGTCTGGCATCATTTAAGTTTACAATTCATACACTGAATCAGACAACCTCTAACTACATGATCAGAATTTGTCTAAGGTTCTGCCAGCTCTTTTATTGTCAAGGGCACGGACTAGTCACCCAGTGAGATAAGGGTGCTAGGTCAGACCACAAGTCCATTTAACAGGTTTCCCACTCTGGCAGACACTGGATAGACCGCTGACAGATGTCTTAAGAACTGAGTTAATACCACAAATGACATAATATGTCTCCCTAACAGTCACCCTGCCTCCAAGCATTTGAAACAAGAGACAGAATGAAAAGCCATTCAGCAATTCTCTCTCTGTATTATGACTCATTAGTTCATTCAAGAGACACTATTCCTGCCTTAAATTAAATACATAAATATTTCTCCATAGCTTACTTAATTGCAGTTCATTTACTGTCAGATGAGTGCCTCACAAGGAGTAAAGAGCATGTCCATTTTTCCAACCAAGAATGAGGCAAATATTAAGGGACTGTTTTATTTCCTCATTCAGGGCACATCAAATTGATTATTTCTGAATCTAACATTAGGTGATATATTCATTAAACTCCTGGCAATTCCAATTAGTCAGTTCCAGTTACTAGTACACAAAAGCCCCAGACAGAACTCAAAGTCTCCACTGACAGGCCCAAATAATGGAAAACTTTGGATTACTGACCACTGTGAAATTGTGCCATGTCTCAAAAGTACCACTTGAACCATATGGCATTTCTTTATCCTTCTGAAGTGACCAGCTTTAATCATTGCTGCACCGTTTAAAAATTTTCCAGCCAAGTTCTTTCCCCAAATCAGCATGTGTTAAACCAACAAGGTAAACACAGCTTTCCCCCCAAAAATCTGCACCAGATTCTACAAAAGCACTTTAAATCAAGCAAGAGAGAGAGACAGTTTTCCCAGGCCAAAATTTGGCAGAAATCCAAGCAGATGTTTAGATAAAAAAAAACCAAAAACNCAAAAAAAACCAAAAAAAAAAAAACCAAAAAAAAAACCAAAAAAAAAAAAAAAGCCAAAACAAAATGAAAAAACCAAAACAACAAACAGTAGCACATAATAACTCCAATACCTCTACAAATTTTTTCTTCAGCTATCAAAGTACCTTTTACTTCTAAGCATCTGGAAGCAGTGGAATATTTTGGTAAATTTTTTTTCTTTCAAATTAGCTTAAGGAAAGTAATTTGTCTTGAAAAAGTCACCACAAAGAAGAGAATACTGATGAATTAACTGATGCTGACAAATTAACTGATGCTTCCAAAGCTACTTTGAATTTGACAGGAATATTTCTGTGATCCTGAATTTCACTGCTAATGTCTTACTGTTTTAACTCTACATATGAGGAGTTTTCCCAGTCTCCCAAAACAGCTCCCCAGAAACTCTACCTGAGTGTTTGAACCCAGCTTTTCAGATTTATGCATGGAGCAATATCTTCATATTTCAACAGGGACTGAACATCAAACCGTACGATGCCTTCTGAAGCGTGCTAGAAGAGGAGTATAGAACAATTACGTTTCTGGGCATCAGATGGGGACCACCTATTACAACCCTCAAAAATACAATACAAGCTGCAATTATATATACTTTAACAAGTAATACTGTGTAATTTTGAAAGTGTTACAAGTGCATCTATTTCATAACAGCAGATAATACTGGGACTTGCAAAACTTATATAAGTTAGTAAAGTTAAGTTAGTTAAGTTTAGTAAAACCTAAGCTCCCGTTGTTCATTTTTTTCCTGTCCTAATTTAAATACTTTGTACAGAACTGGTAAGTCATACTTCAGGCAGGACTGCATTTGTTTGTGCATTTAGGGTGATGTATTTTCAATATGTAATTCAATACATACAATATAGAACATTAAACAAGTATTTTACAGTGCTTCCTAGGACTATTATTACAGAATAGATTACCTCTGCAAAAGAGAAACACTACTGCATGCATAGACTTAGTGATGGGCAAAATAATTCAATAAGTTTATTTCTAGTAGTATCCCATGACAAAGACACTGGTATAAGAGCACTATTGAAATTTCTTTCATGAAAGTTACTGGTGCTCAAAAAGGAAGAGCAAGACTATTTGTATTCTCTTATTTTTCACTGTCCATTATTCATTTGGTATAATCCTGCTGGGCTGGAGGCAGCCTCTCTGCACACCATCACCAACAGCTTCTGCTTTTTCTGTTCCACCAGTTCAGGACCTGGTACCTTAACACAGTGTGCCCACTCTTTCTTCCTCAGTTTATTCAGCTCTTAGAGCCTGAATATATACAAATTCACCCACAGGAGAGCTACAATTTGCTCTGGCCTTTAGCTGAAAAAAAGGTACGAGCCAAGACAGATTAGCATGCTGCAGCTTCCTGTAGGTACCAGCTCTCAAAGAGCTCTCTCCTGAGGGAGGCAGTGTCAAGCCAGGTTGCACAGGATAGCAAAGAACACAGGACCAAGACAAAGTACTGTAGATATCACACTAACATTTTAAGCAACTTTTTCAATCCTTTAGTACCACAGACCATTAGGAATCATGACACTGCCCCACCCACCGTACCTTCAACTGTCCTAAATTATGAATCTCAAGCCAATCATCACACCTCAATAGAACACTGAATAGAAAATAAATTTTAAGGAAATTTTACTCTGAATATGGTATTCAGAGTGCTGTTGTTTTAGCAATGGTAGTCTAGATATTTAAGTACAAGAACTGTGGTCCCAGCAAAGTTTATTTACATAAAACACTTGGTACTGTAAACATATTTATATTTTCAGTCTTTTAGTCTGTTTTATGTACTTGTTTTGAGTATAGGTTTTTTGTTTGGGGTTTTTTTCCCTTTCTTTTTTCACTACTGGTTTATAATGAAAAGGCATGGAAAAAAAATCATAAATAATGGTAACTGGCATTTCTCTGGGACTGAACTCCAATTTAACAATTTTTAAGAGAGAACATGAAAGTCTCATGTACTAAAGTACTTTCACTGTTTCTATATTCAGGCAGGAAGGAAGAAAAGCTCTTTTTTTCTGAGAAGCCATAGGATTTCACAATAATTCAATATAAGCATTCTGGAAAACTTACCATGTTTAGCTGAGGAGCACCACAAAGTACACCATGGAAAGAAATTGTGTAATTAATGCTAACATCACTAAGGCTTGCCCACCACCGAGCAACACAAAATTCAATGGTTTTTCCAGCCTGGGTAACAAAAGCAGAAAGTTAGACTCCAGCTCCCATCTTCCTCTTCTATTGACCCCAGCCTCCCTAAACCCAAGCAAAAAAGAAAGACCAGAGTACAACTCAAAAAAGACCTCTTATGTCCAGTTTAGTCAAATTGTACAGATTTGTACAGTATCAAGTAAGACATTATACTTGGTTCAGAAAACACAAGACAATTCCAACAAAACAGCACGACTGACAAATGCCTCAAAACAAGGAGTGCCGCAGTATACCCTACACAGAAAGGTACTGCTTTTAAATGTTGTCTTCCATTCTTACCCTTCAAACTATGCAGAGAGGTTAGTTCATAGATCAGTTTAATGTGTGTCCCCTAAAAAACATGTATTAGAAAAAGAGATCTCACTCTCTCCCTAAAGTAAGATGACACAAAACTTGAGTGGCTTGGGTTAGTTTTGTTTTTGCCTGGTTGGTAGGGTTTTTTGGGTTTTTCTTGTTTCAGTTTTTAAACAACATGACAAAATAATGTGTCAATGGGACCAACATAGCTTGTGGTACCCTACCTGATGTTTCCACAGAGGGTAAGGGATTGAACTGAATTTCTAATATAGAGAAATTATAACTATTCTTTGGCATTAAGAGCTATACAACTAAACTGAACAAAGCAGGGGACAAACTTGAGAAAGAGGCTCTGTTATCCCCACCCCTGAACTGCTACCTCATTCCCTGACTGTTTTGGACTCTTGAGCTAGCATTATTCAAGCTATGACTCCTGTACTTAGGACGTATGAATGTGAGCCAATCAGTTACCCCTGGCTTCAAGATGAAGATGTCCCAGACTACCGCATTAACCACTAGAGGCAAAATATGCTGAACTATCCAACAAGGCATAGCTCCTATTTGAAAGGGAAACAAACTGCTCTGCATAAACAACTAGAAACAAATTGCAGAGATTAACATGTATTATATTACTATATAGCTCAGAAACATTAGCAAGCTATTAGAGAGCTCTTCAAAACTGAAAATCAGACACTGACTACTGTAACAAACACACAAAGTCTTGGGTTTGGGGTTTTTCTTAGGAAAGAAAATCTCGAGTAAGTTATGTTATACTGCACTGATAGATTATTTTATTTACCCCACTCTAAGGTAACTTACTAAGACAGGAAATGCTTCAATCACTGAGCCTTTTTCTGGTAAGGATGAAAATTTGTAGAACTCATGACTTCTGTATGCTTTTTGCTTCACAAGCTGAACAGCATGCAGCACAAACTTGGCAGTCACATCAGCTGAACATGAACACACGGTCACTTCTATATTAAAGAAAAAGAAATTTAGTCTGAAGACACAAGAATTTTAGAAGAAAAGCAGAGGTTCACCAGAGAAATACTACTTTCACAAGCAACTTGTAATTTAAGAAGTTATGCAGTACCCCAAGAGGCTCCACATGTGAAAAATGTTTATACATCAGTTAATTTCAAAAGCCCTTTCAGGTAAAAGGAAAACCAGCTAAGTTCAGAGGAACATATCTCAAATGGTCAAAATTATTCAGATAGTACAGGTGTATCATCTGTATAAGACAGATTGCTGAATTGCAAATTAAGAGTCTTATCACAAACTTCGGTCTAAATGACAGATCTTTGAAAGGACTATTGTTTAGTAATCTCACAAAGAAAGACAAGGGGAAATTTTTTTTTTTCCTTCTTGCAAAATTACGAGCCTTTTACCCGTTGTGAAAATCACGTTTTCTTCAGTAATGACTTCTTTCAACACTTCATCCATACATCTTAAAAACTAGGTAAGCCTCAGACAGTGATACTTTTCCATAAACATGGGGCATTCCTCCAGGTATATACAACCACTTCAGATTGTTATTGGCCAGTTTCTTTAAGACTTAGAATCAAGATCCTACTATACCAAAAACTATGAAATAACTCAAAATCACTCATTTAAGAGTTTAAAAATCAGACAAATATTTGCATATTCATGGGCCAAAACCTTCAGTATTTATTCAGGCAAAACTCAAAATTATTTAAAACCAACTTTGTCAAGTTTGACAGATGAAATTTTTTATTTAGTTCATGTGGTTATTTTCCTTACCAGCCCACGTAGCTCCCTGGGGAACATCAATGAAGTGCCTTCGGATCTGACCAGGTTTAAAATGAATATCTGTATATGTCAGGTCATAGCCTGATGATTCATCTACTCTGTATGTCAAAAGGAAAACACAAATAGTAGTCAAACAACCTGTGAAGCCAATTTTTGAAGCATTTTGAAAAGCAAAAACACTCTAAAAATGTGTACAATGAGGATATTTTGTCTTTAACACCAATTTATTAATCCTACTAATACAGAATCTGACAGCACAATGTATCCAAAAGATTTAAAATGTCAGCTCCACCACACTTTGTAAACACCTTCCCCAAAATTACAGTGCCTAAACAGAAATACCACAAAATCCTCATTTTCAGTGGATCTGCTTTTCCTGGCCAAATGAATTGCCACTGGAGTGAGCTAAGGTATGGAAATAGCAGTATTTCCACAAACGAGTCAGAGAACAGTTACTTTATCTTTCCTCCTCAGGGCAGATGGTCCACCAAACAGGCTTACTAAAATACTCTCCTTTATCAACATCACTTAAGTCTTATGTTTAAACCAATGATGGATGCAATACCAACTCTAAACTCACTGTATTAAAGTCATGATAAAAGCCAAATCAATGGCCAAATAATGCCCTCTGGCACTGTGTACTCTAGACCAGGCAGAAATGAGAAACCAAACTCCACCTGACCTACACATATGAAGAGTACATTGATTGATATTTTGGTCAACAAGCCAGAAGGCATCTGTATGCTGATGGACCAGGAAGCTGCTGCCAGTGTGGCTAAGCTCACCAAGACACACTCTGTCATGACCAAAACTATTAAAAAAAGTCACAACTGCACTAAGTCTGCTGTTAGACTCTTTTCAAGTGTTTATAGAAAGTTCAGGAACTCTCAAGAGTTTACTCACCTTGTCGGTATAACAACAGTGATTGGAACTCTGAACAGAGGGCCTGCATTAGGCATTGCTGTATCATATCCACACACCTAACAAAATACAATACCAGAACTCAAAATCTTGGGTAAAAAACAAAACTATAAAAGACAACATTCAACTTAAACCAGTTGCAGAGTATTTTGAATCTTGTAGTTGTCACTGAGAAAATGTCATTTCAGCACTGTCACCCTAGAAACAGTGAAACACCAACAACCACTGAGGAAAGAAAATATATTTTTCCCATTTTAACTCATTTCACCAGAGGAAAAACTTAATCAATGGTTATTTATTTGGCTTATGTTTTCTATATGCTCTTATTTTTCAAACACAGATACTCAAAGTTCTACAGGCATGTGCTATACAACACTGTATAGCCCAAACACCGCTGAACTCTGGCTTCAGTCTGTATAGACTGAAATACACCGTGGCACTACTTTCTAGTCTGCAAAACTCAAAGATTTTATTTCCTTAAATATTATTTCTATAATAAGTTGACAGAGACCCCATAAGGACACACAAGGGCACAACATCTTGCTCAGAACACCAGTACTTCCATACCTCTGTATAATGTACTCCTCCACTCAGGCCACGCGGATCCACACGAATATTTATGTGTCGACACTGGTTCATGAGTTCTAAATGACTAGGACACTGGACCCACGGTGCATTTGAAGTTAAAGCTAAATGAAGCTGAAGAGATATTCTTTCAGTGTTTTCTGTCAGGAAACAAATTATAAAATCAATTCAGTAACATAAACATGTGCACAGAGTCCACTGTAACTGTATTTGCCATTAAAATACACACATTGGTAAAATGTAGTAGGAATCAATTCCTTAGGGCCCCTGGATCTCAGTTTCTGCACAAAGGGAGTGTTCTACATTACTTCTTTTAACTTGACAAAAAAATAATAGCAGCAGTAGGCAGAAAATAAAAGTGGTATCCAGTTTAGAAATGCCTCTCCCCTGAAACAGTCAAACCTGACAAAGACAAAGGCAGGCTGGTAAGCAAGGCTTCAGTTACCCACAACATAGTCTGGAAGCAGGCAAAAACTTCCTTCTATAGATAAAGTGTTGCCTAATGCAGAGAAATACAATAAAAAGCAATCACATTTATTGTGAATGCTATGCTAATTACCAAACTACATTATAAAGCATAGTAAGCAAGAGGTAAAGTCTATTAAAATGACTATGATAATCAAGTCAGATTTTGCAAACAGCCTGGCAGATTTTAATCTGCAAATTAGCAAATTTGTAAATTCTTGTTGTTAAACCTTATGCTATGCATTAAAGCACAGCTTTCAGAAAAGCATCCAGTGCAGTTGAAATGTTTTAGTTATTAGTAGCTTCCTCCTGCTCAAAAGATTAATGACACTTTGAATTTTTTTTCCTGTTTCTTAGTTCTAATTAAGCTTATCTTAATTTTCAGACATTTTATCACATCTATATTAAGCAAAGAACACTCTATTATATGTACAGCAAAAGAAATAAAAGCTCGAAGCGAGCTTCAACAGACAAACTGAGCAATCAGCCTCCCTAAACTCTTATTTACAGTTTCTCAAATTCAGTCTTATTGAAGAAACCAGACACGGCACAGAAATAACTAGGGAAAACAGGTACCAGGGAAAATTGGGGAAACAACACATCTAATGGCCAGTCATCCATTGCAAATATTTAACTGTTTTTAGGTTGCTTATTTCCTGCAGAAGTCTAGTGAATAATTATTTTGTGTCACATGTAAAATTTAAAATGCACCGATTGCAATGTAAGCTGTCAAGCAATTAAGTTACTTGGAGTCAATAACCTACCCCAATTCATATCCTTTCTGCCCCTAAATAAACTCATCCCTTTGTCACATGCCAACCTTCTTGATGACCACTGGTTTTAGAAAAGGAATAAACTCACTAAAAAGCTCTCACAAGGCTCCTTTTTTGAATACAACATAATTCAGTCTCTCATTGGGTTCCAATTTTTATTAAATAAAGAAGGGTAAAAGGGTTTGTGGAAAAAAAGTTAAACCTTATTTTCATCTGCACAAGTTATTTTTACCCGTTTTGTAATAAAATCCATATAAATTCCTGTACTGTCCTTAGATATCTTTATTAACTATCAAATACCGAATGGAAGTCTAATTCGTTAAACAAGATTTTTTTAAGGTTGTGAACACTTAGATAAAGTCCAAATCTAGAATTTAGAGTCTTTAAATAACGGAGAAACTAATTTCTGGGTAAATGCTTTCATCTTTAGAATAATCACCAACCTTTGCCAAAAGTTATCTACAACAAAAAGCCTGAAGTTCTGTAATTTCATGAAACATCAGGGATCTATGATTATTCTTCTCTGTTTCTCCCAAGCCCCCCAACTTGACTTTAAATTTCTACAGAACAAAGAGAGATCTTTTTTTTCAGTGAGAGGAAGCATGAAGTAACAGTCTCCCCAAACAACATGAAAGCCCTGCATGTAAGTCTGAGGTTGAAATGGAAAAGTTGTTCATTTTTCACATCTTCCTTGACCATGAAACTTACAGTTACACTGACTCCTTTCACAGTACAGATTCCTATCACTTCTCATTATCACAGCTTTTTGTTTCAAGTTGACATTTGTATTTCTCTGCATCTCCACCTACAAAAGCTCTTTCCTACCTGTATTCTCAGGAAAGACAGGTTCTATGCCAACCCCATGATCAGATGGTGCCACTATCTGGGCTGGATCTCTGAGGTAGATTCCACGGTTGCTGCCAACAGTAACTGTGAAGCCGATGTTACTTGTGAATGATGAATTCTGAATGAGGTAGTCATAGGCTTTATCAACCTATTAGAAAGAACAAGTTCTAAATTAACAAATTTCAACTTAATAGCAATGTATGCATATTCTCTTCAATATGAAATGTTTAGCAAGCACAGCAGCAAACAGTGAAGTACCTCACATGCTACCTGAGCAACATGAGATTGCACGATACTCAGTACAGAAAATGAAGCAATTTTTGCAGTCTGCAATGGCCACAGAGAGCCCAGAAAGCCAAGAACATATGAAAAAACAAATAAGACCAAGTCTCTTCTGCTACAAATCCATAAAAAGATTCCTATTCAGAGATGACATTGAAGAAGAGGACTTCAAGGTCCAAACCTACTATTCTAATTTAGGTGACTTTTTCATAGGTGGAGCAACACTAGTTAAAACATTTAAAACCTTTGTACAATAAGAAGTTGAGCAATTCAAAAGAGACAGGCAATGGAATACCCATACAAGTCTTATATATTGATATGAACTAAAAGAATCAGGTCATGAAATCCAGCTCTGGGTCTAAGTACATGAGCTGTCACAATAAACTCACATAACAAATTCATCTTCTTGTTTTAAAAAGACGCCTTTCCACCTCACTTGCTATTTTACTGACTACAAAAATCTTAAATTCTCTTCTACTTGACAGCAAGGTGCCTTCACCAGTGAAGATTAGGGCACTCTCCCTTGAGACAAGTGGACATAAAACATCTCGTCTCCCAGATCAATTCTAATTACATTTTAACACATGATTTAATCATAGGCTACTAAAACACCAAGTATGATTGCTGCATTTTATTTTTTATTTGATATGGTTACCACCACTGCTGCCTTCTGCACCAAACTCAGCATTACAGATGTGCTTAACAGGCATTACATTACCTACTAGGTTCTAGCATCTTCAGAACGTGAATTTTGGGCTAAGCATTTAATATTTGGCATCTTGAAGCACAAGAGAAAAATCTTAGTACTTCTTAGACTAGGACAGGAGGGACTGTAGGCAAAAACCAGGCCCATCTCTGTAAGAACATAAGCTTATGCACAGGGAGACACTCAGTATGCCTTCATCATACAGCGGATCACATCATGGATTTCCAAACTACTCTGAAGCCCACAGGAAATGATGAGCACTCAGACTGTTTAGTGCAGGCCTGCAGCAAAGTCACTGTACAACTGCAGCTGTACTTCTTTGTGAACCAGCCTGGGTATCTGTCATCACTGCCCAGAACTTAACAGTCCCAGCTTTTGTCTGGACTGAACAAGTTCAGCTGTCTCTGACAATACTTAAAAACATTTTTGGACATTAGAACAGAATTTAGGCACCCATGTGGCACCTAAATCTACATGTGGATGATAAAACCCTACATCCCACTTTTATGTCCATGTATCTTTTTGATCAGCCTAAGAATGTGTCCAGTTATCACATTTATTTTACAGTAACTGCATGCTGAAACTGGAAGAACCTTCTCATTCCTCCTCCCCTCCCGCTACATTCCCTCCCTCTGCCCCAGTGAGATCTGAGACTCATGTAGCATGGAACAAACTGAGTGAGATCACCTCAAAAGCTGTTTTGGGTTTTTTTTCGTGGGCTAGTTTTTCACCAGCAGTTATTTATATTATACTGGTATTTTTTGCTTTCAAGTACCTGAATAATACCATGTCCTTGTGCAAATACTTCTATGTTTTCAGCCTTCACTGCAGTATTTTCTAACGCTCTTCTGACAGAATGAACAGTGTAATGAACATTATTAGCTTTGAGTCCTGAAATTACAAATAAGAGTATTACTGGATACAACAAAATATTTGAAAGCGACAGCGTTATTTTAAAGAGGAAAAACTAGGTAACCTCTTTTAGATGATGCATCTATGTTTAACATTGTAGCACTTTACCTGACAATACTAACGCAATGCCTCCACATGCATTGGGAGAAGACATGGATGTGCCATTCATGAGTTGTGTTCCTCGCAGAGTCCAGTTTGGAACAGAAGCAATAGCACCTCCTGGGGCACTGATACTTACTCCAAGGGCTCCATCGGTGCTAGCATTAAAAACCAATCGTTAAAACACTAAGTTTTTTTCTTTTTTCACATTTTAAGATAAAGTTGTCAGTACACTTTAAAAAAAGAGAATATTCACTACATTTTACTTCACTAAATCCATTAACCCATTAAACCCAAGAAAAAGCATGCCAACAAGTAACATTTTAAAATGTCATGTTAATAATCAGCTGTGCCTGTTTTACAGGGAGAGGTTTCTAAATTTTCACTCCTTCAATCTTTTCCACCAGGCTTGAGTTTAGTCAGCAGAATACTTTCTGGGATTTGAATTACAAAATGCACACATACTAATTAATCACTTCAATAAATAAATTAGTATTCATTTAGCCTATTCAATGGGTTATTACTTGTAAAGAAAAATAGTAAAAGGGGGAGGAAGGCTAGAAAAGATCCAAAACCTAGACTTCTAATTTTGCTTGCTGACAGATCACTACCAGGTCAAGTTTTGAATTTACAAGCCTGAGACAAGAGGACAAGGGGAGAACACATAAAAAGTAATGTTAAGAGGTAGGTCAGGATCAGCTGGGCTTGATCCCTAAATCCCACTTCTTTCACAAGCATATTAAATAACAGAGCAACTGTGTGCCTATGGCACAGTTAGAGTAGCATCTAGTTTTCAACTCTATGAGCCAGACATGCTCCATCTTCCTTGCTCTGGATAAACAAAAATTGCACTGCTTGAATAAGGACAGCCCTGTGCCTGTGCTATTAAGTTCTGTAGAGAGGTGGGATATTTTAGGGTACTTACATCCCACACATTTTAGACTTTACATGTCTAAAATCAGAATATTCCAAGTATGATACTGCAATGTGACATTTGGACATATTTTATGACAGCCATATATATACCCATAAAAAGGTTCTGCTTCCCAACACCTCTGGACAAGCAGTGCACAGCACATCTGCCTGAAACCCTCTACTGCGTCCTGGGACAGGCTGATCCCTACATCAAGACTGCTCTAGCAAACTTTAGGAACTCTCCAGTCATCTGCATATTGCACCCTAAACAAAGAGAATCCTCCTTTGGCCAGACTTGGCCTTTCAACTGACAGGGCTGTCAGGGCACAGCGACTAAGCACACAAAAACTGATCTACGTATGTGTATGTATGTCTATCAAAATTAATTACAAATCAATCTCCCTTTCTCAGCTGAAGGCAGAGAGCACATTTCTCTTTTCCATATACAGAGCATCACAATCCTTCATAGTAAGATTCTTGAAACAATATACTTGCCTGTAAACATAAAAACACTATAACAGCTAGAGAACAATTCCAAAGTCTAAACACAGGCAAGAACTCAAGAAGAGATGTTACTATTTTTTTCTTTTTTGTTTATCACATTACTATCAGATGCTTCTGAGAAATGAAATAAAAATTGGAGTTTATACTGCCCTTAAAATTTTTTTTACAGGTATTTCAGAAAATTTTCTGTAGTATAAGGTAGAAAGCAATTTTTCTGCCTACTCACACCTCTACTGAACTCAAACAAAACCGTTGAGTAAATTACACCATCACAGCAGTGTCACTGAAGCCAGAAGTAACACCACTGCAGTAACAGAATTTATTTTAATCTTCATCACTTATAGCACAGTTAACTTCGCCACACTAACCTAGTGAAACAAATGCTATAGAAAAACGTAAATTAAAAAAACCCAAACAAATTTCCAAACACCCTTTCAGTAACTTTTATCATCTTTTAACAGATCTGCACCCAAATAGTTTTCTGGAAAATACAGGCTGTGCTGAGGCAGCTCCATGCTATTCCCTCTCCTCCAGGAGTTCTAGATCCCAACATACAAAGGTGTTACCAGAAGAGCAGGCTAGATATGCTCTTTCCACAGGAAAGAAATACTTTCATTTTGGTATTAGTGACCAATTTTACATTTTGAATTATATCACCTGAACTCCACAGTAATCAATTGTTCTTGGAATAAAACCTACCTAGGCCCTCTGGATGACCAAGTGTACTGATTTGCTGGCAGTTTTTCTCTCAAAGAGTATTCAGCAACCATCATGTCAGGTGACACGTAGGCACCAACACCTGTAAAAAACATTCAAGTGTTTTAGATGTAAAATGAATTTTTATTAAAAACTAAAGTAAAATTCTTCTGTGGTTTAAATTCTTTATGAGAAGAATTCTTGCTTGACATTTAAATTGGAAACACACATTTTCCATCTCATTAAATCCAGGTATTTTTGCAAGGCAAGTGTAAAGCATCATGCAATGCAGTAACAATGCTGATGGGCACATTATACTACTATTATATTACTTTATAATAGTAAAATATCATGCAAACTTTCAAGTTTCACTTTTATTCAGCTGGAATATAACCTTCTACACTTCTTTCACAACAGGTAGCTCACACATGTCTTCTCTCTCTCCTCCGCCCCTTTCCTCGGTTTACACTGCTCTGCCACAAATGACAACAACTGCACATCAGAGCAATCCATGTGAATTGGTTCATGTTCACATGGCTCCCAGCTACACCCCCTGGAGCAAATGGCCACATCCACACATCTCAAACAGTCAGGAGACAGTCATTACTGGGTATCAGTTCCAAGTGCACAGAGTATGTCAATGACTACATCAAAGCCTGATAAAGAAGCATTTGTAGAAGAGAATGCCAAGGATGCACACTGCAACTATGATTTTGTTCACAGCACAAGCACTACTATGGTGGTACAAAACTACCACACCAAGCTGACAAATTTGGCAAGGCCCGTGTCTGTCTCTGTGTGAACTAAGCCAACCTGTCAGCTGTATTTTGCTTTACCCTCAAAAAACAAAAACTCTATCTGGTTCACTCCAGATGGAGGACAGGAGCAAGCTACTTGGCATGCGAAATGAATAATCACCCAGTCTCTAGAGTGATACAACTAAGTTGAATTGACAGAGTAGATACATTGTAAGAGCAAAGCCAGCGCAGACTTGAAAAGTGCTTGTTAGTTCCAGTTCCAACCCCCAGTCTCGTAGTGAACTAATAGCAGATTAACTTTCAGAAAGTAATCAGCATTAATTCTACTAGCTGCCCTGGAATAGCAGCTCTTCAGCTTCCAAGGCTTCATGCTAGTCTACTTACACAAGAATCCTCACACTTAAAAAGCATCTTGTGTAACGCAGTAGTGAGACAATAAAGGATTTATATAAAAATTAAGACGAAGGAAGTTACCCCTGAATGCTAGACATTTTGTTAAATCTTGTAACTCAATCTTTCACTAAAAAATCAAAACCATATATTAGGCCATCAGAAAAAGAATTTTAATGACAGTAATAGACTTGCACAGCAGCGGCACTGCAGCTGGAAAAAATCCTCCCCTACAAGGACTTGTCTAGATCCTAGCATGGGATTATTTTGTATCCAAATTAAAAACATCTGTTTCACTAAAAATAAAAATCAAGAGTATCTGATGAAGACAGATGATCAAAAACTGTAATTCTTACAATTCAAAATGCATTACAATACTTTCCAGAAGACTAATTAGAATGCAACTTAGAATCATATTTTCATAAGTTGCATTTACCAGCAACTACTGGTTGGAGCAAAATGGTGTGCTCAGAGAGTTAGTTAAAAAAGTAATCCTGAAATATTCAAGTAAGTCAGACCAAAGATTTGCTTTGCAAATTTTATACAAAGCCACATTAAATCAAGACTATTTGCCTCCCACCTCTTCTCTACATATATAAGGTCTTGAATTGTAAGAAGATAACAATCTAAATTTGTATACCTAAGCATAGAGCAAGTGTCTCTCTCAGAATTAACCTTGTAGCCCAGCAGGCAATTTTTTAGATTTAGTTCAGCAATCAAACATGTAATAAAAGTACAAAGACTAAAAAGACAGAAGCTGAACACTGTCAAAAAAATTTTCTAAATGAATTATTTACCAATTACACTAGATGTAGTTCCACCAGGACATCCAACTGTAGAAAGGCAAGGACCATTATTTCCTGCACTTGAAACATAGATTACATTGTGTTTCCACACTGCTTCATTAATCACTTCACAAATTCTCCTGAAGTAAGAGAAAGAAATGAATAATTTACTCAACAATATTGCTTTCTTCCACAGGACAAAGCTCCCATTTCTAGCACAACCTTTGACCATTCACCAAACAAGGAAGCTTATGCAGCCTGCTTCCCACACCTAGCAGAGGCGATTCCAGTACAGAAGCTGACCACAAAAATATCTTCTGGTTTCAAAAAGGAGTGAAAACTATGTAGTGATCCTGGGTCTTCAAAAATACCAAACACATCATGTGGTGTTGCAACTATAAAAGTTCTTTATTATGCTAAAATAATAATTTCATATGTATTATAAATGTGTGTATGATATATTTGTGTACATATTATAAATCAAAAGCTTTTTTATGCGTTTACTTCTTTCAAAAAATTCTTTAAAATTTTTGCAGTTTAAAATTTATACTGCAGTTTCTAACCTATGAAACATATGAGCCCAGATGATTCACTCTCAGCCACTAGCTGACTTACATAAAGCTCAACAAATACAGTTCCATCTCTGTGAAATTAAAATAGCTTAACCACAGTACTACTCACCCAGAATTTGGCCAGTGTGTAGCTTCTCCATAGCTGTAGTTGACAAGATCACATTTGTATTTTATTGTTTCTATCATCTGATAAAGTAAAAATGGAAGTCAAAATATATGCTAGTCAAAGAATGGAAGTGACTTCAGGAATGACAGAAAACATCTGCTTAAATTGATTTGCTCCATATCTAAGAAAGATAGATAAATCTCTTGAATCTAGAAAATAATTTACTGCAGCCAGTTAAGTGTTATTTTCCCAAAGGACAAAGAAAATTAAAAAAAACCTATTCTCTGAAAAGCCTTATTCTTGCCATGTTCACACCTATAAATCAAGACACTACCCTAAGAGAAAACTGCAGACAGCGTGAGTGTTGTCTCAAGAATGTAAAATTGTCTTTCCTGAGCAGTTTGATTGAACTCCAAAAAGTTGCAAAAAAATTATTGTTCATGTTGCTACATCATAATATCCTATGGATCACAAACATAGTTTACTATTTTCATATCCTTTTCTTGCATAAAATTTTTCCTTATCAACTCATTATACAACAAAGCTCCTGGGTCTTTCATCACTAAAAGGAATGCAATTTTTCCTCAATCTTAAGAAAAAGAGTTAACACAAATACAGCAACATAGGTAGATACTTGTCTCTATTCTAGATTTATATATCTTCTATAGTTATCTGAGTAACTATAAAAGATACAATGACAACACGAAGAACTTTAAGCAAGTATGCAAGTAACTTCTCATGCATCAAGCTAGTCAGATACTGCAAGTCTGTTAGCCTGGAGAAACTCTAAGTGCTCTATGCAACAGATGTCTCGTTTTATATTAAAACACTAGTCTTACAATATGCTTTAAAATACATTCTAGATGTTTTTAGAGGTTTTGGCTGTGTTAATTATTGCTTGAGTGTTTGGGGTTTTTTTTGGGGGGTGGCTTGGTTGTTTTTTTAATTTTTGGTATTTTGTTTTGAAATACTGTAGAACCATAAAAACAAAGCCTATAAACAAGTAGGGCATGAAGTTTCACAATATTCTACACTTAAGTCACACTGCTGAGATGAATCATTTATTCAGTGAAATACCCACAGCTCTTATTAGACCAGTGCCAGTTTCCATTGTACTTAGTCTCGTATCACCAATCTTGATTGCAAGAATCTGAGCTCCAGGAGCCACACCATTTCGTTCTGGTTCTTCTGGAAAGTATCCAGCTGCAATACTAGCTACATGTGTTCCATGCGCTCCTGTGCAAATGAAAAGTGTGTATTTTTAGTGGACTTCATTTGTAAGAATTCAGTATGCTACAGCCCAATTAATTTTCACTTATTGAGCTATAAGCACATAAATCCAGTCTGTGGCCAGTCACCAATGCTGCTGATAGCAAAAAGGTGACAGTGTTCACCAGGACTCAGCAGTGGAGCCAGCCATGTTGAATATTTTTTGATGATCTCGACAAGGGGATTGAGAGCATCCTCAGTCACTGTGCAGACAATAACATTCTGGGCAGGAGTGCTGATCAGCTGGAGGATACGAAGGCTCTACAAAGGGATCTGGACAGGCTGGATCAATAGGCTGAGATTAATTGCATGAGGTTCAACAGCAAACAGCTTTTTAGGAGAGAGAAAGGAGGCAGCAGAAAGGGAGGAACAAAGTTAATTCCACTAACAAAAATTGCTTCCAAGGCTCAACACTTCCTATTCAAAGTTATGAATACTACACCTGAGACAACTCAGGTAGAAAGGATTAAGAACAGAAAACAGAATTGCATAGAAACATAGAAAGGAACATCTCAAAAAAGTTACTATCTATTTAGAAACCTCAACTGCTTATGTAGCTCTACTGAGATGGGATAGTTTCATGAGGAATCAAGAGCCTTTTTCAAAGCAAATGCATCCATACCATCCCAACCACTCCATTTGTTTCCATGATTATTTAAAGAAGACTCTAAAACAGGTTCAGAGTGGTTGGAACTACAGTTATAGTGACATCTGACATAACAAAAAAAGTTTGTATAGACTTAAATTAAGATCAATGCCTACTGTGTTCGTGGATATTATATTTAAGATTCTTAAAGTATACAAGCACAAAGGAGAACAACTAAAAATCAATCAATCATCACTCTAGATTTAACAAACAAAACAAAAAAGGTTTTTTGAAAGGAGGTCCTTTTTAGTTTAGCCTTGAAGATGCATGCACATCTTTAAGAATATCTAAGTATGTATATTTTATGTATACATGCTTACGTACATAAAGTTGACAATATTTCATAAAACAATGCAAGCAAGTTTGGTAATAACCTATTATTACAGATTTAGTTCAGGAAATATGAGTATTGATCTTAAAAGCCATAATAACAAATGCTGTACTAACAACAGCTGCCTCCAGCTATCCCAAGTATCAGAAACAGGACCCAACACAAATTACTGCTTCTCATGATACCTACATAGCACCAAAATGGTTTTAAAATTATTTTCATTTACCTCCACTTGTCACAATGGAAAGGAGGTTTCCATCATCATATATATTCACAGAATAATTCAACATCTCAGATGTTCCAAAAGATCCATATTCCTGAGCCTCTTTGTAGGTTCTTAGCACTGTACAGTTAGTTAAGTCACCACTCTCACTTGTATCTATGCAGGCTCTGTTGACAAAAACAAACAAACAAACAAACAAAAAAAAGGCAATGTCCCAGCTGCTGGAAACTTCTGGTTACCTACCCTCTCCAGCTGAGCATAGCAAAAAGACTTCAAGAAGTCTGGTTCTGTGTTTATGGTATCTATAAATAGTTCTTTAAGCATCTATTTTAAAACTTGGTTGTTTATACTTAAGATCCAGAAACAACGAAGTTATCTAAATAAACTGATTTTCAAACACTAAATTTCAAACACTAAATTTTCAAATACTAAATTCAAATAAATCTGTATTTGAAAAACAAGAGAATGAAAATTTATGCAAGCTCAAAGAAGAAATTTTACTAAAGGTAGATGTTCAGTGCTGGTACACAAATATTCTACTATTCTATGGAACAGTTCATTCTATACACAAACATTTTACTGTTCTATATGACACACATTATCAGGAAAGAAATGTACCATGTTACATCCTGAAGTCTGTGCACAGACACCTGTTTTGTTT
>WBNO01033481.1:2227-50219 GCA_013400575.1 Peucedramus taeniatus
TTTTTTTTCGTTGTTGTTTTTTTTTTTTTTTTTTTTTTTTGTTTTGTTTTGTTTGTTTGGGTGGTTGGTTTTTTTTGTTTTGTTTTGTTTTGTTTTGTTTTGTTTTTTGCTGCTGGAGCTTTACAACTCTCCAGTAATATTTTTCCCAACTGGAAAATGCTTTCCCAAAGATCCCTATTTTTTTTCTAAAGTACAAACCCACTAGGAATGGGTCTGGGATGGAAAATCACAGAATCAAAGGCTCACAAGGGGTTTGAAAGTTCATCCCATTCCCCCCCTGCCATGGCAGGGACACCTTCCACTGTCCCAGGTTGCTCCCAGCCCCATCCAGCCTGGCCTTGGACACTTAAAATTCCAATTTTTAATTTTTTTTTCATTCTTCTTTCCCTCTGCAGTGAGCTGCAGGCCTTTGGAGCAGCTCTGTTCAAAAGCCCTGTGGAGGTGGCACTTGGGGACACGGGGCAGTGCTGGCCTTGGCAGTGCTGGGAATGGTTGGATTTAATAATTTCAGAAGCCTTTTCCAACCTTAATTATTCTGTGATTTTTTGATGCATTTGCTACAATCCTGGGCCACTCTGGGCCCACTGAAGCTCCTTTAATGTCCCCCATCAGTTTCAGGGTGTGAAGAGTGAGGATTTTAGGTGACATCAGTCAGGTAATGCAATGTAATCATTAAAATGTCCTTCCCCTGCTTCTGCCAGAGCTCTTCCAGCCACTGCTTTTCAGAAAAAAATTATAAAATGTGAGGTTTGCAGCACCAGAGCAGGTCCTGTCATGAGCAGCATTTTCCAGGGCTGTGGCAATGAAAACAAGAGCAAAAGTAAAATGAAAATAGTTCATAAGTATTCAGGGTTTGATTTAAGGTGTTAAGGGTTGGACTCAATCTTTGAGGGCTTTTCCAGCCTTAAAGATTCAGAGATTCTGCATGGGAGAGCAAAACTGGTATGAAAAACTTGGGATTTCCATGAGTTTAAAACACTGGCACCAACATTGTGGATCCAGATGTTTAATTTGATTTACAGCAAGAATTTTTGTCCCTCCTGAATAAGAAACTCACTTTGGGGGTGCAGCTTCAAATGGGACGAGGGCAGAGCTGCCAGAAAAAAAAAAAATTGAAGTTCTGAGGGCAATTTTATCTCTGAGCTGAGGCAGGTGCTGCCCAACAGGTCCCTGGTTCCTGGAGCAAGGAGCCCACAGACAAAGGTGGGACAAATGTTCAGCTCAGATTTCACTCCAGGAAGTTCCAGTAACTTTTACAAATGGTGCTTCAGATACTCCAAAGTTTTCTTGGCAAATGTAACAACAGAAGCAGCTCTGAGGGGTTATCCAGGGTAAGGCTTATAGAGACAAAACCCAGCATCACCAATGAAGAATTTGGGTGGCGAGGGGCTGCAAAGAATCATTTTCACAGAATTCACAGAATCCCAGAATCACTGGGTTGGGAGAGACCTTCAAGATCATCGAGTCCAACCCAGCCCCAACACCTCAACTAAACCCTGGCACCCAGTGCCACATCCAGGCTTTGTTAAACACACGCAGGGATGGTGACTCCACCACCTCCCCGGGCAGCCACTCCAGAACTTTATCACCCTTTCTGTGAAAAAACTTTTTCCTGATATCCAACCTGTTAGGAAAACCTGTTTTTCAAAGCATATTTACATTTGGAAATGAAAATCCCAGCCATTCTGCACTTGAGCTGGGTTCTTTGATTCCTCCCTGTGCATCTGAAGAATTCAGAATTGTGCTTCCAGGCAGTGGGGATGGGAGCACGTTCAGTGCAGCTGCTGAGAGGCAGCATCCCAGTGAACTGAGCAGTGATTATGTTGTACCCCTGGGCAATGAGGCTGTCATCAAATTTCCAAACAAGATGTGAGAATCTAGGACAGTTCTGTTGTTGGGTCACAACGTTTGCTTGGCACTTCCCCTCGCTATTTTCCGCTTAGGAATGAAATCCCAACATTTCCAGGATCAAATCCTCCCCTGGCAGGGAGAAGATGCACAAAAAGATGATTTGGGGAGGGAAGCTGTGACAGCAGGATGGGTCAGACACAGGGCAAACCCAGCCAGAAATGGAGAAATGAAGGGAAAATGAGAATTTGTGGCTTTTGCTGCAACCCAGACCTCAGCTAATTACTTGTTTTACACCAGCTGCAGTTAGGAATTGTTATAAAACAGCTGAAATTATTATTTACCATAAAACATGTGAAGTTTTGGCTCTCTTGCCCACACAGACCCCGTGGAAGCATCCAGGTACTGATCCATAAAGTCATTTTGAATGCACAGGGAGGTTCCTCTAGAAGGAAATTTTGAGCTCCTGTTGCTGAACCATCCCCTGGAGAAGCCCATCCTGCCCTTCTCTATTTTTATCTTTTTTTTTTTTCCCAAATAAATTAATAAATAATTGTTTTTAAAAGCCAAACAAGAAAGGAACCAAAGAAAATAAAAATACCTGCGAAAGTTTGATCATATTTTAGTGGCAAAGATGAAATTCTGAGGTCACTTCTGTGACTGGGACTTGTTTTTCTGTCCAGCACAGATTAGAGCTGCCTGTAGTTATCCAGCAGGGACAGAATTCCATATTTCCAGGCTTTACAGATTCCAAGAGGAGTGAAATGGCCCCAGTAAACCCACACAAAGTAGCTCTATTAATAATTAAATTGGCTCCCTAACGTGCTCAGGAAGGGTGGCTGCCACTGAGTGCCACAGCCACTGCCAAGTGCAATAAAATGGGTTTATGCAACATTTTGAGGCAGCCTCCCCCTCCAAAACCTGTCCTGTGCACAAGGAACTTCCAAAGTCAGCAGGAATGGAGCTGATCCTACAGGAGAGGGTCATTTCCAAAGGTAATTGGTGCCTTTGTAACCCAGAACTGTCAAAGTGTGGTGAGAATAATGGAGCCTGACAAGGCTGGGGTTGAAGGAGAAATGGGAAGATTGATCTGCTGTGTTGGTGTTGCACTTTTGGCAGGGTTGTAGCAAGCAAACATTTCCCTAAATAAAGGAAAATGCTCAAATGCTTAGAACAAACCCCAAAAATATTCACAGCCCTGAGTTTTCCCCTGAATGGCTGAATCCAATTTCTCTTACCAGCACCTAATAAGAGGAAAGTGTTGGTGATGCCTCAGGTTTAGGTTTTCTATTTTCACATTCTGTGCTGCTTTAGTGTGTGGGTCTGGGCTTCACATTATGGGATGCTGAGCTCTCTGCACAGAGCAGGGAGACAAAACAATTCCTGCTCCAGCTGGGGACCAAGGACAAATGATCCAAATCTCAGCCCAAGAGCACAAACAACGTGGGCTGGAGAGAGAAAAACAAGCAGGATGGGAGTGCATGGGCTAAAGCTGGGATGGGACAATGAACTCCAAGGTGCAAATGGAGCAGAACTGATCCAAGGCAGAGACCCCGTGCCCAGGAGTGCATTTTGGGACCATTTTGGTTCATCTTGGGCTCATTTTGGGACCATTTTGGTTCATCTTGGGTGTAGCCCTGGCTGGGCTCTTGTGCTGCCCAAGGTGGATCCATGGAGGAGATCCTTTGAATAAATCCCTTTTAATAAATCCTTTTAATAAATAAATAATTTTTAATAAATGTATTTATTTTAATAAATAAATAAATAAATGCTTTATTCTTAACTCTGTCCAGCCTCTGTTCCAGCTCAGCCTTCACAAGGCATCACTGGGAAGTCTTGGATGATAAAATCAAACTCATTCAGGTGAAAATCCATTTCAGTCTGGGTGTTCCCCTGGGTGTTCTGCACTGCCAACCCCTCAGGGACGTGGAGAGCTCTGCAGGGACATTCAGGGGCTGGTGGGGCTCCAAGCCTTGATCCAGCTGAAAAGAGGCAGGAAAAGTCCTGGAAAGCCATGGAAAAAGGAGATCCCATGGAGGGCAAGGAGCAGGATGGGAAGCTGTAGAGAATGGAGGTGTCACCTTTAATTACTCACCCACTAATTCTGTCCTCAGGTCAGGGATGGTTTTTTCTCCTTCCCTGGGTGGTCCTGCCCAAATCCAGAGATTTTGGGGGAGCATGAGATGAATTAGGGAAGAATCTGCTTTTCAAAGGGCTGAAGTCCCACAGCTTCACTTGTGGCTCTTCCTCTAAATCTTTCTCATTTGGGAACAAGACAACAAAGGTTTAAAACCCCCTTATAGGGCTTTAAACAATCCCCTTATAGAATTTTAAACAACCCCCCTATAGGGTTTTAACCCACCTTATAGGATTTTAAACAATTCCCTTACAGGATTTTAAACAACCCCTTTATAGAGTTTTAACCCCTCTTACATGATTTCAAACAACCCCCTTATCGGGTTTTAGCCCCTCTTATATGATTTTAAACAACCTCTTTACAGGATTTTAAACAACCCCCTTACAGGGTTTTTAAGCCCCTTATATGATTTTAAACAACCTCCTTACAGGATTTTAAACAACCCCCTTACAGGATTTCAAACAACCCCCTTATAGGGTTTTTAACCCTCTTACAGGGTTTTAAACAACCCCCCTTATAATGTCCTTAAACAAACCCAAAGCAAACCTGCATTAAAACACAGCTGCAGGAATTATAAAATAATCGATTCAGGAATTATAAAATAAAAATTTGATTCAGGAGGCCAAGCTCTTGCCAGGCTCATCATCCAGGGGTATTTTGCTGCCTGCAGCTCCTTTCAGTGAGGTCTGAGGAGCAGGCACAGAAGAGGTAAAAGGGATGGATGAGGTGAAGGATGAGGAAAAAGGGACAGGGATGAAGCTGGAGGATCACTGAGCTGTTTCCCAGAGGACTGAAAGGGCACTGTTCATATACATTTAGATTTTTTTGGCAATAGAGAAGATGTGCACAGCTATGCCATGATCTAAATCCAAACCCCTCAGATTGTTTCTTTTTTGGGCTGGTTTAGATAAAGCAAAAGCCACCAAGGCCTGTGAGTACCATGTAACCTTGAGTATATAATGCAAGGCTCAGCTGCCAACACCAATTTCAGGGCACCTATAAAGGTTCAGCTCTCATTTCCCTTTTAGATGAGCAGAAAGAAGAAATTAAACCACTGGTTTTTAGGGGAATATTATATAGAAAATATTGCCCTCAAACACATGAACATTTCACTTCCTCATCCAGAATCCAGAGGTTAGGGAATAGGGATGCATTTTTCAGCTCTTTTTGCTACTTTTATTTCCTTTCCTTCCCAATTCCTGTTTTTCCACCCTTCCCAGCTGCAGGATTTAGGGAATGCCAAACATCCCTCAGCAAACACAACAAGAGCATGTGCTCCACCTTGTTTTTCCACCAGCTCTGCTCTTGCCTGAAGGTGCCTTCCCCTGCTCCATCCTTTTGTTTCAAGGGAGAGGAGAAATGCAAGCACCACTCATTTCACAGCTCAGCTACAGGTAAATTATCTGAGAAAATAGGGGAGCCCTTGGCTCCTCTCACTTTCATTTTTCTTGGAGTGAAAAATCAAATGTAATGGGCTCACTGATTTATGATTGCCAGCAGGATGGAGCACAGGGAACCTTTGATACCTGCCCAAATTCCTGGCTAGATCACAAAACCCCTTCCATGTGGTTTGAGGTTCCCTTCAAACCTCTCCTCCCCAACTGCATCAACTTTTAAGTGGAAAAAAAATTCCCTCCAGCCCCACATTTCCATTGGGACAGTGCCTGGGGCTCCATGTCCAAGCTGGGAAGGGCCATTCCCAAACTGGGTGAAGGCTCCAGGCTGTGAGCTCAGGGGCCCTGGGGGTGATGGGTGGCACAGCACAACAGGGCAGTGCCAGGCACGGGCAGCCCATCCCTTGGAATCCCAAACACAGCACCATGGAATGCTTTGGGTTGGAAGGGACCTTAAATCCCATCCAGTGCCACCCCTGCCATGGCAGGGACACCTTCCCCTGTCCCAGGCTGCTCCAGCCCTAATGCCCAGCCTGGCCTTGGGCACTGCCAGGGATCCAGGGGCAGCCACAGCTGCTCTGGGCACCCTGTGCCAGGGCCTGCCCACCCTCCCAGGGAGCAATTCCTGCCCAATATCCCATCTAAATCCACCCACCTTCAGTTTAAATCCATTCCCTGTGTCCTGTCCCTCCATCCCTTGTCCCCAGTCCTTCTCCTGGAGCCCCTTCAGGCCCTGCAAGGGGCTCTGAGCTCTCCCTGGAGCTTCTCCTCTCCAGATGAACATTCCCAGCTCTCCCACTGGACAGGAGCTCCAGCCCTGCTCTTGCCATCAAACCAGCCACAATTTCCCATTTTCCAGGTCTTGTGGAGACCAGGCCTAACCTAAGACACCATTTCTGCTCCTGACCTTACACAAACACCACGGCCCAGAAAAAAACCCTCACACCACAGAAAAGGAATTTCTTTTTTCCCAAGTCACTTTTCTGCCCCTGTGTCCAGAGCCCACGGAGCAGTTGAGATCAGACCAGCACAGATTTCTCTCCAGGAGCTTCTGATGGGAGGTTCAGAGGAGCTCTGTCTCTTCCCAAGGGTTTTTGTCTTTGGACTTGAACTTCTGTTCTGTGCTCAAATATTCCCACAGATCTCTGCCCACCTCCATAGGGACCCCAAAGTGAGGAAAGACACACACTTCTTTAAAAATCCCATTATTCCTTTTTTTTTTTCTATTATTTTCCTCTGTAGAGCAACTCAACAATGATGGGCTGCTTGGAAAAAAAGCAACAACAAATCTATTTGCAAACTGTACACAGTAATAAACTCATGGAAGGAAGTTTATAGCCAGTAAACTGAATATTATTGACAACCAGATCTCAATAAAATGTAAAAAATATCTCATGACAGGCCTCCTGCAACACAAGTAGGCAATAAGTGCCTCATCTTTAAAAAAAAAGGTGTTCTACTTACATTTTTATTAATTTATGGTTGATTTCTTTTGAATATTTTCTTGGTGAGCTTTTGAGCTCATGAATTAAAGGCAGGCAAACACATCTAATTTCCAGAGAAACAATAATTACAGCTTAACCCAACTTCCTGCCCTCTGCAGTGCCTTCCCCTCTTGCTGCAAGAACACGCTCCCCAAACCAACGTTCATCCTGTTAAATTGGATGTTAATAAGTGGTTTAAGCTGCATAATTGATGCTGAGCTAAGGAATGTTTTGCTCAGGCTGGAGCTGCTGGGATTGTTTCACCTCTGCGAGCGTTCCGTGAGCCGCGCGGATCCCGCGTGGAATTTGTGTCACGCTGCTCTGGAACGGTGCCTGGCTCCCTCCTCACTCCCCCTGCTCCCTTCAGATCCTGCTAAGGAATTCTGTTTGGAGTCCAGGAAGGTTTTTAGTCCATTTTCTGCGTTTTCCCCTGTCAGAGCAGTGATCTGACACCGCTGGTGGAGAGGATGGAGAGGAAACTCCTTTGCACTTGGGATTGCAGCACTGGGGAAATGCAAGCACAGCCATGGGAGAATAAAATAAACTTGGGAAGAGCAGCTAACAACAGGAGAATGCACAAAAAAAGCCTTAATAGGAACCAGTGTCACATTTAGGTTTGGTTTGGCTTTCTCCTTGTAAGGACTCCCTAAAATGTTGATCACAAATATCTTCTGCTTCATCTCTCTCATCCCTTTTCTATTTCTTTCTTCTGCTTCACATTTACTGTTAAATCAGAACTATTGACTCCTGCACATGGTCTCCTGAGCAGATTAATTTGGGCAGAGGAATCTCTCAATATTTGGATCTTAACATCATCCCAAGGGGGTCAGGACGTGTCCCCAGCACTGCAGTCCACAGCCACCTTCCTTAGCTGGGAAATGAGTTATTTAATTCAGCCACTTCCCTTTGAAGTGCTTGAATACAATGCCACACATTGGAAATGAAAAATAAAAGTGTCACTCAACAGAGAAACACAATTTACAGTAATTATTCATGTCTGCAGAGTACATATGAAAAAAACCCCAAGGGAAATTAAAAATCCCATAAATAGCCTCACTGGAGAACAGCTGGAGAGAACCCATACAATAACCAAGTATTTATACTGATCCTCACCTTTCTGAATCCCCAAGAAGATGGCAACTGCAAGCCTGAAATTCAGTTTAGAGCCATGGAAAGTCCAAAAGGAGAATGAGAAGAAATGGAAATGTCAGTGCAGCTGGACCACACACTTCCCATTACTGCTAAAAACCGAGAGCAGAGGAAAAGCCTGAATTTCAGTGCTCACCAGCAATCGAGTGCTTGCTCTGTTTTCCATGGGGGAATCTCTACACATGCTCCAATTTATTGATTTATCACAGGGCCAGGTGAGGATGGAAAGTGGAAAAGCCTTACCTGGTTTGGGCAGGGGATGCAGCCACAGCCTGGCTTCACACCACATCACACCTCTGGCACGGGATGGTCCCCAAAGAGGCCACAAGAATTGACAGGGAAGAGGTTTAACATGAAGCAAGAAGGTGGAGACCTCAACCAGTCAGTGAAGTGAGACGTATCACATGAAAAATGTGTTTGATGTGTGTGCATGAATACACAGCTGTGCCTGCACTCACAAGAATCTCCATTCATATATCACAAATAAATACAATTTCACTGCAAATTTTTCATCCTTTTCCTTTGTAAAGTCACACAGAACTACAGGCAAGGTAAAGAAAAATGCCTATGTTAAGACAAAACTGAATTTAAAAACATTTTTACCCTCAGAATTTGTGGTATCATGGGAGACATCTCAGTAATCATAAATGTCAATTACAGGAACCAGCTTGAGGAGTGACCTTTGTGTTGAGCTTCCCAGTGAAAATAAATGAGACTAAAAAGCAAACAACCCCTGTCCAACAAATCTTGCGTGGTTTTGTGTGGGACTGATCTGTGCACCTGTAAAATCCACCCTCACTCCCAGGCTGAGACTCAGGGAAGTGGAATTGAGGAACCTCCTTTTAACCTGGCACTGTGAGTTAACTTGCACAAAGTGAATTCAAGCTGCTTTTCAAGAAGTGAAAATTAGTGGCCACTGAAATTCTGTTTTTTCCACTATCCAGGAGCTTGGCACCTCTGGATTGCTTCTTTCAGGGAAATTTTTGTCACAAAGCCCCGAGGAGCTGCTCTGAGCAGAGGGACAGCACTTGGGGGAACTTAATCCCTGACTTGTCCCAAATGGTGAAAACCTGGCCCCTGTGGATTCTGCCAATTCCCTGGCCAAGGTCTGCTATGGAAAAGATGGATGGGTCACCTTTGTAACAGAAATATTGATTTGAATCAAGTCTGGGGGGACCTTTGGTTGTGGAGGCACTGGGAAGATAAAGAGGTGATAAATAAACCAGGTCACCCCAACCTCACCTTCTCCACATGCAGCTCAGGGCTGGGGAAAGCAAAAGACTCCCTGAAGCCATTTAGGGATGAATTCCCACAGGAGTGGGGCAGATGGAAGGGACAGGAGATGCTACCACTGGTTAAAGTCAAGGAAGTTTCTTTTCTGAATTGTTTCATAACAAGCTCTTCTGCATTAGCCCAGCTGTGTCCAAACCCCGTGACATGGAATTCCCAAGGCACTGGGATGCTCTGACTCTCAACTGGATTGAAAAGAAGAGAGCAAACCATGAGAAATAACATTATTCCCGAGATTGTCACTGCCTGTAAGGAATTAGCTGCTGGCTTTGCTCAAGTGTGTTCTTACCCCACTTTGAGGAGGGCCCTGATTCATTTTGCCTGGGCTCTGCACAACCTAGGAGCTGTCAGATTGTAAAAGTGACAATTCGGGTCTGAGAGTGGCTCTGAGAGCTTGATTTTCAATTCCCAGGCTCAGCTTGCATATTTGTAAAACACACACACAGATGAGATTTGGAGTTTGTGCTGTGAGAGCGATTTGGAAGTGCAGCTCTTGTTTGAGGAGTCTCACAGGGCCGAATTATAACACTTGCATGAGCACAGGAATTTGCTAAGGACGTGGGAAAACAAACACATTATCAGAAATACAATTTAGAGGCATCCACTGAAAGGTCGATGGAAAAGCTCTTCCCATCCTTTAGGAAGCAAATGGAAGAGAAAAGAGGAAAACTCACCCAGCATCCCAGCACAAGCAGCAGCAAGAGCAGCCTCTAAAGCAATTCTCAATTAAATACAAGACTTATGGAATTAAAGTTGTAACACATTATTGATTGGCTATGGATATCTGATTGACTGCAGTCAAGAACCCTTCCCTGCCTGCTCCTCTTGAGCAGAGATTATATGAACAAAACAAAGAGGGAACTGCAGGACGAGATCCAACAGTAAATCCTGAGACACTCCAGGAGCTGATTTACAGCAAGGAAAAGTGTGTTTGTCTGATCCAAAGTGACACCATGGTTTAAGGCAAAAAAATGAGAATATGTAATTGACCACAGGAGCCACTTTTTATGAGAAGGGCAATTTTTCTGCCTTTGTAACAACAGTGTTGTTTTACTGCTGTGTAAAGTCACTTCTGCTTGGAACTTGCATCGTGTAGCAGGTACCTGAGGTGGAAAATGTTACATAAAACTCATCTGTTTTCTGAAACATTCACTTAGAGATACCCAAGTCATCATTTTGGGCATGGACAGCACACAGAGATGGATGTTCTTGGTGCTGATGTGTGTTTTAGCTCCAACCTGCAGGGACAACCACAACAGCACAATAAAAGATTTCAGTTTTCTTGTGAGTTCCTCTCCTAAACTGTCCTGAAAAATAAAGAAAGTGTATACACAGCCTTCTACATAATGCAGTAGTTCCCAAAATTCTGCACTGAGGACCAAAAATACCCAGGGAATGTATTCATTTTCTTAGACAAGCTTTTAAAATAATAGTTTATTTTTTTTGAGTCAGTGGTATATTTAAAAACAATCTACTGTAAGAGTAAAAAGATTGTAGATAATAAAAAAAACAAAGTGTGATGACAATAAAAAACCACTAGAATATAAAGTTAGTTTCCTTCCTCCCTCCCAGAACCCCATCCCATCAGTCTGATATTTCTCAGAGCTTAATATCTGGAAAAAAACCGCTTTTTGTCTTTTCTTTACACTTTCAGCAATTAGGAAATTAAGAATACATAAAGCATTCTTTGCAGGCACATTAATCATTATGACGTGAAAAGCAGGCACCATAAAAATTAAAACATTCTAAAAACCATCATATATACAAACACTGTACAGAATGATGGCACAAGGACAAAGTGATTCCGTTCAGTTCATCCTAATCCAACATGAAATATTACACAAGAGAGAAAGGAAAAAGCTCTTCCCATTTCTGTACTCAACATTTAGGTTCAGAATGACCAGGAGTCTCCTCCCTGCTCACTGTTTTCTCTGCCAAACCCTCGTGCTGCTGGCAGCTCTGAGGCTTCCTTGTTTCCCCCCTCATGGACACCCAGAAGGTCCAAGTGAATGACAATGGCAGTGGGTGATCACCAATGACTGATTTTACAAAGCCCATTAATCACAGAATATCCTCACCTGGGAGGGACCCACAAGGATCACCCAGTCCAGCTCCTGGCCCTGCCCAGACACCCCCAAAATCCCCCCCTGGCAGTGCTGTCCAAAGGCTCCTGGAGCTCTGGCAGCCTCGGGGCTGTGCCCATTCCCTGGGGAGCCTGGGCAGTGCCAGCACCCTCTGGGGGAAGAACCTTTCCCTAAATCCAACCAAAGCCCCCTGGCCCAGCTCCAGCTGTTCCCTGGGTCCTGTCCCTGACAGTGACAATGAAGAGTTCAGTTCCTGCCCCTGCAGTTCCCTCAGGAGGATGCTGCTGACCCAGCGAGGTCTCCCCTCAGTCTCCTCTCCTCCAGCTGAACATTCCAAGTGCCCTCAGCTGCTCCTCACATGGCTTCTCCTCAAGGCCCTTCCCCTTGGACACTCTCCAACAGTTTAATGTCTTATTTATACTGTGACTGGTGCCAGCCTGGTGTCACCCAGTCACAGTCATCCTTTGAGCCTGACCCCTGAGCCAGCTGCTCACCCATCCCATGATGTGTTTCTCCAGCTGTAGGATGGACATTTTGTCCAGAAGGATCCCGTGGGAGACAGTATCAAAAGCTTTGCAGAAGTCCAAAGAGATTGCATCTCCTGGCTTTCCTGGATCAGCCAGCTGGGTTACCCTGCTGTAGAAGGAATCAGGTTCCACAAGCAGGACTTTCCCCTCATGGAACTGTGCTGGCTGTGACCCACGACTGCATTGTCCTCCAGGTGTTTTCCAGTTCCTCCCAGAATAATCTTCTCCATGATTTTACTGGGCCTGTAGTTTCCAGAGTCCTCCTTCTTGCCCTTCTTGAAAATCAGGACAGAACTCCCCAGCTTCCAGCCAGCTGGGACCTCTCTGGATTCCCCAGACTGCTCAAAAATCATCAAGAGGGGTTTGATGATGACATCAGCAGCTCTTTGAGGATTCTGGATAAATCCCATCAGGGCCCACAGATTTGGAGGGGTTCAGCTGGGGCTGCAGATCCTGCAGTTTCAGATTGACTGAGAGGTGATCATTGTCACAGTCATGGTCCTCCAGCTCAGGGCACTGGGACCCTCTTGGGTCCCATGCTGAAGACAGAGACAAAGGATGTGTTAAACACCTCTGCCTTGTGCCTGTCCCTGTTTGTGAGTTGCCCATCCCCATCCCAGAATGGGCTGATGATACTTTTACACTGCCTTTTGCCATTGATATATTTGAAAAAACACTCTTTTTTTGTTTCCCCCCCAGTTCTTGCAGCTCCAACTCCAACTGAGCTTTGACCATAGGAATTTTCTCCCTATAGTGGGGAGCAGCACCTCTGTGTTGTTCCCCTGCCCCCTGACCTTGCTTCCACTGGCACACACCTTCCTTTTCCACCTGTTATCCAAGAGGGGATCCCTGTTCAGCCAAGCCAGCTCTGCCTGACTTCCAACATTTGGGAATTGCTGCTCCTGTGCCCTTGGGAGGTGATGTTTAAAAAGGGACCAGCACTGATGGACCCCAGCACCTGCAAGAACATTTTCCAAGGGGACTTTACAAATTCCCTGAGCAGCCTCATGGTCAGAGGGGAGGTTTTGCTGGCACTTTTCCTCCTCTCACCAGAGGTTTTTAACTCGATGGCATCATGGTCACTGTGGCCAAGACAGCCCCAAGTCCCCACTCTGCTCATTGCAATCAGGTTATTTGTAATACAGACCAATTTCACAAATCAGTGGTGTCTGATTTTTAACCCTGGGCTAAAATCCCTGTTATTCAGGGAAATGCTACAGCAGCTTCACCTCACTGGGAAACCTCCTCTTGCCCTGAATTCCATGTGAATATTGTCATTGATTCCTATATACACTGAGATTAGGTACAAAAACTGCTCATTTGAAGCTCCAGAGGTACCTAAAATCTTTAGGTACAAAATTTCCAGCTCTCATTTCCATCTCCACGTTTAGCTCTGTGCCTGGCGTTATCCAGAAGCAGGGAGAAGGTTTAGGAAGAGGGTTCTGTCAGTTGATGGAGTTCCCAGTCTCAAGTAGAAATCCAGATTTCTTTCAAGTTATGGGAGGGAATGACCCCAGAACCAGGGGGATGTAGTGTTGGGTCCGACACAGGGCGAGAAATGGATTTCTTACAGAGTTACCATTGCACTAAATGTTAGATACTGCACACCTGAATGAGGTAAACATTATAGACCGTAAAATACTTAGGGAAATGAATTGTTACAGCTTTATCTTTGGAAAAAAACCCGCTTCCTTCTTCACTGGACAATCCCAGAGTCAACAGACGTTTGCTTCCGCGTCGTCTTGGGAGGCGGCGGCGGCGGAGTCTTGCTGGGCAGAGGAGGAGGCAGGTGCTGGAAAAAAACAATTTGGGCAGATCATGTTAGGAATGAATGGAATTCTGGAAGGTTTTTGAGTCATCTCTAAGTGCAAGAGGCAGCAGGTAAGTCTGGAGCCCTCTGGCTCACAAAAACCTCTCCCTGCAGAATTTGCTGTGAACACAGAACGCTCTCAGCCATTACTTTTAAATATAACTTTGGCTTTTGACAGTGAAAAAAAATCTCTCAAGAGTTCAGGATTAATTAGCTCAATATTTAAGGGAAAAATCTTTTGAAAGCACTGGAGAAGTTTATAATTCCCCACTTTATATCATGATAGGATATTGATTTCTTGGTCCGTATCGATTGCCCTCAGCCTCCAGGCACTCAGAGCTTAAAAACCAAGCTGAAGCAATGGCTTCATTGCTTTTCCATCATGTTTTGGATTTTGCACTGTTAGAACAGAAATATTAAAAAAAAAACCAAAAAAGAAACAATTTAAAATCATTTAGAGAGATAAGTAACTCACAATTTACTATTATACACAGAGTTATAATTAAAATATTCCAAACAGAAATGCAGAACATTCAAATATATGTATTTTAAATCACTTTACATATCTCACAACAGAAAAGCATCCCCAGTCAGAATCACCAGCTAATTGGACAAATTAAAAAAGCCATTATGGAAATTAAGACTTTTCTTTCCTAATATTGAAACACAGAAGAGATAAAATCTGTGGCAGAAAGAGCTGGAGAGCCCTGCAGTTTGCAGACAGGTTTTCCCAGATTTTGGCTGTGCAGGCAGCACAGGTTTCCCAGAGGCTGTGCTGCAGTGTCACAGCTCATCAACTCTGCTCTGGTTTGTTTTTCCCTACGACTCTCCCCCACTCCCCAGTCAGGGCCTTTTGTTTTCCTCCAAGCCCAATGATGCTTTTCCAGCTGTTTGTTCCTGTCCTGCCTCCCCCAGCCCAGCAGCAGCTGCTGGCCCCACACAGGCACAGCCTACAAGCCCCAGCTCTGCCCAAATTCCTTGGTCACCTCTGCAAGAACAGCCCAAGCACCTGCAATGCCTCAGTGCTGGACAGAATTCCTGATGGTTTGTCAGGATCAGGAAGATCCTGGTATTTAAACAACTGAGAAACCCCGTGGAAGAGCACAGAACCAAAACTGGTCCTTTCCAAAGCTATCTAAGCATGCTGTCCCAAAAAGAAGAGAGGTTCAGGGTGATGCCAGGACATCTCAGTCCCTCCTCTGCTCAGAGCAGCTCCTGATGCTCCTGCAATCTCATGACTGGGAGTTTTCAGAGATGAGTAAGAGCAGAAGAAAAACAACCTTGAAGGTAACTAAATACACTCTCCCAAGCAGGTTTGAAGCCAGCATGGAGTTACAAATCTGAGATTTCACCAGACAGTTTTACTGATCACAGGCTAAGGAGAAAGCTAGGAATGCAAACTGCCTGAGCCAGGCAGGCTGGATTTTTGCTGGAATCTCTTTCCTGTATCCCACCTGGACAGCATCCCTTTCCAAGCCATTTTACACCTTTCCTCATTCCTCCTAACTCTCTCCCCAGGCAAAGGAAGAGGGATCCCAAACCCCCACCAGGTGAGCCATGCCCTGAGCTTCTCTCTCCATTCTGCTCCATCCACTCTCCATTTCCCAGCCCCTCCAGCAGCATCACTGCTCTTCCTACCTGCTCCCAGCCTCCTCCTTGGCTTCCAAATGCTCTCTGGCACCTTGGAAATCCATCAGGTTTGATCTGGTGCTGAGGGACAATCTCTGAACCAAAAGTGAGGCACCGGACCAGGGTGCCAGGCTGGAAAGCTGCACTTCCCTGCCTGCCTGGAAAAGAGGCACCCACCCCTGGCACTGGGGACAGGGGGCAGTGCTGGCCTTGGCAGTGCTGGGGGAACACTGGACTGCATGATTTTAGTGGCCTTTCCCACCCTAAATGATGCCAGGATTTCCCACAGCAGGCTCCAAACGGGCACTGCTTGTTCCTGACTTCCAGTGGGACATGATGATCTCTGAGGCAGAAAAGTCAACAGATTAATATGAAAGACAGATAAAATAAGAATTTCATTTTTTTACTACATGCAAAACTGAAGATTTTGTTTGGTTTTTAATTAAAATGCCACTGCTGATCTGCCTCTGAAATGTTACAGCCAGAACCATTAAATATTTCTTCTACCTGAGCAAATCCCCTTTTACCAGTAATTCCTGAATTCCTGCTAAGGCACCTGAATAAATGTCACTTGGGATCTGAAGATTCCAAAGCCTTTGAAAACTTGCTTAATTACAGTCCTGTATCCAGGCAAGGGCTCTGGGGAAGCTCTGGGAAATGCTGGTGGTCTGCAGAACATGAACATCTCATGGAGCTGACATTCCCTTCAAACTCCATAAACCACGTGCCCCTCAAAAACACAGCACAAAATATAAAACTTTCCTCTCTGCTTTGCTCTCTTTAACTTCATATTCATCACCAGGAAAAAAAAAAAAACCCAACTCTGCTGATAGCATCATTTGTGCAAATCCATTTTGAATTTAAATAACACTCTATTGGCAATAATTCTCAATTCAATTAGATCAAAGGCATTTCTCAACCAAATGAGCCCCTTCATATTGATCAGAGAACAATCAAATCAGCCCTGAAAACCTGGTTCTGAAAAGCAGAGACAATGCAAATACAATGAGAAGAAGCTAAATATATATGCTATAAATAACAAGCTCAAAACCTACCCGAGCTCAGATTCTGCAAGCAAATTAGGCAGAAAGAAATAGCAGAGATAGGTAGATAATTATTATAATTGAATTTACAATTTCCATTAGAAAGTCGGATAAATTTAGCACATGTTCATTTATATAATAAGCTCCCAATGAATATATTAAGTAGGATGTGTAATGCTGGTTGGGGCAACACTGTTGGGAATTTTGCAAGACAAAACATTCCATTATGGAGCTGGGGCAACTCCAAACCATCACTCCCAGGGCTGATCCATCCTTCCTTTTATCCCAGGACAGAAGAAATTCAGCCACATTTCCTCCCTCCCTTTAACACCACATTCACAAAAAACCATTATCAGGCTTATAAAGTTCATCTGTGCTGTGCTTCCCCTCAGAAACTTTGCAATAAAAATAGAGTTTGCCTTGATTTTGTGTTTAATTAAGACTCTCTTTGCCAAGTTGGTGTTTATATCTCGGTGGTTAATTGTGAACCTGATCCTTCCCTTTCCTTCCTGACAAACTGACAGAGGCTGCTGCTTCACATCCCAACCTATTTTGGGCAGAATCCTTGACTCAGGGGTACCTCAGGGGAAGCAGAAACCTTATGTAAAAGGCACATCTGCAACACAGAAACAATCTGTTCCTTCTGCTTCAGACATGAAATTGCTCCCATTTATTTGCTGATTTTTTTTTCTTTCCCTGATACAGAAAAGAATCAAGTTTAAAAACATTTGTCTGTCTTCTCTTACAGGGAGATATAAACTGCACTACACCAGGCATGTTCAAGATGTAGTAAAAATCAATTACAGAAGATGAGAAAATGCTTTTTTAAAATTTTTTTGCTACTCTGAAGCAGCAAAATGAGAGACGAGTTGTTTTTCATTCATAGAATACTGTTAATAGAAACAAGTACAAAGAAATCAAACAGAATTTGATTCTCCAAAAGGGTCCTTGTGGCACTGCACAAGATTTCCTCCTGTGCAAGGAACTCTTTGAAATTCAATGGTCATTGATAGGACACGCTCTGGAGATCCAGTGAGGAGCACTTTGGTTGGAAGGATTAAGGGATCTAATTAGGTCAGGAGCAGCAGAAATGGGATGTAAATAGACCATCAGCCACCCAGGACTGTGAAAATGCTTTCAGACACCGAGTTGTTCCTTCAGCATGGAGCTGAGATGCCTGACAACAACATGGCTATTTCATATCTGCAGTGAAAAAAAACATTTGAGTGTGAGGCTCTGGCAGAACAACCCTCCCATTCTGCAAGAGCCAGCAGGGAGAACAGCCCAACTCCACTAATGGCAACCAAATTACAGACAGTTTAAGCTAATTGCCTGTTTGACCCAGGGAGCAAAGTTCTGTGCAAAATCCAGCAGGTAACTGATGGGAAATGACTGTTTAGCCCCTGGTTCATCCATCATCTATTAGAGTCTCATTTGACTCTGGCACAGCCATTACCTGCCCTTGCTGGAGTGCACTGGGAGCAGGGAGAGGGACTGGAAGGGTTCTCCTGCAGAGATGTGTGTTCCCACCCCTCAGCCCCCCACAGGGAACAGGAGAAATGCCTCAAAATGGGAAACATGGAATTGCTCCAGGTCAGAATCCCAGAGCAGATCAAAGGGGCCGGGCTGGGAGAGCTGGGGGGGCTCACCTGGAGAGGAGAAGCTCCAGGGAGAGCTCAGAGCCCCTTGCAGGGCCTGAAGGGGCTCCAGGAGAGGGACTGGGGACAAGGGATGGAGGGACAGGACACAGGGAATGGATTTAAACTGACAATGGGTAGATTTAGATGGGATATTGGGAAGGATTTATTCCTGTGAGGGTGGGCAGGCCCTGGCACAGGGTGCCCAGAGCAGCTGGGGCTGCCCCTGGATCCCTGGCAGTGCCCAAGGCCAGGCTGGGCACTGGGGCTGGAGCAGCCTGGGACAGGGGAAGGTGTCCCTGCCATGGCAGGGGTGGCACTGGGGGGGATTTAAGGTCCCTTCCAACCCAAACTGTTTGATGACTCTGTGACTCTCCCCATGATTTCTGGCAGGCCCTGCCTGGGGGATGCTCCTGGCAGAGGATGAGGGCAGAGCTGCACCTGACAGGGGTCTGCACCCCTCATGCAGGGAGGATTTGGCTCCTGGAGTGTGACAGCTCTGCTGGAGCACAGCTAAGGCCACTTTCCCTCTGTGGAACCACATTTCTCCATGTGGACACCCTCAGTATTTCTGCCCACACTGGATGATCCTCGAGTTCCCCAGCGCGGCTTCCCCGTTCCAGTCCGTGCACAAACAGACTCAGGAGTGATGAGCAAAACACTCAGCTTAAAACTTAGCTTTAGACTCCAGACTGCCCCTGCATTCCTCAGTGAAGGCCCAGCTCCTGGGAGAGATAATCCAGCACACCAGCATGGCCCCAGCCATGGCCTGATCCCGTGAGGAGAGCGGGGCACAGCCACTCCCTGAGCCGAACCAAGGGACACCCCACACGTCTGGGCACAGCAGGAAGGAGAACACAGCTTTCACTCCAAATCCTGTAAAAAGCAGGGGCAGTCCACTGACTTGGAGGCTTATTAAAAAGTAAATGAATTTTTCAGAAACTCTTTGCTCAGCAACATCTAAAACCACGGAAGAGTGAGGGACTGGCACAGGAGGAAGGGCTTGCAAGGTTTCCCATCCCCAGCAGGCAAAAATAAAGATCAGATGGCAAATAAACCCTGTATTTTAATTTGCTTTTTTCTTCTGGGCACATTGTCCAAATGCTCCTGGAGCTCTGGCAGCCTTGGGGCTGTGCCCATTCCCTGGGGAGCCTGGGCAGTGCCAGCACCCTCTGGGGATGAACCTTTCCCTAAATCCAACCTAAACCCCCCTGACAGAGCTCCAGCCACCCCCTGGCTCCTGTCCCTGCTCACAGAGATCAGAGAGGAGCTGCAGGCTGCTATTGCAGCCCCTCAAGTTGTGCTCCCTAATCCCCTGCTCCTCCACAGTTCCAGCTGCATTTCCAGCCCCTCTGTCCCTGCCCACATGAGGACAAGGCATCTGCTGAAGCCTTTAAGGTCAGTTTTTGCTCACTGCAGCTGATACAAGTGAGAATTTCCAGCAGTGCAGCACCTGCATTGCAACACATGAAAAATCCCCCTGGGTTGTGCCTTCTGTGTGTCAGATCTGAATAGATCATCCTGTTTTATCCCAAAGAGCAACCAGAATAATCCCCATACAGCAGAGTCAACCCAAGGCTGCTCTGCTCCTCTCAGGCTTCAGCCATCCCCACGTTCCACCTGTGCTGGATTGATGGAGCTGTTCCCATCCCAACCATTGCCCCATGCTTAGGAAGTGCTATAGCCAATATTAGCAACCCAAGTGCTCCTTTATCTATTTTCTTTGAGCTCCCTCCCTGCTCTGAATACTAAGCAGAAGGTTGATTTGTATGCAAGGGTGAGGATGAACCCATAAAGAATGATAAGTGCCTAAAGGAATCCCTTGATGTAATAATAATCCTTGCAGGAGTCGTAGATTTCTCTTTTTTTTTTTTATGTTCCCATATATTATTAAGGACATTTTTAGCAGAACAAATCGCAGGGAGCAAGAAAATATCTACAAAGGTCTCAGAGTTAACAAGGAGTAAGGGACAATCAGGAAATGATAATGAGGTGATCACCTGGATTAAAGACTTCAGGTAGACCAAGGTAACACTGGACTCTGAATATCTGAGATTGCTGTCTCAAAAATGACATTACTGCCTGCAGTTTGACTTGGAGCATCTGATCCTTTCTGGCTGCCTGCTTTTAGTTCACTACAGCACTTTTCCTGCCTTTCATAACCCACTGCAAGACAACCAGAGTGAAAAACACAATCATTCCTCACACGAGGAGATATTTCCAGTTTAAAAGCTACTCAGATAATCTTATCTCTAATAGGTTTTACTGATTTTTCTTCACTGATACAACAGCAGTGTAATTTAAAAGATGATCAGTTACCAGGCAGAGAATTATCCAGTTATGAATTATGGAGCTATTTGACCCATGAAACATAAGTCATTAAAACTGTGGAGTGGGATTTAATCACAGCAGCAATGAGAATTTACCCATCTGATCTTTCATGTCCAGCACTACTCATTTTCTTGATGTTCTTTAAAAGCTTCCTTCCTACCAGCCTGATGAAATAAAGGCACAGAGTGATTGTTATAAGATTAGAAACCTTCTCCAAAATCAATTCTAAACCTAATACAGAATCACAGAATCTGCTGAGGTGGAGGGGACACACAAGGATCAGGGAGTGCCACTCCTGGCCCTGCACAGGACAGGTGGCCCTGGGACAGATCTGCTTTAGATCCTTCTGCCAGGCTTTGAAACCACATCCCATGGTCTTGGAAAGCTTATAAAAACACAGATGCTGAAGAAAATTGTGGGCAGTTAGATAAGAAGATGCAGCCTGTATCTGATTGCATTTCTGAGCTATTAAATCCTGATGCCCTTCAACACCAGATGGTAAAAAATGGGGTCTGTTCCTACAGAGACAAAATGTAGTAAAAAAAAAAGAAAAAGAAAAAAAAGAGAGGAGCGACTGGAAAAAGCAAAAATATTAAGAGCTGAATAAAACTTTGCAAAAAACCTCAGGAGCATATTGGTACTATATTTCTGAACTCCCATTTAATGATGTGGAAATGCTGCTTGTGGCAGGTACAGGAGCTGCACAAGGTCACAGAGCAAATCAGGTTCAGTTATCTCCAGGTGTGGGCTCCCAAAACCACACCCCCATGGCATTTGGGAGTCATACAGCAACTAAAAACATCTAACTCCAGAGTGGAAATCCCTTCCAAAATCCTCACCAGTCAGGGAAAAAAACCCTGGCTGCCAGGATTTTATTTCTTGCCACTGTTTAATACTTTTTAGCTAAAAACTTAACTCATCCTAGCAATCCTGAGCTACTACCACAGCCTAAACCTTATAGCACATCACACAAAATGAATTTACTACTCCAGAGTTTATGCAGGAAGGAGTTGAGGAAATGTGAATCCTAATGTGAATTTCTCAGCTTTCTTCCTGGAGATGGATTCCTTAGACAAACCTCCTGGCAGCCCTGCTGTACATTCTGTAATTTTCCACTTAGAGGGCTGTGCTCAGGACAAATGAGAGCTGGCCCCTGAGATAGATGCTGGGGAAATGGGTTATAAGGTTAAAAGTGCAGTAAAGTTTGATGGAAATGAGAGGGAAAGTGAAAATATTGACTAAAATGATCCAGCCACGGGGAACAACTATGGAAGAGAGGATGGGAATAGAGAATTTTTCAGTACATGCAAATAAAGAATAAAACATGGTGTTTTGAGTATCTCTATTCACACTCCTGAAGTTACTTCTACACCTGTATTTTTATTTTACCCTTCAGCCTGAAATGGTAAAACAATTCAAAAAGGAGTCAGTTCCTCTGACTGACAACAAAGACACCATTCCAACCATGGAAAAGCTGGACTTGTGCACTGGGACAATCTGTGTTAAGCACAATTGTTCCCAGGTCACACCAAACTCCTGCCTGACTGCTCCTCTGCTGAGATTAGAAATGCTTTCTGCTGCCATGAAATTGGCTGGAAAGCAAATTACTCCACAGAATTTCACTGGAATGGTGAACTTCAGAGGAATCCTGGATGACACCTCTGCAAACAAAAAGGGATCAGTTCTGCCGGGAAGTTTCTCACAAAACATCTTGGTCAAAATTCAACATTTCAGAGTCAAAGAAAACTTGTGACCTTGTGGGGTCTCATTGCCCTATTCTGACTTGATTGGTAATAAAATCAATTCATTTCCCAAAGTCAAGCCTCTTTTGAGGGCAAGGGGTGAGTGATCTCTCCCTGTCCTTATCTCAACCCATGAGACTTTCATTTTATTTTCTCTCCCTGCCCAGCTGAGCAGGGGAGTGACGGAGCCTCTTTGGTGGGCACCAGCCAGGATCAACCCTCCACACCTCTTTAAATGTTTTTTTTTTTTTGCCCATAAAGAAAATAAAAGGCATTTCTCAAAAGTGCTGCTTTAAAGAAAAGGACCACATTATTTTTAAAAGCTTTCAGCTACAGGAAACAAAGCTGAAAAAGTGAATTTTCCTCAGAAAGCTGCAAACCCTGTTGGTGATGAAGAGTTTCTGAGCTCCTTGCCTCAAAGGGGACACGAGTTTGCCTCAAGGAAATAAATGAGTGGTGACTGAACATTGACAGAGCGGAGCTCCAGGAAGGGAAGGTGGCAGGTTCATGTTTTATTTCCTTTCCTGACACAGGACTGAAAGGCTTTAAATCCAATTTGCTGCTCCTGTTGGTTAAAGCTCCCTGCCCAACAAACCTGACAACATCTGCCTTGGAATTGCCCAGAATGGAGCCAGCTTTTCTTCAGGTTCTGTTGTTCCCTCACCCTCCTGACACTGCAGAGCTCTCTGGATCAGCTGATGGATGCAGGAGCAGGATCCCAGCTCCCCTGGGATGGCTCAGGGAACACAGGACTCCAGGAGGGATGGTTCTCTGGGCACTCACCCGTTGGTGGGCAGGGGGGGACGTGGTGGGGCTGATCAAGTCCTGGCTCTCCATGAGGTTCCCGTAGTCGGCCGTGCTTCCCTTGAGGGGCAGAGGAGGGGGAACGTCGGGGATGTCGGAGCTGGACATCCCATTCAGCTCCAGACCTGCAAAAACCAACACTGGGTTAACCCTGCCAGCAGCTGAATCCTGCAATTCCACCATGGTTTGGGTTGGGAGGGACCTCATGGATCATCCATGGATGATGGACTTCCACTGTCACCTTCCACTATCCCAGGATGCTCCAAGCCTTGTCCAATCTGGCCTTGGACTCACTTTAAAATGCCCTCAAAATACTTGAACAACCCCCTGTTTTTAATAAAACCTAATTTTTGTTTCACGTTTCCCACCAAAATATCCAAAATAGCTTAGAAAATATAATTTTCCCACCTTCAAGCTTGCCTTGTACATTAAAACACAATGAAAGTTTTGCAAAGTACATGAAGAAAATATAATCTGCCTAAGTTTTATTGACTTTCTCCCTGTAAAATAAAAGCTCTCTGTTAATAAAATGCACAAATGAAAGCCTGGAATTAAGTACATCTCTCTCCAAAACTTTCAGGCTCCAGGTAACTATAACAAATGAGCAGCCATTAGTTGTTGAGTAAATAAAATCATGCACGAGAAAGTACCAAACATTTATTATTCCCGTGTGCTGGGTAGAAAATTCCCTTTTCTTAGCAGATAAATCCTCCCAGGTATGTGCTGGAGAAGCAAATAGCCTGAGGGACAATAAAGTTTATTGAGACCTGAGTGATACATAGGTTTTTGGGGAGAAATCCCCTCATGGTGTATTTCAGGGTAATTCAGTCATTTTAATACAGTCATTTTAATAAAACCCACTGCGATCTCTATGAGATAAGAAAGTGAAATGATTTGTTTATAAATGAGGGAATTTTATTCAAGGAAAAAAAAGGTGATTTCTTTTCTATTTTACTGGGATGATTTGTGAAACAAGAGAGGACTTGTTTATGCAGATGTTTTTATTGCAAAGCTCATATCAATATTTTATTAAAAGTGTGATTTTACTGTTCTCTAAAATGGCCTCTCACAACACGATTTAACTCTAAGGTGGCTCTATTGATTTGTCACTGAAAACTGTAATTTTGCTCCTCATCCTTCCATCTGAACTCTTGACTACATGGAAAAAGGGTTATTTTCCATCCTGGAACTCCACATTTTCAGTAGCTTCCTCTCCAACAGGCTGAAAAATGTTGTTTGTCCACCAGGACCTGAATTTCTCATCACCTTTTCCATTGCTCCTGTTTTTTATCCTTCCCTTTCTACAGAGAGGATTCCTCCATTCCCCAGACATTCCTAAGAGTTTCCTTTCTGGATCTCCATGAGAATCTTCTTCTTCATGGAATTGAACTGCAGCTGGAAAACCACGTTGTGTATTTGTAACTAAAGACTGATGCTGGGAATGAACTTCCCTCTCCATTCTGGATGAATTCCCCATCCATTCTAAAGAACTCAGGAGTTTGAAATCTTTAATGTCACAAAACAACTCCTTGGCACAAGTCCTGCACGTCTCCCCCACTACTAAACATCTATATCTTAGCTAAATATATTGGTATCTGAATTTTTGGTTGGTGTTTCCATGCAGTTTTGGATTACACAGGGAAACATTTGGGAAATGGCATTTTCTTTTGTGTGTTTAGCTAGAGCTTTAGCAAAACCTTGAATCCTGCTCTGGAAAGAAAAACCTTTCCATATTTACTAGAAACAACCCATGTTTTTAGATCTCTTTGTAGACATTCCTTGGGAAACTGAGTGGAATAACACACAATTTCCCAAAAATAAAGTAAATTTAGCCCCCCTGAACACTTCAGCTTTGCATTCTACATGATATTTTTTCAACTAACAAGATTTCACTTCTTCCATGATATAACTTCTGACTTCACCTAAGCCAAGGTGCTCCCAAGAGGAGGTGAGACCCATTTTGTTAGGAATAACCCAAATCCTTTGTTTCCTTTAACAGAACCTTGGAAGACCATGGAAAGGCAGGTTTTCAGGAAACATTTGAGGAATGTTTCCAGCAGAGCTACAGAGGAAACAAGGTGTGGAGGCAGCTCTCCTTGAAGAACCTGGATGGATCCCAACTGTCCATGCAGTTGTGTCCTGCTCTGCTTGTCCCCCTTTCCCTACATCCCCCAGCTCCTGCTCCAGCTGGAATTTCCTGTAGCCTGTCCATGGCACCTTCCCAACCTCATCCTGATGAAGGATCCCAATAAATAAATCCCTGCAAATGTGGGCAGAGCATTTCCACCCACGGGAAGAGCTCATAAAACCCACAAGCAACGTGTTTGCATTTATCTGGCAACTGTTTAGTGGAACAACAAGATTCTATCCTGAAAAACAATGATTTGATCCTTCCCAGAATTCAGTGAAATCCAGGGAACATCTACCCTGCAGCAGGTATTGAACAAATTCAAGAATTCTCATTGTTGTCCCAAGAAAATCTATTTGCTGCAGATCTGTTGATTTCCTCAGCTGAACTAAACCCCCCTGAGATGGTCACTAAAATAATTACCCCAAATTTCTGGAGTGCTCCCATTATTCAGTGGAATTTGTTATTCAAGGTGGGTCATCAGATGAGTGTGCTCTGAATATTTGTTCCTTGCTGGACATGTGCCACTGGGAAGATCTTGGAGCTGGCAAAGGATCAGTTAAGGGACCCTTTTTGATCTTACCCTAATGATCACATTTTCCACTCCCTTCTCCTCAAGTGCCAGCTAACAGGCAGCCAGGATTGCTTAGCAACCCATTAACTGCTTTTAGCCAATTTGGGCTCTGAAGGAATTTCTTTATCCTTGGAATTCCTAAAAAAATTATGACTGTAATTCCTGAAATGATTCTGGACTGGTTCAATAAGCTGATCCTATTTTATGTAACACACACAAATCTCTAGCACAAATATATTCTCAGAAATACCTGGTAACTTCAGATACTTTTAAAAAAGAGAAATCAAACTAAGTGTTAATGAAATGTACATATGAACAAAAAATCCAATTAAAATATCTTTTGCAGTAGTATATATCCCCTAGTTCTCTGTATTCCCCATTTTTAGCATTTTTAGTTTTCAGTTTCTGGCTATAAAATTGTAAAGGAAGGTGAGAGTTACGAGTTCATTGTAATCAAAATATTTGCTTTGGGTGTCTGACAGTTTAAGAGAAACAATTTTAAAGTATCAAAACCAGTAAACAAAGCAGTGACCTTGATGGAACAAGATCTTTTTCTGAAGACTGATCATCTCTTCTTCTCCTTACTAACTCTGAACTCTTGACCACTGGAGTAGGATTTGGGGACATGTAACAAAAATATCTTTTTTTTTTTGCTTTTTTGTCACATGCTGGCAACTGCAAACTCTGAATAACAGGTTTTGGGAAAAAGCACTGGGAAAGAAATAGGTGTTGGATTACACCCAGTTCTGCAATAGGGTTTGCTGCAGACTGAAGCAAACAGATGATACTTTACAGAAAAGCTGAGTGAGAGATGTCAATGTCAAACAAAAACTACTTCAAAAAGCCTGACCTTTATTTTCCCTTCTGGCTTGTACTCACAACATATCAAAGGGAAGTTTTTTTTAATGTACAATTACAAAAAATATTGCTTCTTAAGCTTTATGCTCCAAAACACTCAATATGGGATCAAGTACAACATGAATTTTTGACTGTTACTCTACACCTAATTAATTGTTAATGATTACTTGAAAAGAAACTGCTTCAATGCAATGATTCTGCTTGCTTTTGTAAAATACAGAATTAATTTTTGCTGGCAAAGGTAAGAGGTTAAGTAATACTGATGTCTTGTGTAGGCTGCCCTAAAACAGAGGCTGGACAGAGCTAAAGAATAAAGCAGGGATTGATTCAAAGGATCTCCTCCATGGATCCACATTGGGCAGCACAAGAGCCCAGCCAGGGCTGCACCCAAGATGAACCAAAATGGTCCCAAAATGCACTCCTGGGCACAGGGTCTCTGCCTTGGATCACTTCTGCTCCATTTGCACCTTGGAGTTCATTGTCCCATTCCAGCTTTAGCCCATGCACTCCCATCCTGCTTGTTTTTCTCTCCTCAGCCCACGTTGTTTGTGCTCTTGGGCTGAGATTTGGATCATTTGTCCTTGGTCCCCAGCTGGAGCAGGAATTGTTTTGTCTCCCTGCTCTGTCCAGAGAGCTCACCATCCCATAATATGAAGCCCAGACCCACACACTAAAGCAGCACAGAATCTGAAAAATAGAAAAGCTAAACCTGAGCCATCAATATCTGGTGCAAGAAATACCCTGGAGATGACAAAACTCAAAGCAGGGTGGGAAGCAATGCTCAGGACACACATTTCCACACTGAAAGGAGTTTATTTCAGAGAGAAGACTTACTGGGCTGGATGCTGAAGGCCAGTTTGGTCCGAGGGGTGATGGGGGGTGGGGTCAGCTGGGAGCTGGGCGGCGCTGGGGACACGGAGAATCGCCGCTCGCTGGACATCACGCTCAGCACCTGGCTCTTGGGTCTCTGCGGCCTCAGGGGGCTGATCTGGGGGACAGAACCAGGGAGAGGGGCAAGGAATGCAGAGAAATGAGTGTCAGAGATGGAACTGCCACGGTCTGATGGTCTACAGGGTGAGGGCAGTGCTAACAGCCAATATTGCTGATTCCCAGCTCCATGGTCATCCCTTCTCCCAGCCTGGTCTGGTTTGCTGAGCTAATTCTCCAAACACTTGTTTAGTAACACCTGAGGAACTTCAGAGTCTCACACCACATTATACAGCACTCAAAAGCTTTATTTTTTTCTCAAACAGATCTACTGTCCTGTTAAAATTTACCTCTTTGACCATTTAACCAGGTTTCTGCTTTCCACATCCTTTCAAGCATATTTGTAGTAGAATGGATGAACAAAGCACCCACTTTTATAAAAAAGCAACTAAGAAAACAGGTTAATAGGTGAAGGAAACACTCCAGAATCAAGAGAAAAATCAACTGGAGACAGGTCCCCATGTTCACCCACTCTTCATCAAACTCCTCTGATGAAGACATCATCTGTCCAGAAACTCTTGGTGGCTCCTGACTGTACTTATATTTAATTCACTGAAATAGCTCTTTTTTTTTTTTTTTCCTCTGGCTGCTTCATAATCCATTCAAATTTTCCATCAGGAATCCTCAAAAGATATTTGTAATCTGATGGGCAACTCATGGTTTAGTTAAGGCAATTCTTTTTACTGAGTTAAATTCTGAGCTCTACTGATTTCCCCATTCACCACCCCCATAGTAAGAGGAATCACAGTGAAAAAAATGAAGCTTTTATTTCAAACAGATCCCAGAAAATGGAGCAGCAGCCTGAAGTTAAAAGGGGAATTACTCCAAGGTGCTGCAGTGGGACAAAACAGAAAGTGCCAGCAGCAATCTAGACTTTTTCAAAGGATTTTGTCATCTCCCAATGTTTGGGTTTTTATGAAGTAGGTTGAGAAGGAGAAATCTAAATTTTCTTTTCAGAAAACAAAACCTAAAAGGCTTTGCATAAAAGATTGTGCCTGAATGACCAAAAAATATGGACCTTTTTTTGGAAACTTCATCAAGACCTCAGCGTGACCTCTAAGAAATTGTTTTGATGCTAAAAATCAAATTCTAGAGATACCAAAGGTTTCTGCTTTACACATCGTTTCAAGAATATTTTTAGTAGAATAGATTATCTAAGCAACCACTTTTTCAGGGGCAGATAATTATAAAAAACAACTAAGGAAAACACGTTAATTGGTGAAGGAAACACGCCAGAATCAAGAGAAAAACCAACTGGAGGCAGGACCCCAAGTTAACCCACTCTGTAATTACTGAAATAAATTAATGTGAAATAAATGTGAACTTCTCCTGTGATTGACAACTTGGGCCTCCTCTGAAAGCTCCACACAAATCACAGACCTGCTGAGGAATATGAGCTCTTGGGAGGCCACCAATCCATAATGAAGCCATTGCTAATTTTTCCTGGTCTAGCCAAGGGCAGATCAATGGTGAGTGATGTTAGACACCACCAGATCAATAAAACACAGCCTGTTCTTCTGATTTCCAACTGCAGCCTCCCAGTGCTCTGCTAACTACCTGGCCTGGGTTTGCTCTCAGCTCCTGGGATCAAAGCACTAACAAGGACAATTTATGTTGAAGAAGTTGATGTGATACTTAAAAGAAGATAATAAATCTCTAGGAAATTATGAAGATATTACTGATATCTTCACATGCTCAAGTGTTTGATTTATCTTTGTTGTTTTATGTAATTAAGGCCTGGGGTTTGATCAGTCAATAAATTCATGGTGAGTGCAGTGAAATTTGGGGAAGAGTATTTAAACCATTCAATTAAACAGCCTCTGAATGCTCCTCTTCTGTGCAAACCAAAAAGCTCCATGAAATAATTCTGCAGTTTTAGAATTTCCCCATGTTCTTCTACAGTGATTAATTTGATTGGAAAAAAGAAGATCCCACAAAAGACTGGAAACACTCATTTCTTTACACAACATCATTGTCAGGAAGAGCAGCAGGAGCTCTGCAGAGATGGGAATGGCCACTGGCATTTCTCTCACTTGATTTTCTCTGGAAATTTGTCTTCTGCTGTAAAACCCCCAAATATTTCAGAAATCAGAACTAAGTATCTGTTAAAAAAAATTCACCAAATAACTGAAACGTTTTAATTGAATGAGTGACAGCACAACGAGCTGTAAAATTCTCAGCACAATGAATCCAGTATCTGTAATAAAAATTTAGTGACTAAAAGTGTTAATTACTAAAATGTCACTTTAGAAACTTTTTAAAGTTTAATTTCCATTCCTAGTCAAATCTGTACTCCCAACTTTTCTTTTTTCAAAAAACAATCCGTATTTTTTTTATTCTTCATTTTTAATCCAGCAAACTTTCTTCTTCCAAGTTCTTAATGCAGAAAAAAGCGAAATGTCTTTTTCTTCATACAGCAGAGTGGTAGAAGTGCTTTGGGAGTAATTTCAGCTTAAAAAGGGAGCTTGCACACGAATGTTGAACACTGGAAAAACTGAATTCCTACCAAATTTCCCTTCACATCTTTAACAGGGGATGCCTTCAGCACGCAAAAAATTTAAGACAAATTTTATCTTTAAACTCATCCTTGATATTATCTGCTCAAAATTCCAGACGACAGCAGTGGGAATTGGGCAAGCACTCGTGTAAACTGATCTCAAAAGAGTTTCTTCTGCTTCACCTAAAAATGAACCCCACTCACACCAAATGTTCCAAATTGACTCAGTCGTCTTGGAGCTCATCAAGGCTTCTGCAGCTGAAAAGGGAGAGTTTTTCTCTCAACAGCAAACTCCTTTTCATATTATTGATCTGTGGACTTGAAGAAGCTCAAAATAACTGTAAGTAACCAGTCCTGACATTTAATTTCCCTCCCTCTCCATAACCAGGGGAATATTGCTCACACCAGTCAGCCACTGAAAGCTCCTGACTGGGAAGATTGGAAGAACTTGAGTCAAACCATGTTGGGCTTTGCTGATTTTTGCTCCTCAGATGCCAAATGGGAATATGCCCTGAGGGGTTATCTTGCTCTCCTTTCCAGCTAGAATTTGCATTTTTCCTGTCATAAATAAGCTTTTCCAATGCCCAAGACCTCTGGGAGCTGACAGTGACCTCGCAGTGACACCAGCGGCTCCCCGGCATCCTTGGATGCCTCCCAACTGCTCCAGCTGTCTCAGCTGCTCTGAAATACAATTTCCTTCTTCTGTGACATCCCACGAGCTCTGCTGGTCCGTTTGGGATCTGGGAGATGCCAGTGGAAGTCCTGTCATGGTGATCCCAGTCCTCAATCAGTCAAAACACAACTGCTGCAAGGTGCAAAGCAAAATGCACGGCAGTAAAATCATGAGACATGGGAATCTGTGCAAAATGATGCTCACCTGGCTGGCTCTGGCAGGAGCAATCTCCATTTAAACAAACCAAGGCTCATGTAAAATTTACTGAAGTCAATGGAAAAACTCATTGGTTTCAAAGGTGAAAAGCCTGAGACTCCCAGTTGGGATTTTACTGGAGTTTCTGACTGGGCACATCAAACACAAGAACTCTGATTTTTCAGGATGTCCCAAGACAAGAGTGAGAGATTAACTCATCTCTGATTGGAAAAGGAGGGCAAAATACAGAAAACAGAGGAAGTGTGGCTGAACATGTAAATAATATGTTCCTATAAATACCAAAGAGAAAGAATTAAAGGATCCAATTTCCAGGTGAGAGAGAAATCGTTTCAAAATCCAGTGTCAGTGACACAGCACCAACAAGACTCTGCTGAGTGCAAAGCTGGCTCTACAAGTACTTGTGCAGGTCTTGAAAAGAACATTCCATTTATTTCTGGGAGGCAATTTTAAACTCTTGGCCTCCAAACAGGTGTCCAGGCAGAGATTTGGAGGTCACAGTCAGTTCACTCTCTCCCTGCTCCAGCTTTAGACATCCCTGCTTTCAATTTCCCAGCTCCAACTTCTTGGGTTACCTAAGCCTCGAGGACAGTTCCAGTGAATTAAATCTAAGCCAAGAAGAGAGGGTTTAAGGGAGATATGCCCTGGTTTTAATATCCTTACACACAGGAACCGCTCAGGATTTTCTGCTCCAAACAGCCCTTCAAGGACACGCCACCGCCGACGGAATGACCTTGGAATGTCCCTCCCAACACTGTCCTGCAGTGAAATGTGGGCAGATCCATCCCAATCTACTGGGAACCAGCAATTCCAAAGGCTGCTGGGATGGCAGAGTTTATTTCAGCTATTCCATCTGCTCCCTTATCAAACACTCACCCAGAGCTTTGGGTGAAGGTTTTCAGAGGATCTTTTCCCCACTGTAAATCAAATCTGTAGTTTTGATTCATTAGCATGTATATTAACACTGTGGTATATCCCCTCTGAGTTATTTCTGGTCTACAAAGGAACTAAACGGTAAAAATCAACATTTTGATTTCAAAAGAGAGAGAACATGGCTCAGAATTAGATAAAGCTTTCCTTGCTAATAAAGTTACCGTTTCTGAAAGGATCACTGCTTCAGCCTGCTGCAGAGAAATATCAGTAGATTTAAATTCTTTATCAAATATCTCTTGATGCTTGCTGTTCCTCTTCTCCTTCTTCTTTTCCTTTTTATCTTTATCTAGGTCATCCTTGTCCAATTTATCTTGCGACCTAGAATGCATCTTTTTTGGCAGGAGGGGCTCCAGCACGAACCTAAGGAAAAATGTTGTTGCTCAGATCAATAAAACGCTGCTTTCAAAACAACTAATTTTTATTTACATATTTCCCAGAGTCTCGCTCGAGTTAATGAGGCTTTGCTAATCCAGGAAAACTCATTAGAGGGAGAAGGAGGGGGCAAAAGGTCACAACAATCATAATTGTCTTGCAATAAAAATTACTGCAGGACTGCTGGAGAAGCGGAGCTGCAGATTTCCCTGCTCTGCAGTAAATTTGTTGGTTTCTGGCTGCACAAACTCCTGAATTTCATATTAAAAACGGGCTTCTCATTCAGCACTGCCATTCTCCATGCTGTGGCACCTGGAAACTCCAGTCCCCTGCCATGGACAGGGACACCTTCCACTCTCCCAGGGTGCTCCATCCTGGACTTGGACACTTTCAGGGATGGAGCACTCTTGGCTAGACAAAGTATTTTATGATTTATTTTATATTATAAATGAAAAACACCAGTAACATCACACCTACACAAAATCAGACTGGCAGATTTTAAGACTCTCTCAAACCACCACATTACAAAACCAAAACCAAACCCAAACTTCCCAAAGCAGGACATTTTTAGCCCGGGAAAAGCATTTCCCATGCCCTGGGGTGCATGCACGTACATGGCACAGTCTTTGCTGTAAAATTCCAGAGTATTCATATTTCAGACAATCTGCAGTGACATTATCCTAATCCCCACCATTAACAACAATACCCAGCAGCAATATCCCAAATTATTGTTATTTTTTGTTGCAACTTCCACTCTACATCAGCTCATTTGATGGGAAGATGCTCAAAGCAGCACCTGCAACAGCAGCCCCTGAGCCATTTCCCAAATCCTGAATCCCACAGGTTGGGAACAAGCCCACAAGTTTATTCATCCCATTTTACAGACAGGGAAAAGGGAAAACAACAATTTGCCCAGGGCCACAAAGAACTTCAGTGACAGAGCCCAGAGCAGAGCCCAGCTCTCCCAACACCAGGACTTTTTAGGAACCTGAATTGTGCATTTTGGGCTGGGCAGTGCCAGCACCTCTGAAACCGACTGCAAACTTACAAGAGGAATTTCCATCCTTCAGACAATGATTAATTGCTTCTCTTCCAAGCACTGTATTAGGACTATTAATTATTTGGATTATTAATGTATCCCTGCTAAAATGGGTCAGCACACTGTGCTCCAACTGGAAGCACTTTGGGACTGCCAAGAGCTGAGAAATCCCACTGGAGCCTGGGATTCTCCTGCTTCCAACCACTGAGTGCAAGTGCTCACATTTGTATTTCTAAGCCCCATCTTAAGCAGGGAATAAACCCAAGGCCCTTTTCTGAAGTCAGTTTTATTTATACATAGAGTTGGGAGTTGTAAAACACGTCCTGTGCAAAATCTGCTTTGAGTCTTTGCTGTTTAAAAGCTCCAGAGCAGGAGCTGGAAATGGCATTAAATAGAAATGGTGATTTGGACAAGACACTCCTTTACCCTCATTTTATTTTTAAATAAATTTACCTTATTTTATTGTTTTTTAGCTTCATCTCTATTCTCACATTTTATTTATGAAGAGACATTGAAAGACAAGATGAGAACTGACCATAAACCCCACCAACTACAGCAGGAACAGGAGGAAACTTCTGCAGGTGAGCAGTGCCAATCCACCCATATGATTTTACAGCCACCTGAATTTTTGAGGTCTTTCATGATATTTTTTGTATCTGATAATTTTTCTCCTCCTCCTCCTGATCAAACAAGTGAGGGGTATTTTCAGGTCTTCTCAGTGACAAGAGTTGCTCATTCTATTTTCCTGTATTGCCCTGGGCTCAGAGCAGGAGCTGAGCTGCACTGGGATCTTTGTGGGATCTTTGTGGGATCTTTGTGGGATCTTTGTGAAAATACACCCTGAGGAGACTCAGATCCTCACAAACTGCTACGTGACACCCACCACAACTCACCTGAGAGGTGACCCAGTGAGAAAGTAAAATACATTTAAAGATTTTGAAGGGAAAACCAGAAAGAGGCAGGGAAAGAATCAGTATTTTTCTCCTGAGATAAAACAAAGTTGCTCACTTACTTGGGATGGTTGTCCTGCCCAAGTTCCAGCAAGACAACTTTGTTCAGACTTAAGTCAAAACTCAGGATCTCTACTGTCCCACATTTACACCAATGTGTGAAAGCATTCCAGAGGGCAGTGGAATGAGAGCTGAGCTGTGCTCTGTTCACAGCTTCTGCCAATGACTAAATAAACTCTTTGTAATCAAGGCAAGCATCCTGTTGGTCCTCAGGTGCTGGATTTAATTTTACTTGATGCTTTTAGTCTCTAGCCAGGTAATAACTCCCCTCTGAAGGTGCACAAGAGTTTCCAGCACATCCCTGTAAATCAGCAGCCCCTCAGAAGGCTTTAAAAAACTGCTGCCTTGGTCAAATATTGCATTTCTGGATTACAGGGGTGCCTGAGGGGAGGAAGAGAGAGAAGGGACTTCTGAGGCTGCATGGAAAGCCCAGACAGCAAACAGATTATTTTGTTCTTTGAGGGATGTGACTGTGAGACAGGGCTTATCAACAGAATTCCCAGTTCTCATGTGAAATATCTTGATAAGTCTTGAAGTACAATCTTGCCATAAGCAGCTTTTCCTCTGGCAGCCAGAGTGAGCAGCAGTGATTGAGCAGTCAGGTAATCCTGCCCCGAGCTCCTGGGACAGGGCTGGCTGCACACACGGCCTGCAGAGCACCCTCACCCACCTGTGATACTCTAAAAAGGGGGAACTGATCTCCTCTTTGTGGTTTTTTGATGTTGTTTGAATGCTTAAGAGGGAAAAAAAGAGAATTGTATTTATCTAGTTAGAGAACAAGAGACCTTGAGAGAAATGTCTCTGTACGGTGGGGTTTTTTAGCCAATATTAGGCTGTCACTTAAAAAAAATCATGCAATGTTTTGGGATGGAAGGGACCTGAAAACTCATCCAGTTCCAGGGGCAGGGACACCTTCCACACCTTCCCAGGTTGCTCCAAGCCCCATCCAACCTGGCCTTGGACACTTCCAGGGATCCAGGGGCAGCCACAGCTTCTCTGGGAATTCCATCCCAGCCCCTCCCCAATGTCCCAGAGAACAATTCCTAATTCCTAATCTCCCATCCATCCCTGCCCTCTGGCAGTGGGAGCCATTCCCTGTGTTCTGTCCCTCCAGCCATTGTCCCCAGTCCCCCTCCTGTGGAAGAGGTTTTACAGTGACTTCTGTGAGGCAGAGAGAAGTTTGCTAAGAGGATCCATGTTTGATGAGAGGATCCATGTTTGATGAGAGGATCCATGTTCACCCCTGAAAGAATTTCCTACCAAGGTCGTTGACATAGAAACCAAGAAAGAAAGAAGGGTAAGTAATAAAAACCCCCAAGTGCCTGTTCCAATGAGCACTTTGTTTGTCTTTCCTGACCAATGAGCAAAGTGTAAATTGATGAGTTTTGTAAGCGTGTATAAAAAGCATGCATGATGTAACAAAACCAGTTTGAAGCCTTTTGAAAATGGAGCATGCTGCTTTGTACTGTGACCATCTCGCCTAGGACACTCTCCAGCTCTCCTGGAGCTCCTTCAGGTGCTGGAAAGAGGCTCTCAGGTCACCCTGGGTCCTCCCTTCTCCAACTTTCCAGCTCCGAGATCTGGGAGCACCGACCACCCTCAAACCCCAAGGGAGCTTCAGGGAGAATCCCTGGCTGAGGATCCCCCACTGTCCCACCCCAGGGAGCTTCAGGGACACCCCCAGGCTGAGGATCCCCCACTGTCCCACCCCAGGGAGCTTCAGGGACACCCCCAGGCTGAGGATCCCCACTCACCCGTCGGAGCCGGGCCGGGAGGGAGTGCTGTCCGAGGAGAGGGAGGAGACGGAGGCCACGGAGAGGGGCCGGGATGACGAGGGCATGGTGAAGGAGCGCACCATGGAGCGGGGCCGGCTGCCCCGCCGCTCCTCCAGCCCCGACAGCTGCACCCAAGACAGGCCAGATGTTACTGCTCCATCCCAAAAAAAAACAGACATCCACACACCAAAGGGAAAGGGGGAAGGTTCTGCGGGTTTTCTTCCAGGTAGAGTTTGGTAGCATTAATGAATTAATAACAGCCAACGCCTCATGTTACCAACAAATAAATAGGTTCTAAAGGAAATCCACTCAAAGGACTAGAAAGAAATATTTAAGTCCTCACAGACACATCTATCATTTTAAGCATATTCCTTTGCTCCAATGGTATTCCCATGCTTTTTTACATCTTGCCTTTAAAACACAATCTTTTCACATGCATTTTTTTAATCCATCTCTGCCATCCTTGTGACTGCCCTGTCAATATATTTCAATGAAATGGACTTCATAAAAACCCCAAAAACCCAAAGTAAAAACCTACAAAGAGAAACTTTATGTCGAAAGTATCAGGAGAGCCAATTTACAGAGTGACACCAGGTTAAGAAGAAAATACATTAAAGTTTTGGTTTTGTTTCAGACAATTTCAGAGTTCTGAATATTTCTCCAAGCTTTGTTAGTCATTAATAACTGATATATGCATAAAATAATTGAACTCTTGCAGTCAACAAATAAGAATCTCATGCTGTTTAATTACAGGTATATTTTCCACCCTGTCAACTACTGGTAAATTGGCCTTGTACAAGGAAGACAGAAGAGATAAAACTCCATCAATCCTGAAAATTCTTACTGGTGGGTAGAGTGAAATTAGAGAGATAACACCACTTTCCAGTCATCTCCTTGATGATGTAAATGGATATTACTGAAGTGACTGACATGCAGGTATCATTAATGTTAATTACTTCTGTTCTCCCTGGGAATAAATTACTGTGTAAACTTTTTCCTGAATATATAAATTCATAAGATGGGATCTGAAGGACCACAAACAGAACATCAGTTAAAGGATACCATAAAGGCTGCAATCCTCCCTGTAAGATCTCACTGTCCCCATTAAAAAAAAGATGTCATTGCTATGGACAGAATCCCAGAATTATTTAGGGTGGAAAAGTCTTCTGAGATGGAGTCCAAGCTGTGCCCAGTCCTCATCTTGTCCCCAGCCCAGAGCACAAGTGCCACATCCACTCATTCCTTGGACACCTACAGGGATGGGGACTCCAAACCTCCCTGGGCAGTTCCAAGGCCTGAGCCCCCTTTCCATGGGGAAATTCCTGCTGTGTCCCCCCTGAGCTGCCCTGGCCCAGCCTGAGGCCGTTCCCTCTCCTCCTGTCCCTGTTCCCTGGGGCAGAGCCTGACCCTCCTGGCTGTCCCCTCCTGTCAGGAGTTGTGCAGGGCCACAAGGTTCCCCCTGAGCCTCCTTTTCTTCAGGCAAAGTATGATCTCATAATAGCACCCAATCCATGTATTTTTGACTTAATTATCAATTCTATCTTGAATTAAAAAGCTGCTTGCTTTGTTTGTTCTGACCTTTGCACTCAATACTCAAAAGCAGAACAAACATCTACTGGAAACACCATTAAATTCTTGGCTTTTCCTTAAGGATGAAGCAGCAACTGGAAATAAGTTGCTGGAATGAGAAAAGCACGAATTTCAGTCTTTCTAAACTCATGGAGTAGGAGCTGTGGTTTTCTTGCCTGCCTACATTCAGTGTAGGTACAACACTGCCACAGAGCAGCACAGCCCTCCCTTCCCTAAAGGAATTCCACCAAGGGAAAGGTGACATTCAGCTCTGGGAGAATCCTGCTAAGTGCCCATTTCTAAACTCATTTTTGTAACCCAAATCCTTCAGAATTGAAGGATTATCTTGACTTTCAAGGAACAGACTCGGGCAGTTTAGAAATTGCTCCCGTGCTTGGAAATGAAAGCACTGAGGCTTCCTCACCATCTCTCATCTGCTCAGCATTCCATAATTTGATGATCAATGGGAACAACCACGAACTCTGCATCTACACTGCTTTTTTAAATCAATGGAATCATCACATGGGAATAGAGAATTGCTGTAATTCAAGGGAATTCCAGATGCTGGGGAAAGGAGAAACTGGGAGGGAACTTACGATGGCGCGGACCCCGTACTGCTTTTCCACCTTGTCCTTCAGCTGCCTGAAACAGGCCTCCATCCTCTCGTGGAATGGCCTCAGGGCCTCTGTCACCTTCTCCCCGTGGATCCGGATGCCTTCGGCCAGGAATGGGATCTGGAAAGCAGAATTTGGCTGCTCCACCCTGCCCAGCCCTTCCTGAGCCAAGGGATGGGGCAACGCTCCCACAGCAGGGAAAGAGCTCGCGCAGTAATAATAATATTAATAATAAGAGCAATAGTAATAGGAATTATACCACTAGTAATAATCATAACAATAATAATAAATAGCAACAACAATAAAATATTAAAAATGACAAGAATTATTATTATTATGATCACATGACCATCATCATTCCTTGCATATGATGCACGACAGGATCTAAACCCCTGTTCTCCAGGATTTTCCTTCTTTTCTTTTAAGCAAAGTCCTTTACATTTAATTCAGCCCTAATTCTGCCCAGAAATCCCATACTGGATTTGTCCCACAGCACAAACCCTCCTGTGGTATTCCATTCTCAAGCCCCCACAGATCCTGTACTTTAAAGCACCAAACTGATGAATGATGAGTCTCGCACCAGGTTATTAATATCAAATCCTTTCCCAGTTTCATGAGGATAAAACCCTGAAGATGAAAATAGTTTATGTTTTCTTTAATAAATGCTCTTTCTAAAGCTGCAAATGAGCTCCATCCTTGGACAGGTATATATTGCAGAGCAATATTTATTAATAAAACATACAGTTTTGGATGCTATATAGTTCTCCTTAGAAAAATTATTTTATTTTCTCTGGGAAGAAAACAGAAGAGGGAAAAAAATTAAATTAATTCTCTTTTGTAACTGTAAATAATCATTTATCTTCAAGGCTTCTGTCACAAAATATCCATGCCAGCACAGGATTATATAATTAGTTCCTAGTGTGGAGGTGTAGCTGACCTTTGGAAATGTTTTAAGAGAGACATTTTCATTCCCACAGCTACCCAGACACACCATTAGAGTTTTCTACCTCCAGCTCAGGAAAAATATTTCCTCTTCCAGGTTCGTTTCAGCCCACACAGTGCCCTGATTCTAACTCAGATATTCTCTGCAGCAATCAAGCTAAGAGGTTTCTTCTTAATAATTCATAATTAAATCATAATACTGATTAAAAACAGATTTTTCTAATAAGACTGAGCAGCAATCAGAAGGAGCAGCTTTATTAGTAAGGAGAATAATAAATACACAGATGAATTACAGATGAACAAACTCAAGAAATCTTATCAAGATGATTCTCTGAGATTTGGCACTATTTAAATAGACAGAGATGCTTCTCCTAAAAGACTACAAAGAGAAGAATAATGACTTTTTTTTTTCAATGTAGTGGCTTTTATTTATAACCATATGGATTTGCACTCAACAAAAATTAAACATGAAACCAGAAAGTTTTCCTGCTCTCAATAAATAAATGAATTTCTAAATTTACATAATTACCAGGCCACACTGTGACCCTCCTGTTTTGGAGGGATAAGTATTGATTTGGCTCTTTTATTTTAAAGAACTGTTGAAATTGGAAATGGATTCTTTTTTTAAAAACTGGAACTACCAAGGTGGAACACATGAAACCATTTTATGGGCAGAAAATGCACTGAAGAACCTGTCCTGGGGATCAGCCACCTCCAGGCTGGAAAATCAAGAACAGGAAGTAAATTACATTATTTGTAGGAGAAAAAATGTGGGGGGAGGGAGAAGGAGAAGAAGAAGGAAGAAGAAGAACAACAAGAACAAGAACGAGAAGGAGAAGAAGAAAAAGAAGAACAAGAAGAAGGAGAAGGAGAAGAACAAGGAGGAGGCCGAGGAGGAGGGGAAGAAGAAGGAGGAGAAGGAGGAGGAGAAGGAGGAGAAGAAGGAGAAGAAGGAGAAGAAGGAGAAGAAGGAGAAGAAAGAGAAGAAGGAGAAGAAGGAGAAGAAAGAGAAGAAGGAGAGGTTTGTTCATCTTTTACAGAAGTTGAAATTCATTAATGTCCCATGGCTTTGCCACAGAATAATGTGAGGCTGCTGAGTCAGGATATTTGGCCTCCCTGTCCAAGACCATTTAATCTTTAAACATTTATCAAGTGCAGGAAGAACCTTCCAACTGTGTTACCATTTCTGTTCCACCTTCTTCTACCGACTTCCAAACTCCTCCTGTGTCCCCTTTCCAGACACAGGGAGATGTGGTGATGACTGATGTGGAATTTTACACCTCCATGAATCGGTGTCAGAGGCAGAATTTTGCCACATTCAGGATATTCCCAATTAATTTGGCCTTGGAGAAAGGGCATTTTCTTATTTCATAACTCTGTTCTTGGCTGATTTTAAAATTTTAAAAAGTTCCACTGCAACTCCAAATTATTCCCTGGTTTGTTTTCCCTTTTTTTTTTTTAAATCTTGATCTGCTTGGCTGAAAAGACTGAAAAAAATGACATTGATTTGAATTATTAAACTGATCTTTGAAAACAATCTTTCAGAGCAAGGGGATCATAAAATATGAGCATAAAACCTGAGTTTGGTATTCAGCAGCTCTTTCATCTCTGTAGAAGGAGCACAAGGTTTTGATTTGCTGTGGTATTTTTCTGTTTTGCTGTGCTGTAAATACTTTAGCTAAATTCAGAGTGACTAATGTCATCAATCATTCATTTCTCTGCCTTAATTTCAATCAATCATTTCATTATCTTCATGTTAAAATGAAAGATCAGCTTGAAATGGTGCAGTTGCATGGGAACATTTTTTTGCCTAAGTTGGAAAAGCACCAAGAAGGACAAAAATGGACATTGCTTTGCTAATGGAATTTATCTGAATTAATAAGAGACAGAAACAAAATGTACACTTGAAGTTCACAGGAATTATATGAATTAGGAATTATGAATTCCACAGCACAATGGAGAAAGAGGTAAGGAGATGAAAAAAATTGAATTTAACTGGTCAGCTGGTAATACAATTGTCAGGCTCCTATTTCATATACTCAGATTGATTTATTCAGCAGGGAAAAAATTCCATGTGATTATAGAACTCCAAGCCCCACTTTATTGAAAAATGAAATTTCCTTTTTGTTTTCTATCCCTGTGAGCCCAGGATGAATTCAGCCCTTCCAAAGGCTTCCATACACATCCCTGTCCCAATATTTGGGAGCTGACTCCCACCTGGCTGGAAACTGAAGTAATTTGAGAGGAATTTGAAATTCTAGGATCCTCTAAATGTGTATGAAACATCCAAGGCAATTTAAAAGCACTGAAAAGGCTTTTAGTGACTCTAATTTTCAGACATGAAGATAAACTTTGATCCCTTTTCTCTATTTTCTTGGTTCCTGTTGTTTTGAAGTATAAAACTGATGGGAAATCATGTGGTTAACAGCCCTGAATAATTACAATACAAGGTGATCAGCTGCCATACCTATTTTCAAATTGTAATATTATTTTAATACACAAGTGTCACCAAAGTGAGCCTTTGCTGAGGGAAAGTGTTTTTGGAATTCATTTGAAGTATCACTCTCAGAGGCAAAGACACAGAGCTGACACCAAGTCAGTCTGCTGGGACCAAATTATTTTCCTCTATAAAACTTAAAGCTCATAAAATCTAATCTTTTCTAAAAGCTCACAAGAAAATAAATTAAAAAATACTCTTTTTTTCAGACCAAAAGAGTTTTTTACTCACTGATAGTTTTAAGGCCTTCAGAGGATATTTTATTTTTGAATTCTGTAGCTTTGGTTTTACTACCTTTAAGATTGAAACCTACAGAAATGTAAATTATTCCCTTTATTATAAAGACAGAATTTAATATGAAAAGACATTGATTCACTTTCTTTTTCTGTGGGGAAAAATAAAACATTTTCAATCAACCTGGTATATTTTTAGTTATCATAAAATTATACTGAGACCACAGAAAAATGTCCAGTATGTGACTATGGAACTAAACTGGAATTGTCTCTTGTTTGCCCTGAAAAATATTTTCTCATCTGATACAGATGGGAGATTGTCACTTACTGTGTTTACAAAAAAAAAGAAATAAGAAAAAGGAAACTATCTTGATCATATTTGTTCGCTGCAAGTTTATCAAAATGGGCAATTATGTCAGATTTGAAAAGATGAACTTTAACTCAAGCTCCAAGACAGATTTAAATGGCAAGGAAATGTATCCAAGGTGAGGATAATGTCTGAATTTCCTCCAAAGTGACACCAAGCTGTCTTTCCACAGCAGCTGCCTCTGCCAAACCTGACTTCAAGTTTTTTACCTGCCAAGCAATCAGATCCTTCAGCTTCTCAATCTTGTCATGATCCTCTGGATGCTCGTGCATGTATTTTTCAGTAAAAAAAGCCTAATTGAGGGAGAGAGAAATGAGCCATTACTCAGAAAATGAAACGTCTACTACCAGAGGAATGAGTTACAACAAAGATAAATCAATCAACTTAAAAATTCTGCAAAGTAACAGCTACAAACACAAAGTGAAAATTATGGAAATTACAGAATCACAGTGATTTGGGTTGGAAAGGAGCTTTAACCCCACCCAATGCCACCCCTGCCATGGCAAGGACACCTTCCACTGTCCCAGGTGCTCCAGCCCCAGTGTCCAGCCTGGCCTTGGGCACTGCCAGGGATCCAGGGGCAGCCCCAGCTGCTCTGGGCACCCTGTGCCAGGGCCTCAAAGCCAAAAATTCCTTCCCATCCAGCCCTGCCCTCTGGCAGTGGGAGCCATTCCCTGTGTCCTGTCCCTCCATCCCTTATCCCCAGTCCCTCCCCAGCTCTCCTGGAGCCCCTTTAGGCCCTGCAAGGCCACAACGAGCTCACCCCAAACCTCCTCCTCTCCCTGTGAACAACCCCAGCTCTCCCAGCAGAGAGAGCTGCTCCATCCCTGCTCTCTCCTCATCCTCCCTGTGCTGGGCTCAGCTGAGGCCCAGCAGGGCAGGGAATCCTGGTGAACTGAGGGAATTCTGGCGTTACCTTCTCGTAGTTGGCGAAGCCCCCCATGACGGCGGGGTCCACGATGCCGTTGAGCAGCATGGACAGGGGGTTGATGGGCAGGTTGGGGTCATTCAGGTGCTGCTGCACCATATTATTGATCTTGTCATTGGTCAGCTGCATGGTTTCGATGGCGTTTTCCAGAGGGCTGATCTCCATCTAAAACCCAAACAAAAGATTTCAAACCAGGGGCGCTCCAGGCCTTTCAAAATCAGTGAGAGTTTTGACCAATAATTACCAGAAGGGGTGATTTCAGGCATTGAGGTATTTGGTATCTGTGTGCTGCAGGAACTGATATGATGATGGGTATCAGTGGAGGAAGTTAACTGCATTTTGCTGCTGCAGGAGGGATTACATCCCAGCACAGCATCCAGAAAGGCTCTGGCAGCAATCACGTGAGGTTTTTTGGAGGATTACGGAGAACATCAGAGATTAAGGGTTGGTGAGTTTTAGCAGCACAAAGAAGATCCAGCTTAACGTAACAGTAAGAAAGAAATGATAACTTTAACGTGGATTTTCTGATGGAAAATGTAATCCTAAGCTGCTCAAAAATCAAGAAGATATTTTTGCAGTGATTATTTTGGTGTGTTTCCAAGGACATCGAGTTGAATATGTTGATGAGATGACATCTAAACTATCTTTGCTGTGCTTTTTCCCAAGAGGTCACATTTTCTTCATCTGAGCATCGAGAAATGAAGGGAGAAATTTTCTTTCTACCTGGACTTCACGGAGGAGTCTCCTCAGATGCCTTCACGGGGTGAATTAGCTCTTATGCTGTCTAAAACTTGCTTTATTTTAATTGACTAACCTCCAGCTACTTTTTATGCCCAGCTATCGTGTCTTTCAAAAAGTTCATGTCGAAAAAACCAGCACTAAAATATTTTATATTTAGTGAATGGGCTGAAAATCAGTAACTTGCAGTGACCCAGAGTGTAGAGAGTCCTCACTGGAAGCCACAGCCTGCTTGTATTAAAAAAATGATGTGGTAGGGAGAGGAAAGGAAGGTTAATTGAGGCCTGTGAGGAAAATGCAAGTGTATATTTGATTACAGCCTCATTTACATAAATGCTACATAAACAAAGCAGCACTTCTACCTGGCTATCAGTTGCTTACCCTGTTTCTGAGAACCACTTATAATCAAATCTCTTTAGTTGTTACTCTTACACCTGCCAGCTGATTACATCAAGGATGTTTTAATTAGCATTTTGAGCAGCCTGCCTGCTGAATGATTCTGGAAGGCAGGGAAGGAGCCTGGTGATTCTGCTGGGAATAGGGAGCAGGCCAGGCTCAGACAGAGCCCAGCGTGCCAGGGGGAATCTGGACTGGGGAGTGAAGCCACATCCAGCATCTGATTGGACAAGAACTGCTGGAATATCACAGGCTAAATTTAGGATTCTGTCACTTGTATTAATGGCCTTATAACTATGCAATAATGTGTTGATGAACCATTGCTTTTAAAGCTCTTGAGCATCTCCAGAAATTAGCACTCATTGAGCTGACAGCTTTTTGACTTTTCTGTAGCAGCAATCATGGCTTTCTTTCTCATTCTCTTTTCTTTTACTACTCTTGTAACACTGCCTCTAATTTTTTAAAAGCAGATGGAGAATTGCAGTTGCCATCTCACTACTACAAAGTGGGCCTTGGAACCTGGTGAAAGCTATTTATGACAAGTGTAAATTCTGAGCCTTGTTCCCAGTGCCACTATAGGCACTCCTCACTCTGTCCAGGGAAAACAAGAAATACATTCTCCTAGACATTTGCAACAATTCAAAATTCCAAGATAAAAACAAAACAGAGATTAGCATTTGTGCTTTTTAAACTCAAGTGTGATTCAAAATCTGATTTTTAATTCCCTGGCTGGTCTCAGCAAATTTTTCCCCTACAACTTCTTGTGTCCAGCTAAAGAAAATCAGATACAGAATAACAAATGCTGGCCCCAAATTCCTTGCAGATAATGAACAGATTGCAAAGGTTTAGGTAAAAGTACTCAGAAGGAATTTGAAAAGCCACTAGATTTAAAGCAACTCTGCATGTTCCTGTGGGTTATGTAACATAATACACTGCATTTATGAAATTACTCCACTCTCTCAGCACTGATTTGATGCAATCTCACCTCTCCCTTTAACGATATTCCAGTCCCATCAATAAAATATGAAACATGCAGAGCTGCTGGAGTATCCTGGTGCTTAGCAAGGGATCAATAATATCTGTATCCATAATCACAATTTAGCATTACAGGGATGTAAACCCTCTGATCCTCCTTGCAGCATTTTAGCTGACAGAGATCTTGAGGAAAGTCAATACCCATTTTGTAGGAACTGTGCCAGAGGAGGTCAGAAGTCATCTGTAGCAGTCTTCCCACACGTTATTAAGTTTCATTCTGCTATCATTTCTCAGCTCTGCAACTCATACAATCCTTGCTCCCAAAAGGCTGATGGGATTTGTGCCCATTTGGATGCCAGGCAGAGCAGGAGGGGTGTGCACCAAGTGCCTGTCAGGCTCTGCTCTCTGCTCATCAGATCTGCCAGCCTTTACAAACAGCACTTCTTGCCATCATGAAGATAAATACAATCTTCTCCATCAGGGTTATATTGAAACTACGAAATTCATTAAAAATTCAATGTGTTTTATTCAGCTGCCTGTTACTGTCACACATCACATTCATATTCTGTTACTATAGATACCATAGTAATTTTCTGCATTACTTCTGTTCATCCAAATACAACTGTCCAACATAACCTCAATGGAGCAATGAAAAAGGTTTTAATTAATCATATGCAAATTGTTCTTTTCCTTTAAAAATAAGCCTCACAAGAGAGATTTCAAAAACGCAGTAACAATGTTTTTATTGCTACTTAAAAATTACAGCTGCATAAGAATAATTTAATCTTAAAGGCGTTTAATGGATATGTCTTATCTAAACAGTCTAAATGGTTGAACAGAGAAATGAGTAATTTGGAGTCACTCTGTGAGGTTGCTGAGGGTATATTTAGCTAAAATATGGTGAAGAAACAAAAACAACCTTTAACCACGAGTGGTAAGAAATGCAGACATACAATGCCTTTGATTATTGGGATATTTTGGATTAATGACAATCAAAATATCCAGATCCTCTTTGATAAAAGTTCAGGCTTGATTCTCTGGGATGGAGCAGGGTTTCCCTGCACCACCTCAGGTCTCTCTTCATTCTAGGCACCTGCTGAGAGACACAAATCCTTTCTAAAAGGGGTGAAAGCCATGGAGGGCTGGCTGCATTCCCTTCCCTCAGGGATGGAAAAGCATTGCCTGAGTCACCCTCAGTCAGCAATCAGCATCCTCAGCAGGTTCCCTCAGGATGTGCCAGGTACAATCCCATGGATTCCTTGTTCACAGTCACTGACACACACAAATGCTCCCTGGCTGTATAAAAACCCCATTTTTTTACACAATCTCAATACAGCCAAACTGATCTTACCATGTAAACCGATTTGACTTCAAACCACCTGAGGATCCCTGGTAATTTATAGGCTGTCATGTAGATGGTTCTCTCAATCCACATGTTCTGCAAAGGGAACATAAGTGTCACATTATCAATGGACAGCTGGGACCCTGAGCAAAGCCCTAGAACATCAGCAGCAGGACAAGGACCAAGGTATGGCAGATGTTACAGAGCCAGGGGGGAATTCCAAATGGAAGATGGAGCAGCACTGATTTAAAGCTGGTATGTGACTTAGCAGGGAACAATTGCTGCCTTTCTGGAGGAGAATACCACGGAAAGATCCCCTGGTTTTACTGGATGTTCATGGAATGGTTTGGGTTAGAAAGGACCTTAAAACCCATCCAGTTCCAGGAGCAGGGACACCTTCCACTATCCCAGGCTTCTCTAAGCCCCATCCAACCTAGCCTTGGGCAAATTCAGGGATCCTGGGGCAGCCACAGCTCCTCTGGGCGCCCTGTGCCAGGGCTTCCTCACAGCACTCATTTTATTAGATGAAACAATTAGACCATTAGATGAAACAAATTGTTTAATAAAAATTAAAAAAAAAAAGCAAAAAAAAAGCAAAAGGTATTAGTGACAAAAGATTTTCAGATGCCTGACTTGAAACTTCGTGGTAAGACGAGTTTCAGGTGTAACAATTTAAAATCCTTTCTCAGAAGAGCTGTTTTTACAAAATAAATAGAGCTTTGCCCATTTTTTTCCTATCGGTATAAACGAGAACATGATAAATTGGCTTAATTAACTTTGTATGAAAAATAATCCCTTTAAACCTAGAATTTATTTCTCAACAAGCAAAAGATAATGAATGGCTCAGATGCTCAAAATAGAGGGGGAAAAACAAGCAAAACAAAAGTGGTTTGTTTTCTTCATAATTCCTTACTGCAAATTCGTTGTCTGGGTTTTTCTCTCCTTTTCGAACAGGGCGCGAATACTCAAAGCGCTGGACTTCATTCACCCTGTAGAAGCTGAAAAGAGAGAAAAGAATCATGGACTCACAGAATGGATTGGAACTGTTGGATGGGTTGGAAGTGACCCCAAAGATCATGCAGTTCCAAGCCCCAAATGCACAATGAAAATCAAATGCTGTGTGTTTAAGAATTGATACGAAATTCTAGTATCGGAGGAAGTTTATGAACAAATATGGGATCACTGTTTTCCAGTGGGTTGGAATGTGTGGCAATATTAAAAATCACCATTAAATGCCCTCACAATGTCCATGCCCCTTGACTGTGCACAGATTCCTAATGCAACAATAATGTGTTATAAAGGGGACTGAGAAAACAAAAACCCAATCCAAACTCACCTCACGATTTGCTCAGACACTGGCCTGTGAAATTTCGAGGGTAAATCCAGTTTGGGCTTTACTGTGAAGCACTGAATATCTGAATTT
>WBNO01033482.1:0-11415 GCA_013400575.1 Peucedramus taeniatus
TCTGTGAGGGAGGAATTCCCTCATGAATGTCCCTTAATCCCAGTGTTCCCTTGGAGATCTCTGAGGGAGGAATTCCCTCATGGATGTCCCTTAATTCCCATATTTCCTTGGAGCTCTGTGAGGGAGGAATTCCCTCATGGATGTCCCTTAATTCCCATATTTCCTTGGAGCTCTGTGAGGGAGGAATTCCCTCATGGATGTCCCTTAATTCCCATATTTCCTTGGAGCTCTGTGAGGGAGGAATTCCCTCATGGATGTCCCTTAATTCCCATATTTCCTTGGAGCTCTGTGAGGGAGGAATTCCCTCATGAATGTCCCTTAATCCCAGTGTTCCCTTGGAGATCTCTGAGGGATGAATTCCCTCATGGATATCCCTTAATTCTAATATTCCCTTGGAGCTCTGTGAGGGGGGAATTCTGTCATGGAGGTTCCAAATCCTTGGGAAAAGTTCTGCAGGGAGTGGGAGGTGCCAGACCTGGGAACAAGGGGATGATCCTGAAGCTTTCCCAAATATTTCAGGAATTTCTTTCCCTCCACCCCTTCAATCCCTTAATTCCTAGGGAATATCCCACTGAAATTTTCTTTTCCTGCTTTTTTAGGACAGAACCAGCTCTGCCAAGAGGAAAAAACAGGGCTACTTCCCATTCCCATAAACCATGGAAAATCCAAATTATCCCAACACTTATTCTCCCTCAATTTCCCCATGATTTTCCACACTTCTAAAGCCTCAAATCCCATTTTTAGCAGGGATTTTTTTGGGGTTATTTTTTCCAAATTCCTTGGCTCAGCCAGGAATTTCTTCCAGCCTGCATGGACAGAGCAACCTTTGCCTGTTCCACCGCTTTTTTCCGGGATTTTGGGAATTCTTCTCCGCGTGCTCTTCCCGGGGGCCACGTGGATTTCATTGACAAAGCTGATTCCTTCACTTATTCCGATTTTTTCCGGGATTATCTCATTCCCAACCATCCCTGCATTTTCTCAGCCAAGTTCACCGAGGATTGGGGCAGCAGGAAAAATTGGGTAACATGGGATGGGAAACCCAACTTTGAGCATCTCCTGCAGAAGTTTGGTAAGTCCTGGGATTTTTTCCAAATCCTAAAGGATCCAGTATTTTAGGACTGAATTTTTGGGATAAAAGCACTAAAAAAACCCAAATTGCAAGATTTTCCTAAACTAATACATGGATTTCTTTCTTTTCCCATTTATTCATTCCCAATTTTTTAAATTTATATTTAAATAAATTTAAAATCTTGGATAATTTAATTATTCCAAATTTTATAGAATTCAGCTTTTTAAGATTGAATTTTCAGGATAAAAGCAATAAAAAAACCAAAATTCCAAGATTTTTTTTCCTAAATTAATCCAATTTTTTTCTATTTATTCACCATCTGATTGGCAGATTCCAAGCTGAAATTTATTCCCAAATTTTGTTTATTATCTATTATTTATATAAATCAAAAATCTTGAATAATTTAATTATTCCAAATCCTAATGGATTCACTCCTAATCAATACCTCCCTCCTAATGGATTTAAGGGGAAAATTCCCTTTAAAGAAAAAAACTGGGAAATTCAGGTCACAGCAAAGAAAAGCCAGGAAAATTTGGGGCACATGGAATAAACAGCAGGAAAATCCAGGTCACTCAAAATAAACAACCGGAATTCCACAGGGATGAGCTTGAGGGAGGTGATTTGATGGATCCTTCTCATTCCCAAGGGATTTTTAATTCTTGGATTGTGTTTCCCTGGAATCATAGTTCTGGGATTGGGATGGTTCCTTTGGAATATTTGAAGCCCGGAATTCCATAGGGATGAGCTTTAGAGAGGTGATTTGATGGGTCCTCCTCATTCCCAAGGGAATTGTAATTCCCGGACCGTGTTCCCTTGGAATGATGGTTCTGGGATACTGGGGTGGTTCCTCTGGAATATTTGAAGCCCAGAATTCCACGGGGATGAGATTGAAGTGGAGATGATTTGATGAATCGTCCTCGTTCCTGAGGAGAATTCCCAAGGGATTTGTAATTCCAGGAGAAGCCGTGGTGCCCGTTGCCAACTGTGATGTCAAGGAATACAATTCCAACCCCAAGGAGCAGCTGCCCTTCAAGGAATACGTGGAATATTGGCGGGAATACATCAGGAATGGCTACCACTCCTCCCGGGGCTGCCTCTACCTCAAGGACTGGCACCTGAGCAGGTCAGGGCTCATTCCCAACCCTCTGGCAGTGGGAATGTTCCTCTGGAGAAGGGAAGGATTCGTGGAGATCCTCAAAGCCTAAAGAAGCTCCAGAAAAGCTGGAGAGGGATTTGGGATAAGCGTGGAATGACACGACACAGGGAATGGCTTCCCATTTAATTTGGGAAGGAATTCCTGGTTGGGATGGAATTCCCAGAGAAGCTGCTCCATCCATGGAAGTGCTGAAGGCCAGCTTGGAGCAGCCTGGGATAGTGGGAAGTGTCCCTGGCATGGGGTCAGAACTGGATATTCTTTAGGATCCCCTCCAACCCCAAAAATTCCATGATTTTCCATTGTTCTAGTTGGGGTTTTGAGGCAAAGCAGACGAGCTCAGCATCAGCACAGAGGGAAAATATTCCAACATTCCCTCAGGGATTCCCAAGCTTTGATCTCCAGCTCCAGAAAGAGCTCAGAATTCCTCAAATCCCCAATATTCCCTCAACATAATTCCCAGCTTTTATTCCAAGCTGAAGATCCATTTCAACTCAGTTTGGGAAGGAATTCCTGGCTGGGAGGGTGGGGAAGTGCTGGGATGGAATTCCCAGAGAAGCTGTGGTTGCCCCTGGATCCATGGAAGTGTCCAAGGCCAGGCTGGAGAGTCCTGGGATAGTGGGAGTTGTCCTCGGCCATTGAATGGGATGATCCATAAGGTCCCTTCCCACCCAAACCATTCCATGTTTTCTCCCAATGGAAAATGGGACTGGAACAGCTCCTCCAGTCAGACCTGGATTGGGGTTTGATTTGGGATTATTCCTTGACCACTTTGGATTTGGGATCCTTTAGTATCCGTTGGCTTTTCTGGGAACATTCCCACTCCTTCAAGTTGCCTTCTCCCTGCTCTGCCTTTCCTTCCCCAGCTGGAAAAGAACCTTGGGAAGGAATTTTCCCTGTGGGAATGGGGAGGGGTTGGGAAGGAATTCCCAGAGAAGCTGTGGCTGATTCTGAATCCTTGGAAGAGTCCAAGACCAGCTTGGAACAATCAGGGATCGTCATTGGGATGAGCTGCTGCTTCAACTCTCTTCCATCCCAAACCCCTGGAATTCCATCCTAAAGGATCCACCTTGCTCTTGCCACTGCCTTTGGGGGATCCCATTTTCCCAAGCGGCTTTTCCAAGTGTTTGTGTTTTCCAGGGCTTTTCCAGAGCAGGATGTTTACACCACTCCCGTGTATTTTTCCTCGGATTGGCTCAATGAATATTGGGATGCCGTGGCCGTGGATGACTTTAGGTTCGTCTACATGGGACCCAAGGGATCCTGGTAAGGCTCTCATCCCAAAAAATTCCTTTTCCAGCTGAATATCCTAGGAAATTGTCCTGTTATCCCTCAGGATAACCAGGCAGGTCACCCAGTGTCCCGATTGGCTCCGGATCGGAGGGAAAAGGGAAAACTTTAAATTGTGCCTGCAAAAAAAAAAATTCTCTGGGAGATTAGAGAAATTCCCTTGGGATCAGCCACTTGGAATGTGCAGGGATAACTCCGGTGTTTTCCAGGGGAAAATTCCAGGTGAAAATCCCAGCTCAGTGTTGGTTCAAAAGTTGCATTTGGGGTGTTTTTATCAGAATTCCCTTCCTTGAGGGGTTTTTGGGATAAATTAAAGAGGAGAAGCACAGTGGATATAAAGCACTCCATTATCCAGCCAGAATTCCATGAGGAAAAGGATGGGTGGGATCCGTGTGGATATCATGGCTTTTTCCAAGATAAACTTCCCCTAAGGCAATCAAAATTCCATGAAGAAAAGGATGGGTGGGATCAGTGTAGATACTGTGGCTTTTTCCAAGATAAGCTTCCATATTCCAACCAAAATTCCATCAGGAGTTTTGGGATCAGTATGGATATAGTAACCTTTTATTAGCCAAAGTCTATAATCCAACTGAAATTCCATGGGGAATTTTGGGATCAGTATGGATACAGCGGCCTTTTAATAGCCAAAGCTCCATCATCCAACTGAAATTCCTCATGGAATTTTGGGATCAGTATCCATACTGATCCCAAAATGGCCTTTTAGTAGCCAAAACTCCATAATCCAGCTGAAATTCCATGAGAAATTTTGGGATCAGTATGGATACAGTGGCCATTTAATAGCCAAAATTCCCATAATCTAACCAAAATTCCATGAGGAATTTTGAGATCAGCACCTCAGCTTGTCAATGACTTGAATCCCTGTTGGAATTTTTCGGGATTGACTCCCGCCCATCCCTGATTTTTCCCAGGACGCCGTTCCACGCCGACGTCTTCCGCTCTTACAGCTGGTCAGCCAACATCTGTGGCAGGAAGAAATGGCTCCTGTATCCCGCGGGACAGGAGGAATTCCTGAAGGATCGCCACGGGAATCTCCCCTTCGACGTGACGGCTCCGGATCTTCGGGATAAGAGGATTTATCCGCGTTACAGCCAGAGCAAACCCCCTCTGGAAATTGTCCAGGAAGCGGGAGAGATCGTCTTCATTCCCAGCGGGTGGCACCACCAGGTTTATAACCTGGTGAGGGAATGGATCCCGCTGGGAATTGGGATCCCAAAGGTTTTGTTGGGATGGAAATTGGGATTTCCAGGGAAAAGGTTGATCCGTTCTCCCGGGTGATGTTGGGAAGGAGTTGAGGCCTTGGAATTGTTGAAGAAAAGCTCCATCCCTGGAAATGTCCAAGGATAGCTTGGAGCACCCTGGGAGAGGTCCTTAAGGTCCTTTCCCACCCAAACCATTCCAGGAATTCCATGGCATAGAATTGGGGTGAGGAGAAGGAAGATCCTGGGAAAAAGGAAGAGGAAAGCATGGAAATCCTTCTCAGGAAGGAGGAATTCCAGCTTGGAGCACCCTGGGATAGTGGGAATGGGATGATCCGTAAGATGGGATTTTTGGAGTGGCACATTCCGTATTATCATTCCTAATAACTTAATTGGTTGCTAATTACTAATTATCTATGGAGTATCCCAAATTTTTTCCCTCAGGAAGACACCATTTCCATCAACCACAGCTGGGTGAACAGCAGCATTTTGGGAATCAGGGACATTTTAGGTTGCTGAGGAATAGGATTTTTGGAGCAGCACATTCCATATTATCATTCCTAATAACTTTATTAGTGACTAATTATCCGTGAATTATCCCAAATTTTTCCCTCAGGAAGACACCATTTTCATCAACCACACCTGGGTCAGTGGCTGCATTTTGGGAATTAGGGACATTTTGGGTTTCTAAAGAAGGAATTTTCCACCTGATTTTGATGCCAGGGAAGCCTTTTCCTTCTCAGGAACAGGAATTTTGGAGCGGAAAATTCCATATAATCTCTAATAACTTAATTAGTGACTAATCATTAATTATTAATTATCCATGGATTATCCATTAATTAATTATCCATGGATTACCCCAGATTTTTCCCTCAGGAAGACACCATTTCCATCAACCACAGCTGGGTGAACAGCAGCATTTTGGGAACTTAGGAACATTTTGTGTTGCTCAGGAATAGGATTTTTGGAGCAGCAAATTCCATATTACCATTCCTAGTAATTTAATTAGTGACTAATTACTAATTATCCATGGATTATCCCAAATGTTTCCCTCAGGAAGACACCATCTCCATCAACCACAACTGGGTGAACGGCTGCAACGTGGCCGTCATGTGGTGCTTCCTGCAGGATGAGCTGGCGGCCGTCCAGAGGGAAATCAGCCAATGGAAAGATCCCATTGACGATTGGCACCTCCAGTGCCAGGTACACCCCGATCCCAGATTATCTGGGGAGCTGGAATTCCGGGATTATTGGAGCTGAAGTTCTCACAGCGGAATTTCTGTGGTTTTTAAGGAAGTAGGAGTTGGGGACAGCTTTGTTTTGTTGGGAAATATTTCCTATAAAAGTTTGGGAATTGCTTCTGGTTATTGCCTGTGTCCAGGCTGGAATGTTGGTTGGAAAGATGGAAAACTTCAGGATCAAGAAAGCTGGGAATGTTCACCTGGAGAATGGAAAATTCCAGGGAGAGACCTCAGAGCCCCTTCCAGAGCCTAAAGAAGCTCCAGAAAAGCTGGAGAGGGATTTGAGATAAGCATGGAATGTCAGGACACAGGGAATGGCTCTCCATTGGAAAAATGGGGATTTAGGTGGGATTTTGGGAAGGAATTTCTGGCTGGGATAGAATTCCCAGAGAAGTTGTGGCCGCCCTGGAACTGGGAAAGAATCCAAAAGACCAAATTCCACAATCCAACCAAAATTCCATGAGGAAGAGGATGGGTGGGATTCCTTCCAAAATCTTCCGGATGAACCAAATTCCAAGTTTATTTCTGGAAGCTGTTCCCTCTCCTTGGGTTGATTTCCTTCAGAAAATGAGTATTTGGGAAAATCCCCACAATTAATACTTGGGAAAAACAACACAGTGCCTTTGGCTCCAGAAGCAATTCCAATTAAAAAATTATTAAACATAATTATTTATGATTCCAGAGAATTCCTAGCTTCATAAAAACAAATTTTAGGGATTTTTCCTGCTGTCATTCCCATTTTCACTCCGTTTCTCCCTTCAGCTGATCATGAAATCCTGCACGGGCATCGACTACAAGGAATTCTACAACTTCCTCAAAGTCATCGTGGAGAACCGAATCTCCGTCCTGGAGAAGGGCCTGGATGAGGAATCCTCATCCCAGAACAATTCCAAAGCCGCCATCTCCACCCTGGGAATGCTGCACGCCGTGTTCGACCTGAAGAGGACGGTGAAGGTGCTGAGCTCGTTAAGCGCTAACGAGGATTTCCGGAAGCTGGATCTGACTTCCCTGTCTCCTTCTCCAGAGGCTCTGCTCCAGCACCTGGAATCAGCCATAGACACGGCCCTGCTCTGAATTCCTGCTTTCCCAAGATGTTTTCCAAAGGGTTTGGAGGAAATGGACAAGAGCATTACTCCAGCTGGAGGAGGGAGAACATTCCCAAAGCATTTGGAGGAATCAGGAAAAAAACGATCCCAGCCAAAAGAAAATCCCAAACTTCCTTAGGATTGTGAGCATCACTCAGGGAAAAAATTCCCTGTGGATCATCTGGTGTTGGAATGAAGCAAATTCCCTGTGCTTAAGCTCAGCTTTGCTAAAACCTCTCCTATTTCTAGGTGCAGCTCAGTTTTTCCATCGTGTTTTTAAGGAATTTCAGCTGGTGAATTCCACGGAATTCCATGGAAGCCTGAGCTGGAGCCAGCACCTGGAATCGGCCATAGACACAGCCCTGCTCGGAATTCCCGCTTTTCCAAGATTTTTTCCAAAGGGTTTGGAGGAAACGGACTTGGACAAAAGCTTTACTCCAGCAGGAAGCCAGAGAATGGAAGGAGGGAGAACATTCCCAAAGTTCTGAGTGGTTTGGAGGAATTAGGGAAAAAACCATCCTAGCCAAAGGAAGATCCCTAATTTTTTTAGGATTGTGAGCATCACTCAGGGAAAAAATTCCCTGTGGATCATCTGGTGTTGGAATGAAGCAAATTCCCTGTGCTTAAGCTCAGCTTTGCTAAAACCTCTCCTCTTCCAGGTGCAGCTCAGTTTTCCATCATGTTTTTAAGGAATTCCAGCTGGTGAATTCCATGGAATTCATGGAAGCCTGAGCTGGAGCCTGGATTTGGGAATGTTGATTCCATGTCTTCCAAAGTGGGATTTCCAAAGCTGAGACGCTCAGGATTAAATTTAATTTAATTCAACTCTGAGCAAAACCTGCCTTGACTCATCCCAATAAAAAGCAGGAATGGGAATGTGCTCCCAAAATTCCACGCTCTATCCCAAGGCCCAGCATTCCCTCCAGGAAAGATCAGGAAAGTTCTGAGTGGTTTGAAGGAATTAGGAAAAATCCATCCCAGCTAAAGGAAAATCCCAATTTTTTTAGGATTCTGAGCAGGCACTCAGGGAAAAAATTCCTTGTGGAATTTTTTGTGGATCCAGCACCTCCTGCACGCTTCCACAGCACAATTCCCACCCAGAATATTCCCACTGGGAACATCCCCCTCCTGCTTTTCCTTGGAAAAATCAAAAACCTGGAAGCACAAATGGCTGCACACTGTTACCTTCAGGCCTCGCTTGAATTCTTCCCGAAATCAAAGCCAAAAAAAACTTGGAATTTCGGGAAGTTTTAGGAAGTCAAACGGAAAATCCACCTTGTTTTCCTTTAATTCCTTGGGATTTTTACCCCCCTGCACTTTGCATGTCCTTTTCCAGTAGGAATTTTGCATTTTTTCTTCATTCCCAAAAATACAGAGGAGCCGTTTTTCCTTAATTTAGGAAATTCCTGGATTCTTGAAGACGACAAAGATCGGAATAAGGAGCACGTGGAGCCTGGAATCTTCAAAATTCCAAGAGTTTTATTTAAATAAAAATGCCTGGCAAACTTCCAGTGGGATTCTCTCGTTAATATATTAATTCTTAATTAGTTAATATAGTAATTAATCTGTTATTTATTAAAGGATAAAATTTGGGGAAAATGGGAGGAAAAAACCTGAGGGGTTTTGTTTTCCCAGAGTCACCTGGATAAGGCAAAAAATTCCTTGGAAAAATGAAAAAAAATTCTAAGAAAAATGAAAAAATCCCAAGGGAAAAATGACAAAAAATCCCATTTTTTTAAAGCTTTGGACTTCCAGTTTTTCATTCCCAAAAATATCAAAGAGCCACTTTCCTTAATTTAGAAAATTAGGAAAACTTGGGAAAACAGCGGGAAAAGGCCTGGAGAGTTTTGTTTTCCTGGATAAGGAAAAAATTAATGGGAAGAATGAAAAAAGTTGGATCAAAACTGTAAAATATGAGATTTTTAAGGCTATTTTTAAAATTATTTTGGAATGCTGGGAACAGCATCCTAAATACTCATTGGGAATATCCCAAATATCCACTGGGATCAAATCCAAGCTCCTGCAGCCAAAGGGAAATTCCAGCTCGGAGCACAAAGGAGCTCCAGGGTTAGCAGGGCTCAAATCCAGCTGGGATTGGGGTTTTTATTCCATAATTTCCCTTTTTTTTCCTGGAATTTCCCAAAATCCAGGAGAAATCCGTGTTTTTTCCAAGCCCCCAGAATTCCAAAGCAGCACGAGATTATCCAAGGTGTGGGATCACCCCTGAGGTCTCCCAAGGACAAATAAAAATTTTGGAGCACAGGGAAATCAGGAAATTTGGGAATAGCAGCTTCCACATGGAATTGGGAAAGTCCTGAGTTGGGTAAAGTAGGAAATGGAGTGGTGGGAAAAATCTCCTCTCATTCCCGGATTTTTATGGAGTTTTGGGATGAGCTCTCCTTCCCAGTCCAAGAAATCACATTAAAAATTGGTTTTTTNTACATTAAAAATTGGTTTTTTTCCAAAAAAATTTCTTTTTTTTTCTGGGAATCCTCAAGTGAAAAAAAAAAAAAAAAACAACCCATCCCAAGCAGGAAAAGGAGATTTTTCACAGGAATTATTTGTGGGAAAAGGGTATAAAACTCCAAAAGAAAACCTTGGAGATGGAAATTCCAGCCTTTCCAGTGTTTTTGGGATCAGGAAAACCTCGGCTGGGGAGGAATTCTTCCCTTTATAGGCAGCCAGGGATACAATTCCCGCTTTTTCCAGCGGGGTTTGGTCCAGAAAATTCGGGAAAATTCAGATTTTCCCTATGGATCAGGAGCTGTGAGAGTTTTCCTTTGGATGGAGCCGGATCCTCTGGATGTGTTCATAGCACGACTGGGGAGGGAACAGAGCAAAAATTAGGGAAAAATTTGGGAATTCTGGGATCAAATCCAAGCTCCTGCAGGCAGAGAATCCCTGCTGATCCCAAGGAGAATTCCAAGAGAATTCAATCTGCCTGGAATTAGGGATAAGGATTTTTTTCCAGCCTGGCAAGGGAACAAATTCCCGAAAATTCCATTCCAGAAAAGCTGGAATTTTGCTGGAATTCCTGGAAAAAATTCCCTTACCTCCAGTGCCGTCAGCAGGAAGTCCATCATTCCTCCCTGGTTGGTTGGATCCATCAAATCCCGGATCAGATGGATTTCAGCGCCCAGGTGTTGGATTCTACGGAAAAACAAATCCCAAAATCCAGGAAAAATCTCCAGGCATGTGGAGGGGGTTGGAATTTTGGAGAGGAGGAGGGAAACTCGAATCCAGATCTGCTGGAGGAATCTGGAATTCCAAATCCCATAATTCCAGAATCCTGGAATCCCACAATCCTGGAATCCCAGAACTCCAGAATCCCGGAATTCCAGAATCGCAGGATCCCAGAATCCCAGAGTGTTTGGGGTTGGAAAGCTCCTTCAGGATGATCTATGGGCAGGGAAACCCCATTATCCCAATTTTCTCCAAGCGCTTCCAACCGGGAACACTTCCAGGGATGGAGCAGCCTCACATGGGATGCTCCATCCCAAGAAAATTCCAGATCCATCCATAGGAAATTCCAGCTGCTGGATGGAATTTTGGATTCCTTATCTCCCAAAGGAATCACAGTTCCTGCTGAGGATGGAAAATTCCTGTAGGAATCCCAGAATTCCAGAGTGTTTGGGGTCGGAAAGGTCCTTAAAGATGATCCACGGGCAGGGACATCCCATTATCCCAATTTTCTCTGGGATAAAAGATGGACACTCTGGAATTCTGGGATAAAAGGAATCTCGTTTCCATGAAAACCCTGGAATATCCTCTGGGATAAGGCATGGACACTCTGGAATTTTGGGATAAAAAGAATCTGATTTTCCATGAAATATCCTTTGAGATAAAACACGGGCACTCCAAATTCTGTCGGCACTTTACATCCCAAAAACCCAACCACACCTCTGGAGAAAAAAAAAACCCACCACACATCCCACCCCAAATCCTAAAGGTTTTCATTGGAATTCTTCCACCCGGAAATATTCCAGAGGGAACAATCCCACTCACTTGGCTCGGGATACGACGAACATGAGGAGCGGCAGGAGATCGTCCATGGGGAGCCGGTAATCGGCGTCCAGCAGCCGCGACACCGTGCTCTCCAGCTCCTCGTAGGTCTTCCGCAGGATCTCCAACTTTTCCCTGGGATCCACCGTGGTGCTGTCGGGATAAAAGAGCCATGGAAAAGCTGCAGCCGGAAAAGCGGGATTTTTTAAAAATAAATTAGGGATGAAAGGATTCATGGATTGGCTCCAAAAGATGGAGGAAAGAGGAGGCACCAAGGTTGGGCCAGGAGATATTCCAGGATGGAATGGGACATTCCTGGGATCTCCAATATTGGATGGGACATTCCTGGGCTCTCCAA
>WBNO01033485.1:0-20092 GCA_013400575.1 Peucedramus taeniatus
GATGGGAGCAGGGGACACAGGGACATCCTGAGCCAGGGCAGGGTGGCAGCAGCTGCTCTTTCAGACTTCAGTATGAGGGCTAAGGTGCCTCTCCCACTTTCATTGCCATTGCATCCAGCAAGAAACTAATTGGATCATCTGCCACTGCTTACCTCAAAATCAAAATGCATGTAAGAAGGTTTTAAGTTGTTCCAAGGAAATGAAATAAAACCAAAACTGTGAGCACTTTTTTTTTCTCCAGAATTAGAGCAGATATGTCTTTGAACAGAATTGCATAGTCTCAGATGGATTTATTTAACAAGTTTTTAATCTTTAAATATAGATTTAACACATTTTTACAGGTACATATACAATATAGTTCATTTAAACTTGCAGTCAGAGAAAATTCTCTACTGTAATTTATACATATACATGAAGAGCCTAGTTCAACAGCATACTCAGGGGAACATACCATGTGTGCAAAGTTTCAAATGTTAAAAACCTCAGACTGTACATTCAGATTCGCAGAACTTATCAACCTCATAAATTAATAAAAGCTTAGATTTAAAACTATGGAAGACAAAAAAGATTAAAATCATTCAATATGCAATGTGTGCTATGTTTCAGACAAATATTTACAGTTGTACCTCAAAATGTGTATTGTTACCACAAGAATTGTTACCACTATAAACAGCCCCAACAGTAACTTAAGACTTTCCCACCTAATTAGTGCATTGTGATTGATTTGGAAGTAAAGAACCTTCAGTGTTTTACCAGCTCTGCACTGGGGTTCCAGTGGCTGAAGGGCACTGGGATGTGCTGGGCCTTGGTGCTGCTCAGGTCAGGCTCAGCTGGCCCTGAGGGGGCACAGGGGCCACCCAGTCCTGGGGACACAGAGGGGGGAAAGGAGCCCAGGCCAGCCCAGCAACTCCTCCAGACAAAAACGGGCACAAAACAAACCCAGCATGTTTACCTTACCTTGGGACTGTGTCTAAGGACTGCTCACAAACAAAATCAGATCATAAAGGTCCCCCTCTAGTCCATGGTATAAACATTTCATTTGGCTGGGGCAGAGCAAACTCACTACTGCATGCACACCATTAACCCTGCTCTCCACACACTCAGGAGCTCTTTGCACACATCTGCTTAAAAGTTCAAACCACCTGTACCTACCTATGTTCTACAAAAGCAAAACTAGACAAAGAAACACAAAATTAAATTATGAGTCTTCAACATTCTTTTTCCCTTCTCAAAAATTCAATAGATACATTATTGTTAAAGATGCTGAAAAAGTCTTATCACAAGAACATCCTTAGTGCAAACATGGACATTTAGCTTGGATTTATGGCACGTGTTCCAAAAGTACATACATTAATGTAAACTTCAACACTTGCTAGATACAGGTTTCAGCCCTGGGACACTTTGGGACCCTAAGTGATTGGTGACAACCCTGAGGTGTCAGTTTGACCTGATCCAGAGCTCACTGAAATCAGGGAGGCTGACTGCAATGGGCTGGAGTCAGACCCTAAGTGCAAAAAGAGGATCTTTAGTGTTATTGCTTCCTCACATGTGAGTCAGCCAGATGATGCTCTTACAGAACATTACATTCACATAGCTGAAGCAAGTATTTAAGAAAAATCCACCCATAAAATCAATTAAACAGGACATACAGCTTCTTGGTTTGGTTTTTTTTTTTTGGTTTACCAAAACTCAACTCTTGTTTGCAACTTCAACAGTTGTCAGCTAATAAGCAGGCAAAACCTACTTCAACCTCTAGAGGAAATTTCAAGCATCTAAACAAAGTGTCAGGAAACTGTAGTGTACTTCTCTGATGAAACATGATGTATGTCATGGGAAAACAGCAGGAAAAATTAATAAAATACCATAATTTCCACAGGCGAAAAAAACAAAGAGCAGAGAATGGCTTCCTTTATGAGCATGAGAAGCTGCTTAGGACCCCGGTCCCACTCAGTGCAGATGAAGCTGTGGAGGTCTGTGAATGTGATGAATAGAACAGGACAGCTCCAACTACTGTGCTAGTTCTCTGTAACACTTAGTTGAAAGCTTCCCAAGAGCATCGAAAATAGGATGCTACTAGTTCACCCTCAATTCAAGGGGAACTAAACTTTCTCGTGTTACACAGGGCAGCATCTATAAAGTAATGGAGAATGATGTTAATATTAAAGCATCTTATTCCAAGAAATACATTGTTCCCTGTAATCACGTAACATTTGTGTAACAGAAAAAAAAATAAATGCACTCCTGCATTTCCCCCTAAAAGCTGAACTCCCACTGGCTTCAGTGAGAGCCTTGACTAAGGCAGGACCACAGGGTTTGACTCATTTCCATCATCTATCACCTCATTATCACAGCCAGGCCAGCTGATGTGATATCTTCTCCAGGCTCCTTACTGTGTCAGGCTGGAAATGGTTTTCTGGCGTTACTAAAGAGCTGTTCTGTGAAGCTGGCTGGCACTGCAGGGCACAGGAGAGACCCTGCTCTGTGCTGCAAAGGCCAAAAAGAAACCAGCACTGCCTCTAAGGGACCCTGTACAGACACAGCAGCCGTGGCTGCAGTGGTTAAAGTGCATGGGGGCAGTGCAAACAGGGCTGCAGCAGCTGCCAGCTGCAGGGGGCACTGGAACCACAAGGTGGGCACAGCCTGCACACCTCAGCCAGCGGGCTACAGCAGCCTGGCACAGCCCCAGGCACAGCCAGAAACACCCTCAGCAGGCAGAGGGGCACACAGAAGGGGACAGTCCCAGTGATTGTCCAGCAGGGGCACAGGACAACCCCAGTGCCCTGCCCAGGGGACACAGGACAATCCCAGTGCCCTGCCCAGGGGACACAGGACACTGCCAGTGATTGTCCAGTAGGGCACAGGACAACCCCAGTGCCCTGCCCAGGGGACACAGGACAATGGCAGTGCCCTGCCCAGGGGACACAGGACAATGCCAGTGCCCTGCCCAGGGGGGACACAGGACAATGCCAGTGCCCTGCCCAGGGGGTACAGGACAATGCCAGTGCCCTGCCCAGGGGGGACACAGGACAATGCCAGTGATTGTCCAGTAGGGCACAGGACAATCCCAGTGCCCTGCCCAGGGGGCACAGGACAATGCCAGTGCCCTGCCCAGGGGACACAGGACAATGCCAGTGCCCTGCCCAGGGGACACAGGACAATGCCAGTGATTGTCCAGTAGGGCACAGGACAATCCCAGTGCCCTGCCCAGGGGACACAGGACAATGCCAGTGCCCTGCCCAGGGGGTACAGGACAATGCCAGTGCCCTGCCCAGGGGGGACACAGGACAATGCCAGTGCCCTGCCCAGGGGGTACAGGACAATGCCAGTGCCCTGCCCAGGGGGGACACAGGACAATGCCAGTGATTGTCCAGTAGGGCACAGGACAATCCCAGTGCCCTGCCCAGGGGGCACAGGACAATGCCAGTGCCCTGCCCAGGGGACACAGGACATGCAAGCTCAGTCCTTCAGGCACTGCAGGGTGGGGGAACCTCTGCTCAGCTTTGTGGCATGGAGAGCAGGCACAGGGGACCCCCCTAAGGCTTGGAGGAGGGGATTTGGCAAGCAGGGTGTTAAATAAACTAGGAGAGGGTCTGGCATGTAGAGCAGGAGCCTGTGCCCACCTTAAATCACCAGAATGGCTTGGGTAGGAAGAGACTTCAAAAGGAACCTGGTTCCAAGCCCTGCTGTGGGTGCTGCAGTGCAGCTGAGAGGGGAGATCCCTTCTCTTCAGTGGCACAGACCTGCAGTGCTGCTCAGGGTGATCCTGGCACACTGGCCACCAAGGGACATGCAGAAATGTTTTGTCTCCTGCTCCAGTGCAGAAGAGGAGTTGGGATTGCAATGCTGGAGCCCCAACCTTCCCTGAAATGAAGAGACAATCTTGCATCTCTGTGTTAATTCATGGAAAAGCCAAGGCAGTTAGCCAGGCAATGCCTGACCACTTGCAAGGCAGCTGAAACTACCAACACATGGGTGAGCCTCAGCAGTAGTTACATTCTGAGTATTGCTCTTTCTGAGCACAGTTCTCTCCAAATATTCTTCATTTTGAGCTCTGCATGTTACTGCCTGTAATACAAAACTGTTCCTTCATCATGCACATTAAAAACATCCACCATGGGTCTGCACAGCAGAGAGAATAAATCTGTTTGGAAGAAAGCAGCAAGGAATAATCTCAGAACTTACAGCTAGAGGCACACCAGGAGGAAAACTCATTTTCAAAATGATCTCCAAGCCAGCCACCTTCCTCCCAGAGAACCTCATGGCTGATATCCAGGCCAAGATTTACAAGAGGACTGTGGATTTGCAAAGCTGGAATGGCTGGGAGGTGAAGCATTTAAAAAATGCCCCTCTGCTAACTTAAAATGGACAGCAAAAAGTTCCCTGTAACTTCATTATGATCTGTATTGGCTCAACACTGGAATAATTAGCAGGAGGGAGAGGAACAGCTTGTAGGCATGCAGGTATCAGCCATCCTGTGGTGGGCCACAGGATGAACCTAAGGAGAAATGTGAAGGTAAGGGAACCATTTATTCTATTCAGCTAAAGGTTTTGCACCAGAAAAAAAATCCCAAACCCTAGATTTGTATGAATTCTGCTATGAAATTCTGTGACTGGACATAGAGTTTTAATTAGGGGAACCTGGAGCTGAGCAAAAAGACAGGCACTGCCCCCACAAAATGCCAGAAGTGCCTCTCCCCCAGCCCTGAAGTGACTCCAACACTCTCCAAGCTCTCGGGGATCCCACAACGTGTTAGTCAAGTTCACACTGCCAACATGCAAGCCAGCATTTCAGCACAGGCAGCTCACCATCCCTGAGGGAGCTGAGGCTCCCTCCTGCCCCTGCTCGGCTCCACCAGCTTGGCTGCCTAATTCTCCCTCTGCTATACTGGAGCAAGAGCTCCATCTTCTGCAGAAGCAGGAAAGAGCCCAGCCCATTCCCAGGGAGCCAGGGGTAGAGTGTCCCCTGCAGGGTGAAGGGACCAGCCCCCAGGGTAGAGACAATTGCTGAGTGCAGAAGTACTGTATGAAAATCAATTTTCAGAGTGCAAGTTGCTTATGGCTGTAAGGACACACTGCTGAAAAGCTCTAGGAATAGCTCTAGGAAACAGCAAGAGAACATCCTCCATCACCCCCCAGTATTTCCTGGAGTGTGTGTAAATTAGAACCATGCCTTGGGACTGCAGGCATGATCAGAACAGCAAAGAGAACAGTTACCTTCCCAGGGAAAACAGAGCCCCAGTGCTCTCAGGCCTGGACAGGGCTCTGGAGTACCTGGGCACTGGTGTGGGACTCACAGGGGGCATTTTCTGTGGATTCACCCTGTGCAATTCCCCTTAGTTTGTACTCAGCAGCTTTAGAAACCAGTCCAGAGCTGACAGTCTCTAGGTTTTTGGGGATATGACCACTGACAATGCAAACCAGGGTTCAAAGTTTCCCAGCATCTTTTTTTGAGATGCATTCACAGCTGGAAAACTCTTCTGCATAGGACCTGGTGAGATGGGGTAGCTATACATGGAGAGAAGATCAAGGGAGCCACAACTGCACCTTGAAAACAGGGTGCCAGTAAACTCTGAACATTGGTCAGCAAACTACCCCTTACAGAAAATCAGCAAACCTTCAGCCTGTGAGATTTGACTGCCCTGCAACAAAGGGGATAAAAAATACCTATACCAAAAAACCATCAAGAGCTGACTGGAATTTTAAGCCTTTCAGATGGTTTCCTTCACATTCATCAAAAAAATAGATTCTGACAGAAAGAAGTATTTAAAGAGAAACCTCCTTGCAAAATTTGCTTCATACAGTCATAATTAGGTTTTTTTTGGTTTTTGTTTTTTTTTTTTTTTTTAATGCACTAAGTCTATGTGGGCTTCCTGAGCTGTTCCATCTCCAGCCCTGGTCTCCCATTTGCAGAGGACAGCATGGTGATGAGGCAACACATGGAGCAGTGACACTGCAGACACAGTAAGGGCAACAGGCTGCTCTTAAGGCATTTTCTTGTGTCATCTCTTATGCTTCCCTACCTATTTCTATGTACAGTTACAGCTAGAAAATGAGAACTCTGGGTTTGGAGACTCCTTTGGCTGAAACCTGGTAACCTGTTTATTATAAAGTTTATCTAAGGATGGATTAACCAGCAGGCAGCAGTGAGGGCAGGAGTGAGGCAGCAGGGAGGAAGTATTGCCTTTAGAGTGCTGGGGTCAGGCCACGATGTCTTTTGCAGCAGGAGGAGATTTTGCTTAGGTACCTCCTGTTCACACGGGGTTTGAGCTACAGCAGTGAGGAGGCAAAACAGTCCTGGGAATCCCTGGTCAGACTCCATCTCTTCTCCCCGGTCTTCTACCCAGTGCTCTTGCAATGAAATCTACATTTTTAAATGCTTGGTTTTAATTTACTACTGCCTAAAGTCTCAGAAACGTCTTAACTTGTTAAACAAACAAACAAAAAAAGCTTAATTTACTACTTTTGCAGGCTTTTTGGAATAGCTGCTTGCTTTCCTATTTTTCCAGCAGAGGCATATGCAGCCAGATTTAGTACATCAAAGTGTAATGCAAATGGCTTAAAAGACCTGATTTGAGATATGAAATATTTCTGCTAGGCGTGCTATCAAATACCTGCAACTTTGGCATTCCGAAATCTGCAGTCACCGACTACAATCTGCAGGCTGTGGACAGGAATCCAGCCTTCTTTTCTTCTGTTTAGGTTTTTCACCAACCTTTGAATGACAACAGCATTAGGAACAGAAGCCAACCAGCCCAGAAGCAGTTTGGTGAGGGCACGCTCTACACAGCTGGGGGTGCAAGCAACAATTTGTTCAAACCAGGGAAGCATTTTAACAGGACCTGGCCATGCATTTAAAGTATTCTTCCCACCTAAATTTAGGAACCTAAAAAGCCTACACTTCTGTGGACAATGGAGAAGAACAGGACTCCCTCACAGGTCATCCTGCCCATGACCTCCAGAGATGCCAATTGAAGGAAAGTGGCTACTGAAGGAGTCAAGGGCAATTATTTTTCTGACTCCTCTGCTGTTTAGACTGGTAGGGTGATTTTAGTCAGGGTACTACAAGTAAATTGAAGCCAAGATTTAGGCAGCTGGAAATACTCATAAGTGACAACCCTCTGTCTGACTCACAGTGGAACTTGTGCTAACAAAAAGCTTGGTGTGAGAAATCTTTGACTGGCACTGGCTGAAGCCCCCAGGAGTGGTGAACTTTCAGCAAAGCTGAGATGCTTTGCATCTGCTTTTGCTAACAACAAACTGAATTTTTCAAAATGCAGCGGGACCAGATGATCCTTGCAGATCCCTTGCAATTGAAATATTCTATTTCATCCTGTTCTGATTTCCCTTGAAGTGCAAGGGCTGTAGCTGTCAGCCAGGAATCCTGCACAGGGCATTGACAATCTGTGCATTTACAGGCCTGCACAAATCTGACCCAGGTTCCTGCCAACATCACCCTTCCCACACTCCAAACAAGGCTTTGGCACACTGGGCCCCCTCCTAGTGGGACCCTGGGCTGGCTGATGAGAGCTGCTCAGAATCCCCTGGAAAGGAAAGAGCCAGAAACCTCAGCCAAAGTGCTGTACATCTCAGGAGGGGCATGCTGCCCCTGCAGACAAGGACACCAGTGGTCCAGCAGGCCTGGGGTGTTCCCAGGGGGTGCTCCCAGCCCCGAGGAGAGAGGCAGCTGTGAGGTGTTCTCTTGTGAGCCTTTACAGCTTTACACACAACAGAAACAGTCTGCAGCCATCCCCCAGTGTGGGGAACACTCCTGGAGCTGTCTGAGGGAGGAAACCCCTTGCAGTTACTCACTGTGGCTGTTAATCAGCCCAGAGGAGCAAAGCCTGGAGCTGAGCTGGGGTGGACAAAGGGAAGCACCATCTGAAGGGGGGAGAGCATGGCAAGGGGGGCTGTGGAGGTGTTGGTAAAACCCAGCTCAGGCAGAGACCCATGGCAAGGGAAGTCCTGACTTGTTTCCTATGCCAGTGTGGACGGCATCTAGCCTTGGCAAGAGAATGAATTCTCCAGCTTTCTGGAATGGTCTAAAGCTCAGCCTGGAGCTGCAATGAGTGTATCACCAGGCAAGTGACATTTCAAGGGACTGCCCTGCAGGCTCTTAGAGATAAGGCAAAGTAATCCTAAAATACCTACCACTGTCCCTCACCATCTTCATGCAGGAGCTGAATTTCATCCCCGTTTTTCACCAGCAGGTCCTCTGATCCTCTCCTCTTGCAGTCTGCAAGGGCTTTGTATTTTCCTGGAGACTGTGGCAGAGAGAAAAACTTAACTTATTTAGCTGCATTTTGTACCATGCAGCTGTGATTTCTGACTGCTGCAGGGAATGTGGCAGAGCCCTACCAGCTACCTGAATTAAAATTATCTCAAGAAACTGTGGCTGAGACCTCTTCTCCTTCCCCAAACTGAGATATGGAAATTCTGAGACATGGATAAGACACATCCATTATCCAGTGAGGAAAACAAGGCAGGCTGAGTGAGCACCCCCAGCCCTGAGGCTGGCACAGCCCCACCTTACCAGCTGGTTGCCCTCCTCCTCCTCGGTGTCCGAGCAGTTGGACAGGTACTGCTGACCCGACCACTCCTCCAGCCCCTCGCAGATCTCCAGCGACTGGGACATTCCTGGCCAGCCTGCAAGACAGCGTGGGGCTCAGCCTGGGGGCTGAGCAGCCCCAGGGAGGCCCCAAAGGGAGGGGAAGGGGCCATACTTCTGTGGGGTTTGTTCTGGGGGGACATGAGCCCACTGTCCAGCATCACCGGGCTGGTGCGCTCCGAGTCGTTCTCCTCCGAGCTGATGGAGGCTCTCTGCTGCTTCCTGAAAGGGTCAAAAATAACAAAATCAGCCCCAGCTTTACTTCAGCAATGAACAGCAGCTCCACAAGGTTTTGTTAAACAGGGTCAGAAACAATACTGGTACCTCATAGTGTGTGTTTCTGTGAGGATTAAGGACTTAGTGCCTGGTTCTCAATCTTTTTGGGAAGGGAAAGGAAGTTGCTGCAGTGTCTCTGCCCTGAATTAGAACCCTGTCTTTGCTCTGCTCCATCTGCAGAGGAGCTGCAGCTCAGGCTGAGCTGCCAGGCTCAAGGGTGTCCCTGCAGACCCTGTCCCCAGGCCACGGCCACCAAAGGGTGAGCAGCAGCACAGCCCTGCTGTCCCCTCCCCAGAGGCAGGGACAGGGCCAGCACAGAGCCAGCAGACACTGGGTGCCCCAGAGGGAAGGGCACCCCGCCAGCCCCAGCCTGGCACTCACCTGTCCCCCAGCTGGGAGGAGAGTGGGAGCTGCTCCGGGCACGAGGCAGGCTGCTGCTTCTCCCCTGCTGCGAGGGCAAACACAGCTTAACATCCAGCTCTGCACCAGCACCTGCCACACTTGAGCATCACTTTAGAAATTAGACCTTTTGTACAACCCTGCTGGTTTCTGTTCAGAGAAAAACAGACCTATGGGTTCATGCAAAGCACAGAATTATGATTAAGGAGGCATGCTAGCACAAATCCAACTCTGAGCATGCTCCTGAGGACCATGCTTCAAATTAGGCATCTGTTATTTATCTTGTTGAATTAAACCTGTGATAACAAATGTGAAATTATGCCCAAGGTAATGACAACCAAAAAAACGTACTTCTGTGATTCATTTTCACATGAGCACCCAGTTTTTACTGCTCCAAGTTATTTCCCTGCAATGTAAGGCCTCACTCCAGCATTTTGCTATCAGGCTTCTAAAATTTAATTCTCCAGTGAGAACTAGTGGACTTGAAGATCAGCAATGTGACAGTAAGAAAGCTTCTGCTGCACAGTGAAAGCCACAGAGAAATTGATTACCTTTTATAAGCTCTTGCTGCTTGAACAAAATTTTTCTTATTTCATTCAACCATGCCATCTTCAGATCTACTGTTTGGGCCTGGAAGAAGAGAAAATGGTCTGAATTTTGAATTAAGAGTCATCCATTATAATGTAGGAATAAAATCTTACTTTTCTATGCTTTAATTATCTGAAATCCCCCTTTTACCCCAAAGCTAAATTTTAAACAGTTTCAATTTTTTAAAATTGATGATTCCCATTACATCCAGGCAAGGCACAGTGGAAATTGTAGAGCTATCACTACAAGCATGAAGATCATTGAGACACATTTTGTTCTCACAGCTCTGAGGATGTGCAAATATCCAGATTTCTGAAGGCACAAACCTGCACCACGTACACCTCCTCTCGCCCGCTGTACCAGATCTCAAATTTCCGGTGATCTCCTTTCACATTCTCAGTAATTCCAACTGCATTCATCTGCAAATCCAAGCAAACAAAAAATTAAACACACTACAAAGCTCCCTCTTCCCTAGGAGTCCAGACTTTTGTCGGCAAGTTAAACCTGTCTGCACTGAATTTAACATGTTTCATCAATTTCAATTTACGTAGCAACTGAAAGTCATTATCTGTCTCATTCCTCCTGACTTTCCATCAGCTGCATTCTGGAGGAGCTTTCCAAAATGAATCAATGGACCTTTGGGAACTTTTCACTTGGAAATTAGTGGAACTAAGTGAAGCATCATCTCAGCTGCCTCTTTCAGCACAGTTTCTCAGATTTGGCATATGAAGATTTATAAATACATTACATGTTGTTTATCCACATTGATTATTTCTTTCCAAAAGAAGGGTTAATTTTTGGGATGCAGCCAGAGCTGCCCCAAGCCTTCCAGGACCTGTGCAGGCTTGCAGCTGAATGCTGCTTTACTCATTATCCCCAAGCACTTCTGATGCTTTGCATGAAAACACCAAAGGCCCAAATCCTTCAGGACCTGCACAATGTGACCCACCCGAACCAAGCTCAAACCCTGATTAGAGACAAGAAACTCTTCAACCCCAGGAGACTCTGAGCTCCCTCCTGAACAGCCCATGAAGCTGAAAACTGCTGTAATACCTGATACCACATGAACCATCCTCTCCCTTAGAGCAGGGTTTGCTGGCAATTACTCACTGATTAAAGGATGGTAAAAAATAGCTCAAGTATCCCACTTGCATGTTTTGGAACAGATGTAATAATAAAGGTATCATCTATCATAAATTATTCACGCAGACTGGATTAGACAAATCCACTCTAAACACAAACAAAACCTTAGAAATAACATCTGCTCAACACTGCTGTTCCTCCTTGACAGTATGTGTGTGCCCAGAGCTGTTGGTCTGAAAGACTGGGATGATTTACAGCATAGGTGCCATGGACAAATGTTCTGTTCCAAATGTTGGTGCCCCTTTTCAGGGACATGAACAGCCCCAGGGAGCAGGAACCAAGTTGCTCCTGACATCACAGAAACATTTAGGCTGGGAAAGACCCCTGAGACCCTCGAGTCCAACCCTTCCCCCAGCACTGCCAAGGCCACCACTGACCCCTGTCCCCAAGTGCCCCATCCAAAGGGCTTTAAATCCCTCCAGGGATGGGGACCCCCACTGCCCTGGGCAGCTGTGCCAGTGCCTGCCCACTCCTCATAGCCAAGCTGAACCCCCCTGGCACAGCTTGAGGCCATTTCCATTTAGAGAGCTGGATGAGGCTCCATTTTGATTTTATAAAACTTTTAAATTTATGAAAGCTGTTGGAAGGGCAGCCTAGAGAGCACCTCATGCAGTCACTGCAATTCCCAGTGCTGTGCACCTTGTTTACCTTGGCAATTTATAGAGGCTCCTACAAAACTGCCCAGGCATCAAGATATTAGAAATTTTAGATGATCTACTATGATGATGCAAAGAACAAGTGCCAGGAAGAGACAGATTTAAGGCCTGTTCATTCAGGTTAGTGGATTTTACCATTCCATTTCCTCCCCCTGCCCAGGATTTACTGTCAGCTGCTGGATCACTGCAGTGCAGACCAAGCTGGGTTAGTGCAAAGCTCTGGGCTGGTGCTCATCTGCATCAGCTTCCACGTGGCACCAGGCAGAGTTACCTGGCATTGCAGTAACTGCATCCTCTGGGCCACTGAGCCTCAGCTGAAGAGCTGTCTTACCACTGCTCATTCACACAGGATGCAGAATTTTATCCTGAGGGTTTCTTTGGCTTGTTTTAGGGATGATCTGTTACACAGCATCTACCCAACAGCTCATTTCAATCCTGAATCCCAAAAAATATTGCTGCAAAGAAAAATCATTTCCTGATATTAGGGACAGGGTTTAGTGGTGGGTTTGGCAGGGCTGGTTTAACAATTGGACTCGATGATCTTAGAGGTCTTTTCCATTATCAGCGTTTGTGATTTCAGATCAAATAAATGTCAAGCTCCAGAAACAGGATTTTGCCCTCAGTACAGCAATTCTCAAAACATGTGTGTGCAGATGTAATCCTGTCACATCCATGGATTCTCTGACTCCAACCTCTGGTGTCAACACAAACAAGGAGTCCTCTGGAGACAAAGGAAAACTGAGGACACAAAGCCTGGACTCCTGAGTGCAGCATTTTCTCCTCTGAGCTCCATTTCCCCTGTCACCTCTTTAGTCCTTTCAAAAGCCTGTGTGGTGAAACAAGCACTGCAGGGGAAAAAAGCTCTCCAGAAAGAAAATGATGCTGTGTGGGGAAAGCACTGGGTACCAAAACATATGGCCTGAGACTTGCTTCTCTTACATCACCTGGAATGGGCACCAGGGCTGAACAGGCTTCTCTGCTCTTACCTGGTTTTCTGACTGCTTCTGGAAAATCCCTCCCCAGGCCCCACTGGGACCAGGGACCTGCTCTGCCCCCAGGTTCTCAGTTTTTTCCAATCCAATATATACCCCTATGGGTTTTCATTTTTCAAGAAAAACAAGGCAGAGCCCTGATAAACAAATGCTATTAGAACTGCTCATCACACAGAGTATGCCAGAAGGACTCTTTTAGAGCAGCACTTTGGGAATTTTATTGATAATAGTTAGCATTTATAGGGTTGGGACAGCTGTTTACACCCCTCATACTTTGCCACAGGCTACCCTTCCCATCTGATAATTGTCCTCTCCACTGCAGTTGGAGCCTGCCACAGGAGAAGGGAATGGGGAGGAAGAAGAGTTAACCCTGCATCCTCCTGTGGGGTGGAAAACAGGGCCCAGGGGCCCCCCTGGGGCAGGAGGAGCCCCCCTCTGTCCCAGGTGGGCTGGGGAAGACACAGAAGTCCCTCCCATGGCCTGAGCACCCCTGGAACACAGACTGGAGCAGGGGCAAGGCACACCTGCACCCCTGGCCCTGCCACAGCTCCACTGCCCTGGCAGAGTCACAGCCCTGACCAGGGTCCAGGGCTCTCCCAGCTGCTGCCTCAGCTCTGGGGGCCCTCAGAGTTCATTCAGCCAACAGCCTTCCACAGATATGGCACAGCCCTCAGCAGCAGAGATCAACCCACCATGTCAGAGAGAAAATCCCCTCTGGCTCTGCAGGGTTACTGCTCTGCAATACACATGGCTGTGTAAAACACCCTAACCTTCATAACACAAATGAAAACTCCTTACTTTCAGAAAGTGCTTAAAGCTGTAAGATGAGGTTTTGTCATATCCATCTCCGTGCTCCTCTCGCTTCTTGCAGAAGACCAAGGCTTTCTCATACAGAAACAGGTGCCTCTGCATGGGCTTGAACCTGGCCAGATCCTTCATCTTGGTTGGCCCTTTTCGGTGTCCTGCCCAAACACTGAAAGATCCCTGCATCAACACCTTCCCCAGTTCACTCAGGTCACCCTGGGGAGAGCATGACAAACAGAAAGGAAAGAAAAAGACGTCAATTAACACGTGAGAGGACTCCAAACAATGATGGGACACAGGGCCAGCTCTGTTCCAAGGCACGTCCCTCTGAGAATAGGTCTTCCTGGAAGGATCAGAGGAGCTTTTGGGAGTGATGACCTGGTGCCAGGGGGAGCACAGGTCTCATGCAGGGCTGCAGCCAGTCTAGAAGGTCAGAAACTGGAAGAGCTAAAAGGAACAGAAAACCATCCAGCTCCTATGGAAGAGCATGTCAAAGGCTCTGGTACTTTAGTGGGACAGGGAAGTGAGATCTGAGCCTGAACTGAGGTACCAGAAGATGGAATTCTCCAGGAGGCCAGGCCTGGGATCAGCAGCTTCCCTGAAACCCCAGGAAAGACAACTACTCCAATGGGAAAGGTTCAAACTCAGAGCCAGAGAGTCGTTTGTTAAATGCTGAATGGGAAATGCTACAAAAACACCCCAGGAGAGTTATTAGGCCATGAGAGCACAGAGGGGCACGCTAGAAAAATACTCTAGAAAACCACAAGGTGGCAAGTGTGGGCACTGTGCAGCTCAGGATATTCCCAAACCCCCAAAATGAGATGGAAGACTGTCTCCTGCGAGGGCTCCCTGATCCCATCCACCTGCACATGTTCTGTTCTGGGCCAGCTCTCACATTCTGGACACCATCCATGCCCAGTGCATCACCCAGCCTTGTGCAAGAGCTACACTGCTCAGAGCTACTCACATCATATCCTGTGATTGAAATCTGATGCATGGAGTCATTGACTGACTTCAGCAAATCCAGCATTGCAACCAGAGCTTCTTGAAGTTCCTGAACTCCATCACAGCTCGTGCTGTACTTTAGCAGCTCCTGAAAATAGAAATAGGAGAGCACGTGTTTGCACTTGAACAAAGCAGATTTTTCCACCTTGCCCAAAGTTTCCAATGCCCAGAAGTGACCTACACTGAGTTTCTTTTTTCATGTCACTGGAAAAAAGGCTCCCTCCAAAGCACAGTCTGTATGAGGTGTGGAACAGGTCAGTGAGGGATGGCCCATTTTTCATGTGTTTCCTTAAGGATGGTGTCAGCATAGAGCAGCATCACATTCTTCTGATTCCTTTGTGCTGTGTTTTCCTGCTTGGTAGGATATGGCAAATAGGGCTGGGGTTTGTCATTAGTGCCAATATGCCCTCAAAGGAGCTGGCAGCAGATGACTGTCTTCAGACTGGCAGGCACAAGGAACAGAATTTATAAAATCCACAGCCTTCAGGTCAGTAAATGGAAGACAGTATTTTACCACTGAGATAAAATTAGTTTCATTTCAGATCTCCTGTGCCCACCTACAGCTGCATGTATACTCATTCAAGGGGCTGGAAGGTGGTTCAGAAGCTACTACCCAAGTGTTACTCCTGCCTCACAAAGTGACAATAACTGCACTGCCCTGCCTCAGGTGGGGGACACAGAATAAATGCATTAAAGATTACAGGTGCTATCAACACCCGAGGAGAAGAGGAGATACAACAATAGACTTCATTCATCAGATCCTCATGATCATCTCTGTCTCAGTTTTCTTACAAGTGCTTTTGTAATGTTGCATCTCTGAACAGATTCAAACAGTCTTTCTCTCCTTAAAAATGGCCTGTTAAAAGCACTTGTTCCTTTTTCAGGTATGTGAACATTCATCATCACTGAAAGTCACTTCAGGAGAGGCCAAGATAAGCAATATGTCATCCAAAGCTTGGTGCTGATTTACAGCTAACCTTTAATTGAAAAATAAAACAAATCTAATCTATCTGCTGATGCCCTTTAGAAGCAGAACATGAAATACCTTCAGCAGTAACTGGTACTTTGTCAGGCGCTGCACTGGTTTGAGCAGATAGGAATCCAGCCCCAGTTTGTGCTCTAATTTTCTTTGGCATTCCTGGAACACAGAATTCAGAATAAGTTTTTTACCATCTGTCAGTAGTTATTCCAACAGCACATCCGTGGGGTTTGGTGACTTCAAAGGCTTCATGTCAAAGTGTTGAATGGTACCCACAACTAAAGAAATATTATAACAGCATGCAAATTAACAGTGAGTGGATGTGCCTTGTACTCCTGGGGTACCAGAAACACCAACATCTCCTTTTGTGAGCATTTTGTTTGCCTGTTGCACACAGCACTAAACAAAATGCAGAACTGCAGGCTGCTGAGGAGGGTGTTAGGACAAGGGAGTGTTTAGGACAGGGAGGGTCCCAGGTGGTGCCAGACTGGGTGGAAGCAGCAGCTCACCTGGAAGAAGGAGCTCTCAGAGCACTGCCTCCACAGGGACTCGGAGCGGGGCTTGTTCTGGCAGTACTTCTCATACATCTGGAAATCCTCCCGCTGCAAGGCAAGCCAAGGGGCAAGTCACCCTCAGGAACCCAACCCTGCCAGGCAGCAAACCAGGCCAGCACCCACACTGTGTGTGCTTTCATCTCTGCTGCCAACTTTAATGTCTACAAGAGACAGTTTGGGCGAAAAACACGCAGCAGGGATCACAGCTGGGGTCACAACAGCTGCTCTGCCATCTCTGCTGGCCTGGCTGCTGGTCCTGAGCCTCAGGAGCCTCTCACCCAACCAACACAACTGAGGTGTTGCAGAGTGTGACAAACCAGGAGAAACACTGGCCTTCCAGCCTGCTTTATACGTGGGAATGATTCACCCACCCTGTCTAGGAAACAGCATCCCACTCTCTCAGGTGCTCCCAGGCAGTTTTCCAGACTGTGCAGGAAAATCCTGCAAGAGATGGGAGAAGGGACAAGAACACAGCAGTGAGCAGGGTGAGGTTTGGGTATTCAGCACTCCAAGGGATCAGCCTGATGAAAGGGAAGAGAGCAGCACCATACTTGTTGTGGAAGTCGTAGATCTCGGGCATGTTTCCAAAGAGAACATCCTTCCTGTTCCTCAGCACGGGGGGCAGCAGGATGAGCATGGCAGGATTGTCCATCTCAGCTCTGTAGCCCTGCCAGATGAAAAAGGGCTCACACTCAGCTGCCATCTCCTCAAAGGCAGATGAAAAGGGGACATGAACAGACTTTCAACACGATCTCTCTGTTTCTAAGTGCAATATTCCTTTTATTCCCTGTATTTTGGTCTCTAAATCCCTGTCTTTCAGTTTGGGCACACGGGGCTGTGGCCCAGAAGGGGATGGTGTGGGACAGCTCCTGTGGGGCGGCAGCACTGCAGAGATGCTCCCGATTCTCCAAAGGCAAATCAGCCTGGCTGCAGGAGAGCAGCCACAGGAATTACCTGTGTGGGGAGAACACCTCCTGTCCATGCCCAGGGGCCACAGGAGGGGCAGAGTGTGTGTGCAGAGAGTGCAGCTCCACACAGCCTCCCCAGAGCCCCTGCAGGAGAGCTGCAAACCAGAGACAGCTCGAGATCAGACCAAAAACCCGTGGGCTTTGTGCTCTTGCACAGGATGTGCTGAGCTCTAGGGTCTTGCTCTCCTCAATGCTTCAGGAATTCTGGGCTCTGTGGCTCCACTAGCCCCTTGACATCAGGGGCTCCCAAACTGGGGAGGAGCTGGAAGGGACAACACTGAAATACAAACTGTGGGGTGGAACTAGGAAATAATGTAAAGCTCCCCAAGGTAATAGCCCACCACTGCAGCAGATATGAAAAATTTCCTAACTGCAGTGCAGGGAGCAGGCACAGCCAGAGCTCAGCACCAGCAGTGCACAGAGGCCCCCAGGAATGCCAAAAACCACAGCTCAGGCTGGCCCTGCTGGTCACCAAGGACTGCACAGAACTGAGGCCCTTCTAGCATGGGCAGCAGAAATGTGTTCAGTATGTACAGCACATCTCCTTTGGCTTTCCAAACTAATCTCACACTCACTGTGCTTGGAATCAATATTCCTTATACTAAGCAGGCATTTTGTAGTTGATTAAGGATGCAATAGATGATAAGTATCTGGAAAATTAGTCATTTTTATTTAAGGCCAACAAGCAGGCTCTTTAAAGGAAATACTATTTTCAGAAAACTGAAGTCTATCTGTCCATTTTTCTCTATCTAGACTCGATGTGCACAGCAATAAATCTGTGTACCTGCCAACTGCTTCATCACAGAGAGTGTGGTTTAACAAAAAACCCAATCAGTGCAGGAAACTACATGTAACTACCTGCAGTCCAAGAGATTTATATCCTGCTTGCTCCTGGGTGAGAGAAATGTGAAGGGGGGGAGCTATTTAACAACTTGTTTTGGCCATCAGCAAGAGTTATTTTGGAATAAAGTAGTAATGTCTAAAATGACAGTATGAGAAATCATTGTCTGCTTTCTAAAGCAATGTGCTTCATACAGTCACAATTTCACAGTATTGAGACAGAATTCTCCCAAGGATACAACACAAGCTGCTTCCTTTTGTCTCCTAAAGGTAAAGGAAATTAAGGAACAGTCAAAAGAAACAGCTTTTTGTATATTTTACAGGCACTGCTAAGGCTAATTATGAGTGCTTTTGTGTACAAACAGAAGGATTCTCCTCCAGTGTAGATGAAAAGCTCATTCTGACACCAACTGTTCCTGCAGATGCCTCCAACAAAGAAAACCCAAGGAGCAAACTTGAGCATTTATGACTAGATTGGGATCTGCCAGTCTGGTGGAAGCCTGCCCTGTCACATGTTGGCTCAGTCTGACAGAGTGGCAGGTGCCCTTTTGTACAAGTCACCAGGGAGCAGGATGAGAACCTGCAGAAGTCACTCACCGTCAAAACAGTGAAGAGCTCCTCCACATACACCCTCTCTGTTTCTATAAGCTCATTTATGACATGGCTAAAATGAAAAAAAAAAAAAAGAGGTGTATTATTTTATGCCTATAAAAAGCCCCACAGGTGATCAGTGCAGTTCAAGGAGCCCAAAACATTGTGTGAGCTCACAAATAACCAAGAGGTAAAAGCACAGGAGATGACACCAGGGTCAGGCTGCAGGAACACAGGGGACAAGGACTGGCCAGGAATAAACATGATTTGGGGTGATGTGAATGGGGTGAGTGCTCACCCTTTCAGTATATCCAGGCTGTCCTCACTGTCTGAAATGAAGTACTGCAAGGAATTCCTCTTCTCCTGGTAGTCGTGCATGACTTCGATCTGGAAGGGAAATGGGAGGAGCTGCAGGAAGGGCCCTGCAGGGCAGGAGGAGCCCAGCCCTGGTGCAGCCAGGAAACTCCTGGGGAAGGATGAAATGGGCTTCCTTCTAAGAACCCTTGGGCAGTAAAACTTACAAGGGAATAACATGTAATGGGGAGCCAAATATTCCCCGAAATTACTCTGCTACAGAAATCTGAAAATACTGCTAACATAATTCATTAGTGAAGAGGCCAGAGAACAGTTTCCACAGGGGAAATATCTGTGGATGGGGATATTTCCTAATACACACCTTTGTTATGTAAGAAATAAGCTCAGGGAACAACACACAGGAAATAGGTAGCTGGATATTGTAAAATCAATCAAGACAGAGCTCAGGTGTTGGACTAATCCAGCTAAACCACATGCATACAGCAGGGTTTGGGTTTGCTTGATTTTTTTAAAGGAAAAAAAAAAGAAAATAAAGAGGGCATCTCCAAATCCAAAGTACACTCAATCTTTAGAGCACTTTCAGTTTTTCCATGTATAAAACTATGTCAGATTTCATTAATAATGTTTACCTTGCGAGAACTTGGTGTTTTTCTTGAAGTTTTCTTCCCAGGGAGAGAGAGATCAAATGAAAATTTCAAACTGGAATTAAAATCTACACCTTGGATAGAAAAAAAGCAGAATTACATAATGTACATCTATTAGTGAAGAGGATTCTTCACACAGAAACTAGTAAGTCATAAGAAATACGGGATACACTTTAAGAATAAATAATTAGTTAGCTAGTATGAATAGCAAACTGACAAAATAAAGGATATTTATCCCAAACAATACTGATTCCACATAGCACATCACACGGTCATAAAGGCCAGAAAGTACAAATATTTAGAAAAAACAATATGCTCACTAAGGGAACACAGTAATCAAAGCCTAAGAAAGTCTCTGAGCCCTGAGCCTATGATAACAGCAAAAACAATAAAAACAAATAAACTACAAAAAGGAACATCCCCTGCTAGGACACTGTTTTCAAGCCTTTTTATGAACACAGGGCAAGATGCTCAGCTGTAATAAACTGTTTCTCCATCTTGCACAAATTTATTGATATTGTCAGTAAATAATTACAAGTTGTAATTGAGCTACAGAGGTAAACTGGAAGCTTCAAAATAAAGCATCAATCTCTCCAGTGAGCTGTATGGCATCATTCAAATGCTTTGTAAGAAGAATGTGGACATGGTGGAGAGAGACCAGAGGAGGCCACAGAGAGGCTCTGAGGGCAAACTGGTGTGGGGAGCCCAGACTGGTGTGGGGGGAGAGCCCAGA
>WBNO01033485.1:20110-35376 GCA_013400575.1 Peucedramus taeniatus
CCAGACTGGTGGGGGGGGAGCCCATCTTCAGCTGGGGCAGCTGTGAGATGCAGCTGCTGCAGGTGTAACCAGAGAGCTCTGGATGCTGCAGACAGACCAGAGCTGTGCATGGGTGGTGCCCATCACACATGGGAGGACCCAAAAGAGGGGAGGACTTGCCTGGTCCTGCTCAGAGACTGCCCTGGGAGGAAGGGCACATGGATTTGGAGCTGGATGGGACACAGGCACCAGCTTCTCTTGCAAGAGGGACTCTGCTCCAGCCCTTGGGCCCTGCCACAGCCTGCAGTGCCACTTCTGCACATCCCACTACACCTGAGGGCTCAGAGTGGGATAGATTTACTCCTCCCCCCTCCCCCCCCAAAAAAAAAGGTTTAAAAATTAGAATCACACTTGTCAGACAGGCTTCAAATCCAGGGCAAAGATAAAAGAGGAGGCATCTGTCCTCAGACAGAGACAGGAGGGGGGAAAAGGGGCATAGAAACATAAGGAAGAAAGGAACAGAGGACGAAATGATGTGCTCAGAGTTGGTTTGGTTTCAAGCCACACCATAAAACCCATCCAGCTCAAAGCACTCCCAGCAGAGCTCAGCGTGTGCCTTTGACACTGCCCATCATGCCAGCAGGCCTGCAGCAGTTTGATGTTTGGTATCAAACAGACTTTATTAAAAAGCTCTCTTGTCATGATCCATCCAAAGAGGAGCCTTTTGTCTTTCCCACACTTGATCATTGCCTTCAGGAAGAGGATGAATGGAGCACACCTGTGCTTTGCAGGTGACCGAGTGCCTCTGCCAGAAAAACTTGTGTCCCATAAAGGCATGAAATAAATCCAGCTGAGTGATGGTGATCTCACAACATCCCACAGAGGTGGCCACCCATTTACCCTACTCTTTAGGTCAGTAATTTGTCTTTAACCCTTTCCTCTTTCTAGGAAGCTGGAAAAGCTGTGCTAGGTAAAATGGGCAATGCTCTAGTTTGAAGACTCAAAGCTTTTACTGATGGAAGAAAGGGCTTCAGAAGGGAATGTGCTTTGGAGAGGGTGGCATCAGCCTGGGAAGAGGAAATCTGGGATTTATTTGCTGCACTGGCCTGCATCTTGAGGAGCTTAATTTCCCTCATTGCATCCAGCTTCATTCCCACCCCTCCACTTGGCTATTTGCATTTCTCATTCCCTGAATTGAAGCTGCTTTTGCTGCTGTATGACACCTGCTACAGCTCACCAAAACCAATATTTGTTAATTCATCATAAAAACCTTCTGTTAAAACACAAATGTTTAATTGCTTTTATGTAGTCAGATCACTGAATTCAATATTCTGACATAATTTAGCAAGTCCCTGGTTGAAAATACATGGATGCTACTTTAGAATCTCTTTTAATTCTGCCTGATACACTCAGGGCTGCCAAGGATGAAAATTTTAATGTTATCATTTAAAGCTAACATGGTGCCACATCCCATTACCAAAACTAAGGCAGAACATTCAGTGACCTCAGTTCAGTGAGAATTTGTAACTTTATGGGCATTAATTATTCCACAATTGGGATTTAGGGAAGACACCCTGAAGGAATCAAAAGGAGTTAAGCATCCAGCTCATTTCTGTTCATGAGATTTGAGCTCCTCATTTCTCCAAGCTCCTTTGCAAACATCAGTCTAACTTTATGTCAGTTCCAGCTCAAGACAGCCACAGAGAATAGGCGAGGTAATAAATTTATAAACCTTGTCCTTTTTTCCCTGTGGTATTAATTCACCAGTTTCCAGCCTAGCAGGATGCCAGTAAAGCAGAACTGGATGTGTGCACTACTTACAGCTCTTTTTTCAGCGAGTAGGAAGTGGAAATAAATAACAAGCAACCAACCCCATCCTTCACACAGGTATGGGAACATTGACACAAACACTGGAAAGTTCATCAATGCCCTGATATGTATTTAACACTATCCAATAACTCTCTATCTGCCAGCAAGGTTTAGTTAGCTTCTCAAAACCATCCTAAGCCTTACTCCTCCTGCCTCAAAGCAAAATTATCAGCTGAAAATACCTTAATTCCACAATATTTTACCGTGTTTAGGAGAGAATAGGGGTGACTTTGCTCGGGGTGGGTTCTCTGGCCGAGGAGCCACCAGCTGGACGGGCCGCACGTGTTTGTCCAGCAGCTTCTTGAAGCAGGACTGCCTGTTCTCAAACATGCTGCGGACATTCTCCAGCTTCACCTGCACCAACTGGATCTGGCACTGCAGAGAGGGGAGGAAGACTCACAGTCACCATGCAGCTGCACTCTGACCCACAGCAGAGGCTGCAAGGTGACAGCACCGCCACCTCGGGTAGCAAGGAACTGGAGACCTGGCTTACCTTCAACTCAGATGTTAAGACTGACTCAAAATCGTAGTGTAGGGCTTGGGGATCATAGTTTAAGTAGGATGAAGAGCTTTCAAGAAATCTTTCTATGTCCTGGAGTGCTTTCTGAGCGCCTTCTTTAGACTGGCACTTGTCCATCTGCTGGTTGGCGAGCAGGTAGGCACCTTCATCACAGCACTGCAGAGCCTGGGGACAGCACAGGGACTGAGACCCCCCAGGGCACCTCCACTGACACTGTTCTCGTCAGGAACATCTCTGCTTGGATCTGGATGCAGCCACACAGCACTCCCAAACACCTCAGCACTTACTGTGCTTTGATTAGAGAGCACAAAGGCCACATTTTCTCTGTAAGGTGACTGCAGCCCTCAACAGACCCAGCCAAGCTGTTCCTACTTGTACCTGGCTAAAAGCAGTGGAGTAGCTGACATGGAGGTACCAGTGCACAGCTGAGCCCAGTGTAAGCAGGTGTTTATTTCTCCAGCTGGGAAAGCTGAAGTGGGCACTTTGGAGCTTACAGAGAGGGTGGCAGGCTCCTTGAGGCTCAGTGCAGACCTGAACTGGGCCTCACTGGCACTCACACACTGAGGTGTGCACAGGGGTCAGAAGATGCTCCAGCCAAGAACAACAGAGAGTTTCCAGTGCTGTGAACAGGATGGGAGACATGAGCATGACATGAGCATGATGGGAGACAGAGCAGGACCATGCTGTGCTCCAGCACAGCCCCAAGCTGGACCCTGGGCACCAACAAGGCCTGCAAGGAGCCCAGGAGAGGCCCCTGTCCTGCAGCTGAGAGGCTGCCAAGGAATTGTCTGTCCCCACAGATCAGTACAATGCTGAAGTGGAGCACAGAGAGGAAAAATGAGCTCCCCAGTTCCCCGAAACAGGGAAATGGAACAGGGTCAAAATTCACTGTTTCTCTTAATTGGCCTCAAGCACATTACAGCCCTGTGCCTTCTGGCCTAATTAGCGTGAATTTCCCTAAATGAATATTTGATGCTGATTAAGATATCAAAGAGCGTTGGAGCCACATGACTCCACTTCCATGCTAACACACAGCAGCTGTGCCTATCTAGCAATCTGTCACCTTATTTCACACTCAGCTATATTCATTCTTAATAAATCACTCAAAAAAGGGCTGGAGTTTGTGTGAGAGCATCACCTCTGTCACACTGGGCATGAAAAACTCCAAAGTCAATTAATATATGGATATAGAATGAAAGCACAAACAAGAGCAGCAGCTGAGCTTGGTGTTCTGTGGAGATGCCACCTCTTTCTGCTGCCCTCCCAGCACCAGCAGATACCTGTTTGCTGACTTCCCACCAAGGGAGGGGTGTGGCACTCCTCTGGCCTCTGGGGAGCACCTCCCTACCATCAGCTGCTGAAGAAAAGCTGCAAATTTCAGATACTTCCAGCTGAGAAGAGAGGCTAACCCCATGGAGAAGCTAACCAGCCATCTCCTCAGAGCCCTGTGTCTCTGAAGTCTACCTGCTGAAGGCGGGTATGGAGGTCCAAGGTCTTCTGCAGGCGCAGCTGCTTCCTCTTGATGTCCTCAGCCAGGAGGTCGGAGTGGTGCCGCAGCTCGTTGCACTGCTGGCAGATCAGGTTCAGGGCGTAGTGGTGGTTGGCAGCCAGCTGGTGCCCGTGCAGTATCACCACCTGAGCCTTCCCTATCAGCTCCTGCAGGCAAAGGAGAGCCCACTGCACACCCACAGAGACAGTGCCAAAGTGCCCACACACACCAGCTGCCCTCCCACCTCACCAGGCTCAGGGACACTTGGAGACAGCTGCCATTAGGAGCAGACAGCACGGGTGGCTTGCACAGGGTAAAAGGGTAGCCACCCTCTGGGAAGAAAAACCTTCTTATCCATAAAGAGGATGAAGAAGAAAACAGTATTTCACCAAAGCAGCACTGCTGTGAGTGCCTGCTGGCAGTGCATCACTGCCCTCTCCAGGAACCACACCCTGAATAAACCTCAGCTCATGTCCAGTTCAGGCCCACCATGCTCCCAAGCATCAAAGGGAATTGGAGTAGGTCAGGTTTATCTTGATGCCAAGAACACAGGATCTTTTCTGCACACCTTAGTCAGTGTAATGGTTCTGGTTTCTCCAGGGCTGGGAAAAACTGGGATGGTTTTCCACTGGGATGGCTTTCCTGCTGCACCCTGCCTAGCTTTTTGATCCTCCTCCCTCTCTCCAAAAATGTTTCTTCCAAATGGCCAGCAAGCCTCAGACCTTTCTGTAGAACTCTTCTGTGTCCAGATCCCTCAGGATTTCTCTACTGACCCTGGTCCAGGTGCCCAGCACATCCCTTTGCAAAGGTCACATCCTTAGCTGGACTCCTGTGAATCATTTCTCTCCACTCTTCTTTCCCCTACATCTCTTAGTTTTTACCCATCTGTTATGTTCAAGTCACAGACATGTCAGGATACAACTTTTTTGCAACTCCATGTGCCTGGTAACAAGTTTCTGCCTATTAGCATAGCTAAAGCACTTAAAATATAAATAATTCTTCTCCCAGCTCATTAAATCCCACGCCTCCCCACGTTCAGACATTTATCTGTTCCGGATTTTCACGGTGGCTCAGCAATTTATTTTAACTCTGATAATTAAATACCCTGTTTCTGGCTCTCAGAGTGATCACAGCCTTGCTGCTCAGAGCAGAGACATGAAATCGATCCTTTCATGCAGCACTTACCAACAAATTACACAGACCCAGGTAATTGCAGCAAACACCTCCCACAAATACAGAAATTGTTTCATGAGTGCTTCTTCTGTGCAAGATCATCTCACCTGAGCCATGCCATCGAAATGCTCCAAGTCCTTGAGCCTCTGCTTCACCTGGGGGATGCTGTCACCGGTGTCGGGCAGCTCTGCCTGCTGACCCATTAAAAACTCAATGGCATTCTTGACCTAGACACAGAGAAGAAGACAAAAGGATACAAAGCACAGGCAGGAAATCATTCTGAGCCCAAAATTAATCACGCTTGAGCTAAGATTGCTAAACCCAATAACACAACTAGTGTCCAAGAACTAATTTCTAAATTCAAAGATGCTTCCATCAGCAAAATCCACGCGACTGCAGAGCAGTGATACCTAAATTAGCTCTCAGTGAGGAAGCACAGCCATCTCCCCAGGCTAGCTAGCCCTACCACAGTCAAGGAACAGCAGCATAAATTAAACACTCTCAAAATAAAAAGCATAAAAACTTCTCTCCATCAGATCTCCAACTCTCCCTTCTGCCAATGGAAGCACATCTGATCCTACCTCTTGAAAACTTTGCTCAAACTTCCAGAGTTGTAAATATTGTTCCATTTTTAACTGGTGCTTTTCCCAGAAGCCATCAAAAGCAGTCTCCATTTCACGCAGCTGACCAAGCAACCTTGGGCACAGAAAAAGGACAAGATTGGAACAATTTGCAAAGCAAGGACAAGCAGAGATGGACAAGACCTAGAGATCACTTACACAGGTCTTCTGGACCCGAGGTCTCAGAAGAAGTCAACAGACATGTACATGTGACCTGAGGTGATCTCAGAGAGAGAATTAATGAAATTAGCACTGCAGAGGACAGCATCTGTGTGAAGCAGGTGTTGCTATCTCCATTTATCTGGGTAAAACCTGGGAGCCTGGCTTGGGAGAACCCTGCACCTGCTCCACAGCATCATCATAACAGTGGGGATAAAGATCAGAGCAAGTCAAAATCATGAGATAAGTCACCCAGTAATTTGATAGACTGGAGCAAAATTCTGGTATATTTATCTTTGATAGGTGACCTAAGCAACACATCCACACCTAAATAATTTGAGTGTTTCCACTGAAAAAGCAGGGAAATCAGGAACACAGTGCACTCACCGATTCACCGTCTCCCAGTCCCCAGGCCTCTCTTGCTGCTGGTCCTGACTGCATTCCCCTGAGTCTGGCTCTTCAAAACTGCTCAAAAGCAAGTTTCCCTCTTTTGTGACTGCTGTAATATCTTCCTGTATAACACAAAACATTTCTCATTCAGGCTACTCATTGTGAGGCAAGGATAAGTCACTTTGTGTTTCTCCTGCCTTAGTGTCCCCGTGTGAAACGAAGCAGCAACACCCAACAGACCAAAGGACTCCCAGCAGATGTTTTAGTGAATTCCTCTTAACATGGAATTAACCCCTGGAGCTGCAGGAGGCTGAGCCATGGAGCAGTCACCAGGCTGGCTGGAAACTGCCACACAGGAATACATCAGGCCACAAAATGATTCAGGAGGCCAGCACAGCCCCAGCTCTCTCCTGGTGAGCAGGTGGTGCTGGTGTGAGACATCTGTCCACAAGTTCATGTCTTCAAACAACATCTTCCACAGCTTGAAGGCTGTGCTTCTCCATCAAGGTCAGCAGAAGAAGTTGTAAGAGGAGCATCCCACAGGGGAACAAAGCCAGACCTGAGCCCACACAGTACCACTCACTACAGCCTCTACACATGAAGTTACCACTCCCAATACAGCCTCTCTTAGGGAAAATTTAAACCCTTGGGGTCCTCATCAGCATCAGCTGAGGTGCTTTGTGCTGGCTGGGCTCAGCCCCAAAGCAAACATGTGCATTGAGTCAACTATCTCCAAGACAAAGAGGCCAAACACAGAAATGAGGAGGGAGAAAACACATGTAGCTGATGAACTGAGGTGGCAGAGGCCCTGAAGGAGTGACCTATGTCTGGTTCCATTGGAGACCCAGCTGCTGGAGGGGTAAGAGCCCATCCTAGGAGATGGCCAGGTTTCTATAGCAAGAGAAACAACAGCAAAATCTCTTCAGGGAGAAGATTCAGAAGGCCCAGACTTGGTTCAATGTCTGCCTGCCCCAGACAGCTCACAGCAACCCAAACACAGCATCAGGCTCAGGGCAGCAGCCCAGGAGCAGGACACAGCTGCAGGAACATCCCCTCTCCCACACAGTGTCCAGTGCCAGTCTGCAGCCCTGCCACTAAAACACCCTGAAGATGACCACAAGGCAGAAACCCCATCTCCTTCTGACACTGCCCCAGGCAGGAGACTCAGAAGAGAATGATGCAGCATGTTTTAGACTGCAGGGGGCTGTTATTTATCCTCTTACACCTCACTCTCCAGAGACTCATGTTCCTCCTTTGATTCAAAGCCATTCTTTATCCATGAAGCAAAGTGGCCCAGCTGTCAAACAGGTGATAACTTGACTTTTTCTGTTCAGGATACCAATGGAGTTAATTTCTTAGTTACTCTGTTTAAGTAATTTCTGACATTTTTTCATTGTGCTTGACACCAATTTTGTGCTCAGCATTACAGCTACATAGATTATTCTGATTTACTAAATATTTGAACTCAGGAATCAACTGTACCACTCCTGGGGTTGTCATGAGAGATCCCCTGTCTTGCTGTCACCACAATCTGTGCACAGTTTCTCATCTGCTTTTGTGTTTCATGGTCTTAGAAGGAACAAAAGAGAAAAGCCAACAGACCTAATTTCAGACAAAAGCCAATGAGTGGTTTTGATATTTGAAATTAATAGATGAGGAATTAAAAGCAACAGATGGCTTGTACTGAGTGCTGTGGTGCTTTTTACGCAAATGAAAACACGTCACGTGTTTTACTTCTCCACAGAGAAAAGTGGGCACTGCTGACTGGTTTATACACTGCTGACCTGCACTGGGGAGCTGGTATTTGCCCCCTACACTGTGGCCACAGTCCTGAGCACAAAGCTGAAGTCACTGAAAGGCACTGAGTCATGTTGCAATAGATGTAGCTGCTATTTCATATTACTCTCTTCATTTTCAAAGAGATGGAGGCCCATTGACAGTATCTATAATGATACTTTCTAAACATGCACACATGTATTTATGCCTACACACAGCACAACTTGGGTGACATTTTCAGTATTTCTTAGAGGCAGCTTTCTGGGAACTTGCTGTCACATGAATGACAAATGATTATAAATTAAAATAGATACAATTCTTTGACTTAGGTAAATGAAACCTGTCACAAAGCAAAGGAGCTCATTCTTCAGCCACACAGAACAACTATTAACACAGTGATTGCTTCTGAAAGAGGGTTTGGGGGCCTGTGCTGCTCCCTGAAAGGTGCAGGAGCACCAAAGACAAGAGGCTGATAAAGCAGCAGCTGGCTGCTTAAACCTTCCCCTGACTCCATAATAATATTAATCACAATCACAAAGAGTTGAAAAAAAAAATTAAAATATTCAAGAAACAAATGTTGTTTATGACAAAACCTGAAGGCTCTCATGAAGACAGGGATCACACTGTGGATGCTCTGTACCATGTGCTCACACAGAAATCTTCACCTTGGATGCTCTCCAGCACCCTTAAGTGCCCCCAGGCACTTAAGGTCCACCAGGCAGAGGGACCCAGGGACAAACCACCCCTCCAGAGCTGCTGCTGAACTCTGCCTGCAGCTTTCTGCAGCCAAGGGGGTGAGGCAGAGGGGATCCCAGCTGGGGACAGGAACAGGAAGGTGACAGAGCCTCCCACAGCCCTCCTGGCAGCCAGACAGGCAATCCCACGGGAGGAGCAGGCTGCAGGCAGCGAGTGCTGCAGGCAGGAGGGAGCTGGCAGCTCACACAGCTGGCTGGCTGCTGGCAGGGTGATGTGCTCACTGCATGGCACAGTAGGGGACACAGAGCAGCCAGGCTGTGCTCTGCCTGACAGCACGCACACGGGAGTGTCGCCCTGTTCTTCTAAAGTTCTTCTAAGCCTTCTGATGTTTACAGTTTTGTAACGGAGTTTCTCACACACTTTCATGTAAATAATGATTGTTTTGCATTCTTTTCTGGAGGAGCAGAAAATTGATGGATTGTTGGTTTTTTGACCTGTGTGGTTGGAGAGGTGGCAGTTTCATCCTCCAATCCACGGTCACTTTGGGATTTCTATATAAATCGAGGTCGCAAAATAAACTTTCTTCTTTTTGCCTTGGACATCTCAGCATGTGCGCGTGGCTCGTGGTGTGTTGTACAGTGACACAGGAGGGAAGGAGGGAGCAGTGGGCACCCCAAACAGGCAGTGCAGCCAGGCAGTGCAGCCCAGGCAGTGCAGCCCCAAACAGGCAGTGCAGTCCAGGCAGTGCAGCCCCAAACAGGCAGTGCAGCCAGGCAGTGCAGCCCAGGCAGTGCAGCCCCAAACAGGCAGTGCAGTCCAGGCAGTGCAGCCCCAAACAGGCAGTGCAGCCAGGCAGTGCAGCCCAGGCAGTGCAGCCCCAAACAGGCAGTGCAGTCCAGGCAGTGCAGCCCCAAACAGGCAGTGCAGCCAGGCAGTGCAGCCCAGGCAGTGCAGCCCCAAACAGGCAGTGCAGTCCAGGCAGTGCAGCCCNCAGCCCCAAGGAGGCAGCCCAGCCCCAAGGAGGCTGCCCAGCCCCAAGGAGGCTGCCCAGCCCCAAATAGGCAGTGCAGCTCCAGGCAGCCCAGCCCCAAGGAGGCAGCCCAGCCCCAAGGAGGCAGCCCAGCCCCAAACAGGCTGCCCAGCCCCAAGGAGGCAGCCCAGCCCCAAGGAGGCTGCCCAGCCCCAAGGAGGCTGCCCAGCCCCAAATAGGCAGTGCAGCTCCAGGCAGCCCAGCCCCAAGGAGGCAGCCCAGCCCCAAGGAGGCAGCCCAGCCCCAAACAGGCTGCCCAGCCCCAAGGAGGCAGCCCAGCCCCAAGGAGGCAGCCCAGCCCCAAACAGGCTGCCCAGCCCCAAGGAGGCAGCCCAGCCCCAAGGAGGCAGCCCAGCCCCAAACAGGCTGCCCAGCCCCAAGGAGGCTGCCCAGCCCCAAACAGGCAGCCCAGCCCCAAGGAGGCTGCCCAGCCCCAAGGAGGCTGCCCAGCCCCTTGGGGCGGGCACAGCGCGGTGCCAGGCCGTACCTTGAGCTGGCAGTAGCGCTCGGTGCGCAGCGCCAGGATGCGCTCGATGGAGTACATGTCCTCGGGCAGCTCCGCCTCCGCCAGCTCCGTGCCGAAGCACTGCAGCATCTGGGCAATCTCCTTCACAGTCAGGGCAAAGCTCTCGATGGCCTGCTGGGACACAGGGACTGCCATCAGCCCGGCACTCACCACAGCCCTACAGCTCGTTAGGAGAGCCTGGAGAGCAGGGCTGAGCTGTGCCCAACAGCTCTGACACAGCTGGGTGGGATCTCCAGGCAGAGAGAGAACATCCCACTGGGAATCCAACCTGCCGTTCATCTGGGAGATAACACCCCAGAGAAAACTGAGAGTGTACAGGAAGCATGAAGACATACAGCAAGGCACAGCTCCTGACTCCTGGCAATATGAAAGTTCTTGCAAAGGGAAAGAAACAAAGCTGATTGGAAATTTTCTGAAATCTCTGCACTTGGTCAATATGCAGTAGGCAGTCTCATTACCCCATTTCCCAAACACAGCTCTGATATTAATCACATTAAGCGACCATTATTAACAAAAAAGCCTATTTGGTATCTCCCATTAAGGGAATTCGAATAAAGATTTTAAAAGACAGATCTTTTGGGAGCAGTTTCAAAAGGAGCCTGAGGGAGTCAATCATCCTGCAAACCCATCAAAGCCTAACACCCCTTGGCTCCTTTGCACATCCAATCTGGATGTGCAGTGGCTTTGGGCATCCCTTTCAGCCCCCCAGTGCTCAGTGCCTGGCTGAGAAGCTTCCCCAGGGTCCCCAGCTGGCCGAGGCCCGCGGGCAGCCCGCACTCACCGTCCTGAAGATGACCCACTCGCTGTGGCAGTACTCCAGGGTGCCCCCGAGCTCTGGGGTCAGCTGCTGCTCATCGATGTACGTCAGCAGGTCGCTCACCGAGCTCAGCATCACCACCTGCACACACACACAGAGCCCTGCTGGCACCTGGCAGCGCCCTCCTGCCCCACACCGACCTCTGATGGACCTCAAACCTGAGCCTGCTCTACTCTTGCTCTGGAGCAGGGCTTCCTTCTGGCACTTATGGCTTAACACAGCTTCTATTTGGTGTATGTGACCAGTGCTGTAAGCCACCCCTCATCTCCAGGTGCTTTCTTTCCTAAATGCAAAGCACGGTGAGATGCTGCAGAACAGGGCTCAAAGCAAACTGATGCAGGTTTAAGCAAGGCATGACCAGTAAACTGGAAAGAACACATACATTTTAATAAGTTGTGAATTATAACTTACCAATTTCACATAAATATGTACTCATGATTTTTTTGTGTGTCTTGATCTGCCATGGGATATGTCAGGAATGTTCAAGATTGTGCAAAGAACAGCCATGTTAGAGTGAAAAATGTAAAGTTTGTGAAAATCATGCTATTTCTTAAAGGAAAGCATTAACTTGTTCTCTGTGTTTGTAATAGCATCAACCTTAAATTCTACTAATGTAGTTTTCTTCTCTTAATTATCCTCATTATGTCCTATAATCAAGGTGGTTTAAAAGTCTGGAAATTTTGAGTTGAGAATATAAACTCATTTCAGTTGCTATGTCAGGAACAACTACCAGCATGATGTTGGTATGGACATCACACACCTAGATGAATATGGCTAAAATTCATAGCAAAAGCTCCACCAGACATGTCTTTTGACTTTTCAGACATTGAAGAAATTCCTGGCTGCTCTTCACGTGGAATGGTTTGGGTTGGAAGGATCATGAAGTTTCCTATGGGCAGGGGCACCTCCCACTGTCCCAGGCTGCTCCAAGCCCTGTCCAGCCTGGCCTTGGGCACTCCAGGGATGGAGCAGCCACAGCTTCTCTGGGCACCCTGTGCCAGGGCCTGCCCACCTGCCAGGGAAGAATTTCTTCCTAATATCTAGTCTAAATCCACCCTTTTCCAGTGGGAAGCCATTCCCTGTGTCCTGTCCCTCCATCTCTTGTCCCCAGTCCCTCTCCAGCTCTCCTGGAGCCCCTTCAGGCCCTGAGCTCTCCCTAGACCCTTCTCCTCTCCAGGTGGGCACACCCAGCTCTCCCAGCCTGGCTCCAGAGCAGGGGGCTGAGCCCTCCCAGTGCTGCAGTGGGTCCATGTCCTCCCCCTCCTGGGGACACAGCAGGGTGTGGCAGTGTCCCCCGCCCCGCCCCGCAGCTCTGTACCGGTAACTTGAGCAGGAAATCCTCCTGGCTGAAGCGAAAGCCAATGTCAGTGAAGGTGCGCTGGAAAAACCCCGTGGGACGCAGAACCATCACCAAGTGCAGGTTCCCTGGGAAGGACGCCTGCAAGGAAGCACAGACAGCACTCACCCTGGGCACCTGGCACCTACAGCACCTTCAGTGCACTGAAAAGAGGGGGAACCATTCCGATTCAGGGGGTTTTTTCTTATTTTCAAAACAGGAGGGAGATGCTGGGAGTGGTTTAGAGATATGGGATGTAACTGCAGCGGGGCTGTCCAGCCCCTCTTCCCTTTGCAGCAGGCAGGAGGTCAGCCGTGCTCCTTGGAGGCACACTTACTATAAACTTTAATAACACAGATACTGTTCATCATTATAACTTGGGGACTGAAATTATAACTTAGCAGGGAACAGAGGGCTGGAACATTGAGAGGAATGACAGATTGAGGAAGCAAAATTTATTGCCAAACTTGCTAATCATCCCATAACTGCATGAAGCACACTCGTCTTGTCCTTGGTAATTACCAGGCAACATTTAATTTGTGGCAAGAATTTGGAATTTCCTGTCTACACTGCTGGAGCCTCTTTTCAAGCATATGGTTGGCAGGTGCATTTTTAAATAGATCTGTGAAAAGGGTTCTTGAGAATGAAAAAGAATTTTTAAGAAAGCAGAAGTTGCATCATTAAATTATGGATAAGCACATGATGCAAAGACTTGAGTTAATTAAGACATGATTTGCTCTGAGATCCTGCCAGGCCAGGTCACATTTCTCTCCTCTTTATATTATGCTCCTCCATGAAACATGACAGTAACCTCTGTACCAAGGGTGACAATAATGAACATGTTTAGGTACTTTGCACTGCAGGGCACTCCATCGTGCCTTCCAAACAGAGATCACTCCACAAACATGCATGAGTGCTGTTTAGAACAGGCTGATTTACACTTGGGATCTGGCATCCAGGAGCTGCACTGGCACTCATTTGCTCTGCTTTCTTGGGTAGGAAGGGGCAGGCTGTGGCTTCCACTGCCCACAACTTCCCTCAGAAACGGACAGTGACTTTTAGGATCATATAAGCCACATAAATCCAATACATTCATCTGCTGTTATTTTAGGTACAAGCAGAAAAAAAAAGATTGTGAATGAAATGACAAACTCATACCCTTTGGAAGTCAACAAGAGTGGTGCCAGGGACAAAGACTTGGCATTGGAAACAACAGCAAACCATTAAATAACAGAGACACTGGTGCTGGCTCCAGGCCCTGGGTGCTGTGCTCCTGCTCCAGCACCTGGGCAGCATGAAATGTGAACTTTAGGCTCCTACCTTGACCCTCTCCTGAAAAATGCAGCAGGAATGTCTTTGAGGACAAGCAGCCAGAAATTCATCCTCCCTCAGTCTGACATCATGATTCCCCTTCATGGCCTGTCCCCTTTAGCCCTGTTGGCACTTGGAGTTCTGGCCTCTCTTACCCCTTCAAGTCCTTTTTACCAGGCACCCTCTGGGTGCAGGGCAGCCTCCCTGGAGGAAGAGCCTGGGTCTCCAAACCCAGTTCCCCATGGGAAACCTGCAGGCTTTGAATGTCTGCCCCTAGGAGCCCCTGGGCAGGAAAGCTCCAGGGAGAGGCAGCAGCAGCAGGAGACAAGCACAGCTGTGTGCCCAAGCCCACTGCACAGGGACTGAGAGGGAGCTGCCTGGCTGAGAGCAGGGATGCCAGGGACTCCTCTGGCTGCAGGATGCCAAGCTGTGCCACAGCACACACCCCACGAGAGCACAGCACTCCCTCCTTCCAGCACAGGGACAGCCCTACAGCCACACACACACCATTGTGCCCCTGCTGCTCCCTGGTGTTTCACCTCAAAATAGCTGAGTTTCCAGGGCAGATGATTTGAGTTCCATTCGGTTTAGAAAGCATTTGGGGATTTTTCAGCCGATCTTATACATATAGGATCAAGGTCAGCACTTAGGAGTAGCCACAAAACAGGAAACACAGCTTTACAAATGACACCTAATGTATTCCAAGCATGGAAAAAAATGAACAAGACAAGGAATAAGCTTGTAGAAAGACAGACACCAACAAGTCATGTCCTCTGCCCTCTTAGAGACTTAAGGGAAAGGATGGAATGTTAGGAAAAAAAAAAAAACCACATAGATCAGTAATTCCTCAACCTAACATTCCTGTAGGGATTGTATCTTTTTTAGTCATTGTAACAATTTTAGTTTTTTTCAGGGCTGAAGTATAGATAAGTTTCCTGAAAACTGAACTCTAATGATACTGAAGGTACTGCTGCAAAAAACCCTTTCCCACAATATATTAAAGAAAGCAAAGGCACAAGGATCCTTAATCTTGCCTTATGCTTTATCTTATCATTTGTAAGACTAAAAAGAATCCTGTGCAATTGATAAAGCTGGGGTTATGTAACAAAACACCTAAAGAACCCTCTAAAGCCTCTGCCCTCTGCAGCACACCAGGAAAGGCAGAAAACTACCAGCACAATTCCACTAAACCAGGCAGCTGGCAACATTTCACTGTTAACTGTCTCACTGAGCACAGCCCATGCTCACAACATCCCTCCCCTTCCCAGGACACAGACGTGGGTACCTTAAGGCCAGTTCAGCAACTTTTTAAATGCACATTTAACTATAACCACACAGAGAGCCCTGATTTAATCAATACAGATGAACTGGGCTAATAAAGCACAAGGAAGGACATGCACTGAAAGCATCACAGTTACTGCCTCATTACTGAATATCTCATTCTGACACATTTAGTGTTATTTTAACATTTCCACCAATTTTAGGAACTCCTTGTTCAGAGACTGTTCTTCCCTGGAGTTCACTGGGGCATCCGTGAGGTTGGGAATCAATAACCACACACACACACACACACAC
>WBNO01033485.1:36615-54538 GCA_013400575.1 Peucedramus taeniatus
CCGCTGCCAGCGGCCGGCACGCAGCGGCTCGGGCAGGCAGCAGCCCTACCGGCACCCGGCTCCCGGCTGGCAGCCCCGCTCTCCTCCCCAGCGCCGGCTTTGCTTTTAAGGTGGAATGCCAAAAATCATCCTGCAGAGGCTCTTTCCTGCGAGGATTGGGCTCTCAGCTCGGAGCTTTCACCCTTCCCTTTCCCCCACGCCGTTATCTCCAAGGTGCCTTTCCAAGCTGTTCGGGGCTCTGCGGGCGAACCAAGGAAAGATGCTCCGGCCAAAACCCGAGGCTTGCCCCGGCATCCTCCCCACAGCACTGCTAGCCTGGTTTGCCCAGGCAATTAGAGACATACATAAAGAGTTAAAACAAAAATCTGTGCAGTGTGATAGAAAAATTTTCAAGATCAGATGCACAACCGCAGAGCTGCAATTGCATATACATATGCTGGAAAAAATAGGACACAGTCTGTGTTTTAAATTCAGCTTCATGGCACTCCTTTACTCCAAAATCAGGAAAAGATCAGGAAAAGATTTTTTTTTTTTTAATTGCATCAGTGATTATGAGGTGTGATTGGAAAAAAAAATGAGGATTTAAATTTTTGTCCTTACACCTTCTGGACACAGAGACAGCCATTTAAGACCTGACTCTGTTTTTAAGACAATATTCCCAAGTCTTAAGACTTAATGGACACAGGTTTCCTGCATCCCTCTTTGCACAGAGCACCTCCCATTCTTTCCATGGACAGCCCTGATACTGCAGGCAAAGTCACCTCTCCACATGGACACATGGCACAAACAGGGTGTATGCTCAAATAATTAAACTTTCTTATTAAACACAAAATTAATGACACTTTTATAGAAGCTACAAATTAGGACAGGATTTTTTCCCACTGGACACTTCCAGACTATGCAAAGCAAGTACATCATCCTTAAAGGATGCTCTTGATATTAGCACCTGTTCAAACACTGGCAGCAGAACTGAATTTTGATGATCACTTTAAAGAATTACTTTTAAAAGCTGTTTCTTCTCTAGTGGTATGGTAACCACACTTGCAAGTTCAGTTTCTAACATTCAGAAAAATCAGAACCAAAAATACTCTTACTGGAATCTCATTCACAGTGCAAAAAGGGAACTCTCTCTGCCTCCTAAGGGATGCTGACCAGCAAAATGCCAGCAAAGCCAGGTATTTTTAACACCAAGTTCAGCTGTAGCAGTATTAACAATTTAAAATACCATAAATCTAACTTCATCAGAACCAGGTAAGCATTTTCTGTCTCAGTACACACCCTCTACTTCATCCTTTCTCAGATGGACCAATGTCTTTACCCATTCAATGATTATGAGCAGAAACAAGCACAACAATAATACACCCAGAATATTTCCCCTGGCCCACCCACATGGCATGGTGTGGCTGGGAAAGGGTTTGTCTGTTAGTTCCTACCTCCCCATGCACCCACAAATGTGACTTTTCCACAGCTGCACACTCTGCTGTAAATCCAAGCTCTGGTTCCAAGACACAATGCAATGCAGAATTGCAAAACCCCCCTTGTGAGCTCTGTTCAGACCAGATATCTGCTAATGCTGTAATGCATGTGTGCACTAGGTCATTTAAGACACATTAATGCATTCATACACTTTTAAAATAGATTTTTCCACCCATGCCTTCATACAAATGCTTGTGAAGCATGTTTAAAGAACCTAAAACTTTCAGTCAGCAACAATCAGGTAAAATAAACTAATAATCAGTGTCAAGAAAGAATATATATGAAGCAAAATTTCCACCCATCAGAAGCACAGAACATGGCACAAAACACATTTGAACCAGTGCAAAAGAGTATAAAACCCAGCAAATGGATCAAACAAGCAAATTAACACACAAACAGCTCATTTATGCACTCAAATTAATTATAGGGCCATAAAGCAAATTGCTGCCTAGAGAGGCAGCCTAGCATCATTGCTCTGGTTCCCAGTGTTTTCTGAAGGAGATACACAAAGGCATGGTGACTTAGTACACTAAAAGCAATCAGTATTAAAGAGGACTTACTGCAATTTTTTGGAGAGTGGTTTTGACTGATGTCCATGTGTCCAGTCTTCTATCCAGGATTAGGATAAATTTAGTGTCAGACTCATGCTGACTGCAAAATAAGAAAATACCAATAACCAGATAATGTTCCAAGAAAAGTGACTCTGTTCCAAAAAAAAACCCAAATCCAAGAACTCGGAATGCAAACCACATTTTAGTATTTCTACAGTTCCTGAAATTCCCTTTGAAAAAATTTTCCCGAACACCCAAACTCTTTCTTGTGGTGCTTAGCAACAGGACAAGGGGCAACAGGCACAAACTGAACCACAGGGAACTCTATCTGAATATGAGGGAAAATGTCTTTCTCCTGAGGGTGACAGCACACTGCAACATGCTGCCAAGAGAGACTGTGAAATGTCCTTCTCTGGATATTTTAAAAACCCACCTGGGGCTTTTCATATCTCCAGATATTCCAGCCCAACCTGCTCCAGGTGAAGCTGCTCTGGCTGGGGGTAGGAGTGGATGATCTTTAAGATCCCTTCCAACCCCAGCCATTCTCTGTGATCTGCACAGCTCCTCTCCCACCCCAATCTTTCTGGGATTCTGATGGTGGCAGCCCAGGGTTTGGCGTCACCTGGGAATTGTGTGCGAGGTGGTGACAGCAGATTGCCGGGGACCAGATTGCTCTTGAAGCCCAAACTGGTCTTGAGAAGGAGGCTGCAGAGGAGCTGTGCCCCTGGCCAGCAGGCTCCCCCAGCTGATGGCCAGGATCCCCCTGCCTTCCCTGCCCAGGTTACAGCAGCCCAGCGGTGACCCCGGGCTTGCTTTGGCAGGAGACAGCAGAGGTGACACCGAGGCAGGGAGGGCAGTGCCAGGCTGGCAGAGGGGAAGGGGAGCTGTGGTGGCTCCCCCAGCCTGTCCTGCTGGGGAGGCAGTGACAGCTCCAAGGCGTTTTCCAGCACACCCGGCTGACTCGGCAAGCACGGGCTCCTCACATCCCTTTGAACACCCAAATCCTTTGAGCTGCTTTGAAATGCCCAGTCTGGCCAAGGCAGCCGGGGGTGCCTGGTCTGGCAGGGGCCCCAAGGCCTGGCTGCCCTGTCTGTAATTCAAATATCCCTCGCCAGGCTGGCAGGGAGCAGCCAGCCAGGCTCCAGCTGGGACAGCAGCACTGCAGGCACTGAGCTCCAGATGTGTCTGCACACAGTTACAGCACACCACTGTAAGCAACCCCTCCTCTGTGAGTTACTTACAGGATACTCAGGTAATAGCTGCAATATTTATCCTGTGTGTGCTGACACAGGATAGCCATGTCCCACAGCAGCCTGGCCTCCGTGCTGGGAGAGGCTCCCAGGACACGTGCTGGCTCCCCAGAGGGCTCAGGTGTCTGCCCTGGGCACAGCCCTGTGCAAGCAGCCTCCTGCCAGCATCATCTCTGCTAATTCCTGTGTTTGGCAAGGCAAACACACGGTGGATTACTCACAAGTATCACACGGCAGACAATACTTGGCAACTTACTATAGAAAAGAAAAAAAAAAGACACTTGAAGCCAGTGCAGGAGCTTTCATTCAGTGCACATCTTGCTGCTCTGGTCTGTGGCAGCTACAACTCTGACAAATATATTGAAGAGGAATTAGCAGTGGTGCTCAGAGGGATAAAAACTGAAATTCCCTCTGACTCATAACAATAGCTGACTGAAGGTATGGAGAGGCACCCAGCTCCCAAACTATCCTGTGACACATCTTATGGATCTGTAGCTTCACACCCAAAGTGCAAAGGTTTCATCTGAATTTATTCAGTGGCTTTGAAGCATGGGAGAAAAGAGCAGAGAAAATGAATATCAGATTTTACATATGGGTCATACACAGAACACATGTAATAAAGTCTGAGGCTGTGAGCATGGTGAGTGTGACCTTTCAGCCAAAACCTTCATTTGCTTAGAATAGTTTAGGCAACATGAGAGAATTCTGCAGGTTTCTGTTAGATCTGTTCACCCCCACCACGAGCTAAGTGACCCAGGTGGGTGGGAGCAGGCCAAAGGATCCTTTGGTTTTTCAGTACCCTCTAAAATTTTAAAAGGTATGTCTCTGAGCTATAGGAAACAATTCCCAACTCCCCTGGTGTTTCCCAAGAGCCTGCAATTGAAAAAAATACACCCTGTTTACACAGAACTGCTGTAATTACAATAAAACCTGAAGACAACCCCCAGAATCCAAGTAATTTGGAAAAGGCAGGCAGACTGTAGTGCAGTGCCAGTTAAGAAAAGCTGGAGTAAGCCATTAACTCAGGACAAGGTTATGCTCAGAGAGCAGCCTCTGAGCATGCTAATGTACTTTTATCAGTTCCCTTACAGAAACAAAGAGGAAAGCTCCAGCAGTCTGACAGCCTTGACACCTACTGTGAGAAATTTGTCATTTATTCTAGGCCAGTGGAGAAAGTCTGTGACTATGTGCAACCCAGGCCTTGCAAGTTTATCAGATTTCCAGGCCCGTGATGTACCTTTTAGACTGACAATAAAAATAAATCAATGCTTTCTGCCAAGGCTCTGAGGGATCTTTGTTTGCATCCAGCAGCAGAAAGATGGAGACAGATAACCAAGGCAAGGATTATTTCTCTCTGGGTGTTTCTTGTCACTTTTTGATGCACCAGACTAAAAATAAAGACCTGGGATGTTTTGCAGGACTTGAAATTGGACCCTGGAGTGTGCAGCTGTGAGATTTAGCACAGCACTGAGAGACTCCTTGTGCTGCTGGGATCAGAGCACGCTGTCACGACCTGCCCAGTGTTGAAACCCTGAGATATTTATAGCCACCAGCACCCTCCACTGGGCCACTACTCTGTGTTATCAGTCAGCCCTGAGCCACCGCACCTCACCTCCCAGCCTAAAGAAACAGGTAAAGCTTGCCTAAATACCAAAAAGCTGGAGAGTCAAAGAACAGAGCAGGACAAATAGGATGTGATATTTCAGCAGGAAGGGACCCACAGTGATCATCGGTCCAAGTGTCATTTCAGGCTGACCAAAAGCCAGGAGATGCTGTTAAGGGCATTGTCCAAATGCCCCCTAAACACTGATAGCTTGGAGAATCAATGCCATCTCTAGGGAACCTGTTCTGGTGTTTTACACCCCCTCAGCACATAAATGCTTCCTAATGTCTGTTCCAAACCTGCCCTGGCACAGGTTTGAACCATTCCCACACGTCCTATCCCTGGATCCCAGGGGGAAGAGCTCAGCACCTTCCTCTGCACGTGCCATCCTCAGGAAGCTCAGAGAGCAGTGGGATCCCCCTCAGCCTCCCTCTCTCCACACCAGACAAGCCCAGAGGCCTCAGCTGCTCCCCACAGCACATTCCTGCAAGCCCTCTCACCAGACTTGCTCCCTCTGGACACATTCAAGGACCTTCACATCCTTTTTAAACGTGGCACCCAGAACTGCACACAGTATTGAAGGTAATACTACACCAATGCTACACACAGAAGGATTTTTTCAGTTTTCAAATTTTGCTTTAATAGTAATTAAGTCAGTTTTTTGTAATAACAATCTTACAGATATCATAACTGACTTCAATCAATTTTTTTTAAGCTTCTACTGGAATTCTGGCTTAACTTGGAAGAGATAAATTCTTTCAGGCTAGAGAAGAGATTTGTATTTGCTGTAAAGACCACACTGTCACAGTGCTCAATCCAAGCCTGGATAAAGTGCTGCTTTCTCACTCCTCGGGTCTCTTTTCTGCACATACAGGATCTGCCACACCTCCCTGCTTCCAGCACACCACTGCAGGTGCTGCTCAGCCTGAAGGCAGGCAGGCAGCGTTTTGAGTTGGATGTGCACGGAATAGAAAGTGGGCACCTATTACTTATTTTCCCCTCCAGCTCATCCACACAAGTACTTTCTGCAGCTGCCTCCTGCCTGCAGCAGTTCCCAGGAATAATAAAAATTCACTTGCCTACAGACTCACCCTCCTCCTGGCTCTGCTATTAATGCACTCACCTTGAGGACCCAGGAGTAGCTTTCAGCACCCCTCTCCTTTATCGAACAATTATTTCCAGGAGAAAAATGCCTCACGAAATTCAGCTTCCCAAAATACTACAAACCATTCAACTTGCCCAACTACCACAAATCTGACACCCATGAGGTTTCCTCAGACTGGTACAGGTGGGACACTGCAGTTCCTTTGCACGGGGTGTGTGGTTTTGATCTGCCCCTGCACATCCACGGGTAAGGTGTTGGTGCACCCTCACCTAAACCTGATATTTGAGGAAATAAAATACCCCTGGCAGGTAAATATTTACCTCTTTTAGGGACTTTCTGAGCCAAAGTCTGAGTTCTAATCCCACAGTGGGAGGCTGCTGAGGGATGTGTACGCAGGGGCACCAGAGCTGGCACAGACCTGCTACCCTCACCTAGGTGATGCTTTGCCTGGTCACCCGAGCCTTTCAGCTCCAAAGTGTCAGGGAGCACATGTTTTTAAGGTGATCAGACATTGGGGCAGGCTGTTATGGTGGCAGGAGGAGCAGAGCAGGATGATTAAAGTGGTTTTACTAAAAACATGCTGAACGTGTTTGAATCACCAGCAAGCTCGCAGCTCTCATTAGTTTCTTGATTGAGTTTGACCTATTACAGGGACAGCAGGACTGCTCATCATGCTAATGCCAGGGTGTTTACAGTCAGGTGGAATAAGAAGCCTTGGAGAACCAGACAGCTGTGAAATGCTGATGCACAGACCAGGGCTGCCTGCACAGGATGAAGGAGAAGCCCCTCTGGCCAACATTTGGCAGGGTCCTGTTCCTGCTGGGCCAGTGCTCTGTGGGCCAGGAGCCCCTGAAATCTCAGAGTCCATCAAAAAGAGGACAGAGGAAGCAGAGGCTCCTTTATTTTTTTTAAGAGAGGTGCCTAAACACCCCACACTTCTTCCAGAGCAGCTGCTAATGGAAGCTCCCATCTAGCTGCTGTCAGCCTGCTCTCCCTGCAGGAAGAAATTTGCCAAAACAGGCATTATTCAAGAAAATTAAGCATTCCAGGTAACTGAGTCACCAGGCTCAGGAGCAGAATGAGGAGGGCCATTAATCTAAGTGTACAGCCCTGTCTGAGGCACAGGCAGACTGTCAGCAGCTTAACCCTGACACACAGGCAGGTAATGGGAGCTGCTGCTCTCTGCTGAGCCATCACCTGTCACGGGGACCCCAAAGGCTTTGTTCTGTAATTAGTCTCTTCCTCTGGTTTCATTTCTCTTTTTCCACAGTAATGACTCTCTATTTGTACACGTCAAAATATTATTTTGCAGTGGCATGGTATATTTAAGCAGTGACACATGCCAAAGCTTGAGGAAAGCTTGCTGTTAATTAGAAACTTAATCAACTAAATGTGTGACACATTCCAGCTGACAGGTCACAGGGATGATGTCCACTCCTTACTCTGCAGTTCCTTGCACACAAAACACCTCACCTGGACACTGTAAGGGCTTGCGTCCCTGTCGTGCTCTGAGAGCTGAAGAAGCCCCTTACCCCACATGGCTGTACCCTGCAGAACCCTGCCCAGGCCAGGCAGGACCCCCAGCTCTGCCCAGCCCAGAGTAGAGCTAGCAGGGAGCCCCCTACCTTGGCACTGAGGTCAGGTATGTTAACACTTTGGACACGCTCTCCTCGGGCACCTCGTTGAAGCCAGCGTTGTCAGGGAGGGTGATGATCCAAGCCTTGTCCTTCCCCCTTCCACCTGCAAAACACACAGGGATGCTCCCCTGGCCACGCTTCTGAGGAGGCCTCAGCAAAGCCCAGGGGCACCAGGCAGAGCTCACCCTGCCATTGGCACAGGGGTTTCTCACACCACCATAAGAGCAGAACAAAGCCAAGTCTGCTCTGAGCCCAAGCACACCACACAAGAGCAGGTGCTACAAACAAACGTGTTAAGTACCAGGCATTTCCTTTATTTACTGAGTGTACTTTACACAGGACAGCAAAAGAAATCAGCAATACAAGGGCAAACAAACACACTGGTCTGGAACCTACAGAAATACATTTCACAGCAAAGTGCTTGTTAATGCACTGAGTGCTGGGAGGTAAGAATATTTTAGTGTGGCACGAGACAGAAACCTAATCTGCTCTTTCAAACTGCCTCCATGTTTTATTAACAACATTTCTAGTGGCACTGGATACTACCTGATGGGTAACAGCCTGTGTGAAGTATCACTCTGACAAACAGCAAAGAAGTTTGTCTGGAGTATTTAACTACCACAGGGAGAGAGAGACCCTGAAGATGTTCTTGTACTCACCAGACAGAAAAGCAAACTCTTTCATCAGATCATCACTGATGTCCTTTGCACAGATGGGTATTGCAGTTTCTGGAAAGGGAAAAGCAGCTATCAAAATAAAGCACAAATCCAAAGGAAACACATTTATCAATGTGTTAATCCAAAGGTGGAACTTGAACTTCCCTAAACCATACTTGAAATTGTGTAATAAAGGATATATGGATCTTACAGATGTTATTTCTAATGTTTCTAATGACTCTAACAGGGTGAAAACCACAAGTCAGCAACAAATGTATTCCACTAAATGTACCAAGGGAGCACTGTCCCTTAGCTTGAGTGCCCTCCCCTCGACGGGCCATCTCCAATGTAAATTTTTATATCTTGGAGTTAGCAATCCTGCTCCCTGTTTTACAAAGTCTCCCAGTGCTTCCTAGCCTTGGCAATGCAATGGGCTGAGGGTTCTGCTGGGAGCTGCAGCATCCAAGGCTGCTGCACTGGGAGCAAGGCTGGGCTTTCAGATGTTACAGTCTTTAATTTTGAACAAATAAGCTTCTGAAATCATGCTTTCACCTGGCATGGGGCCACAGACATTGGAGAAGCTGTTGTTATGTTCAGTTATTAGATTTCTCCCTAATTAAATCATGGCAGAGGCTGTCTCAATACCATATTTAGCACCACTATCATTTCAGAGGCAATGAAGCACATCAGAACAACACACACAACTTTACCTTTCCCTGGGAGAAGGAAACAAAGACCACATTGACTAAACACAAGAGGAGCTTAAAGCTGGTAGACATTTTTCTGGATTATCTATAAATGGAATGACAGCTAAAAATCAAACATCCTTGTTCCTGCAAATAAATGTTTTGAAGCACATCTATACAGATTAAAGTCCTTGGGCTTTCTGATAATCAAATTTTAAACACTGATTATTTCACAGAGTTGCTCCTAGGGAATAATCTTCTGGCTGTTTTAAATCAGACAGGCTGCATACTTCAGCACACTCCAGCATAATCAATATTTATTCTATTTCCCTTTTCTCCAGAAGCTTTCTGGTCACTTCTACTTTATCTGAAGATTTTTCAGGCCTGTAGTGGCTGTCAGGTGTTGCAGCACAGCAGCCCAGATGTGTTTGGGGGGTTTCTCTGCCTCCCACAGCCCCACCAGCCACGGGCTGCTCTCTGCCCTTCCAGGCACACACTGCTCGTTTTCCCTCCTGTAGATAAAAATAAAAATGTGATTTTTGTTTGCTGAGGATTGGCCCTCAGTTCCACTGGCATCTACAGAAACATTTTTGATTTTAACAGGCCCTGGAATTGGTCTTGGTGAGAAAGAAGTTTGTCTTGCAGAGATATTTCAAATATTTGTCTCTCATTCAGCTGCTTCACCCAACTTGAGGACAAGCAGCAGCAAGAAATTTCTTCTCTGTTTGTTGATTTTATTTTTTTCACCGGGTCAATGGTTTCATACTGATAAAATCCACATTTAATAACTTAATGAGCTCCAACACACGAACTAGATGACATCAAACACGTGTGTCACTGAAAATAGGAGACAAAAGCCCATGCTGTGCCCATGTGTTTGTCACAGATCAGTGTGGGGCTGCTGTGCCCACAGGCAGGGTGAAGCCTGGCCCCAAAGCTCACCCTGCCTAGCCCTGGCTTCCCCCAAAATGCAGCACCAGCCAAGCCAGGCTGGAACACCCCCGTGACTCAGAGCAGCAGCAGCCCCAGCTGCAGGCTGACAGTAAATGTGGATTTTGTTTGGGTTCTGCACTGATACGAGAGGGACGCGCCAGTTAATTGAGGCTGATCAGGAAACAGGCTGAAGAAAGGAAGTTAACCTTCCCATGGTCAAAAAAATCACTTAACTTACAAGTTTCACATGCCCTTTTCTCACTGAGAAGCAGCTAACACGTGCAGGGAGGTAGGGGGAGTTCGTGCCCGTCCTCTGGGATAATCCAACAGGACAGAGGAGCAGGATGCTGCCCCTTGGCAAGGTCAGGGCACAACAACAGCCTGATTGTGGTGTGATTAGAGCTGCTCCTTGGCCAGCTCATCCCTGGCACTCACTCTGTGCTGGCCACTGAACTCAACCTCCTGGGCAAATATTAGGGAAAATCAAGAGCTGGCATCGACTCCACGAGCGTGCTGCTGTGCCTGAGGCACTTCAGTTGGATGCTGCAATAAATCCTGAACAGAAGCATGACCTTTGTCCTCAAATATTCATCTCTGGAGAAAGAGCCCTGAAAGGCAGTGAGGCACCAAAGGCTCTCAAACAAGGCTTCAGCTGATGCTGTGAGGCAAACTGGGGATTTTTTATTTAAGGCCACTCTTGGGACAGTACAGGAAAGACCCCAGGGCACTGCGCCATGCTGGCCCTGAACAGCACAGCCAGCCTGCATCTCCTTGGCACAGGGTGCAGGAAGTCAAGGTTTCAGGAAAGTCCCCTCATTTCTTTCAAAGCCAAAAAGAGGCTTTGTGATCATCAGCTGTTACAAAACCAAGCCTGAACTCCCCATACAGCATCTCAGAGCACTTTACAAACTGCTGTCCCCACACAGCTGGCATGACCTCCTGTTTTAGGGTCTTACTAAAAATCAGCAGCATCTGGATGGTAAATTGTCATAACAGTGTAGTGTCATTTTTATATAGTTCTAAAATGGGCATTCATAAAATGTTGCTGCAGTTATTACACTCAGAGACTCCTCTGCAGGGGGAGGTTGTTGCCATGATAACAGAGTTTTGGAGGCTGTGAGAAGCCAAGCAGGGAAAAGACAAAGGGGGAATTCAGAGCTCTCTACCCCCTGAGGGAACCAGTGTGGCTCAGCAAGGAGCCCTGCTGAACCTGTCCTGTCCCATCTCTGGGTTTGCACAGGGCAGGACATTTCACAGCCCCTCCAGAGGGATGCACCTCGGGATCACTGCACAGACTGAGGAGTGAGAATGATGCTCACTGCCAGTGACCACCCCTTTGGAGGAGACACAGGCAAGGAGGGACTGTCATGCATGCTGGAGGTGTGCAGTGCCACCCAGAGAGGGGACAGCTCCTGTCCCAGCCCAAATCCCTAACACTTAAACAAACTCTGAAGTGCTTTGCTCTTAGCAGCTCTTGTTTTCTTTCCTTTTCCAACCTCCACAGGCCTGCAGCATTGCAGGCAGCAGCTGTGTAACACATCTGCCAAGCTGCCTCACACTCACCACACTGACCAAACCCTGTCTGCTGCTGTGAAACCCATCTGGAGACAGCTCTGCTGTGAATGAAGAACAGCAGCTTTTCATCTGGGGGCTGCTGCTGTGGTCGAGGAAACAAAACTGAAGTAAATCAAATGAAAAGTGTCAAAGATCACATTTTGCTTCTCCATGACCTGCCTGTTCTCAGCTGCTTGTCCCTCTGGACACCCAGCAGAGCAGCATTTATTTGGTACTGAGGGAACCTCCAAATCAGCACAGCTGTAGCCTATTTCCACATCTCCTGGTGACTCTCTGGGCTAACTGGGGTAAGCAGCCAGCATGTGTCTTGGGCTGTCCCACACAGGAAGCTTTGAGGCTCACACCACCTGTAACACACCCCACACACACAGCAGTGTTTGCAGGACACTGCTGCTCAGGGACCTTCAGTGAGCTGGCTTCTCCCAGCTGCCACAGGCACCCCTAGCTGAGGCCAGTGTCCTGCAAGCCTCCCCAAACAGCCCATGGAGCACAAACTGGGGTGTGCAAGGACTGAGTCATTCCCAGCTTTGCTTTGTGCAGGAATGGGAACCAAACTCCCTTGGAGCAGGGTACCCCAACCATGAACCCAGCACAGTGGGGAGAGTGGCCCTCCCAGCCTCTCCTGCTGCGAAATTAAATATTCATTGGGGCAAAGAACAGAAATACAGCCCCGTGTCTGAGGAGAGAGACCAGTGCAGGCCTGCAGTGTCCCCAGCCTGGACTGCCATAGCCACTGCACACAGCCCAGGGAGTGACCCTGCAGCCCATCCCTGCCTCTCCACACACCATGTCCAGACAGGAGGACAGAGGGATGTAACAGGGGAAAAAGCTGCTTTACACTGTCTGCAAACTGCCCTACTGTGAACAGCACGCCTGCCCAGGGCCCACACAAAGCCTGTGCCAAGGGACAAAGGCCTGCTCCTGGCTGCAGAGAGCAGGGAGGAGGATGGAGCCCCCAGGCTGCTGCCCTTCCTGCCCACACACTGCTGCAGGCAGCACCTTTGGGTGCTGTCCCACCCGTGTGCTCCCCCAACAGGCTCACACCTGGAGCAGGATCTGATATCCACGTGGCCAGACCCACCTGCAGCGAGCCTGCCCAGGAACAGGACACACTCACTGCTGGGCACAGGCACAGCAGTGTTTACACAGCATTTGTAAACCAGGAGGGGCTGGCAGCCAGGCAGGTGGCACGAGGCTGATGGAGACACCCCACGGCACGTGTGGCACAGAGCAGCACACTGTGCTCCTCAACAAGGCCCGCTCTGTTCACCTCGAGGTGGCTTACAGGGCCTGCTCTGGGCAGAGAACAGACAGCCAAGGCCCTGAGGCTGCTCCCTGCATGGGAGAGTAAACTCTCTGCCAGACAAGAGCAGATCCTGTCCCCAGTGGCTTCAGTGCCCACCTGGGAACAGAGCAGGCACAGTGCCAGCAGGACTGAGGGGCCACGAGCACGTCTGGTGGCACGAGCAGGAACCACCCCTGCAGGCCCCGCCATGAGGCCGCTGCAGGTGCCCAGGGCTGTGTGAGAGCTGGCACCACAGGGCACTGCTGAACACCCTGCTGAACCAGCTCCTGCAATGTGCTGGACTAACCCAGACACCTGGGTAAACCTTGGAATTCCTTGGAATTCCATGCCAAGTGAGTGACACAAAGGACACATTAAAATATTTATGGCAGAAAGCTTCAACACCTGTGACTGCTGCAAGTCCCCTGTCCCCACAGCCCACGGGGACAGCTCTCACCTCTCTGTGGCCAGGGGCTCAGGGGAGCACCTGCACACCCCGAGCCCTGGCTCAGCCTGCAGGCTGCCTGTCTACAGCCAGTCAAAACCAGCTTTCCTCTCGAGGGAAAGGTCAGCAATTAGGGTTATAAATGCCTGTTGTTCTGGGAGATGTGATGTATTGATCCTGGGGAAGATGGCCCCTGCAGGGCCTGCATGTCCTGCACATGGCATGGAAGTCCCACCAGGATTAGTCCCTTTCTAGGAGGGTTGGCTTGGTCACCTCACCAGGTTCAAAGACTCCTTAAATTATCATTTCTCAGACTGGGGGAGATTTTCAAGGAACGGCTCACTCTATTTTCAAGCTCCTTCTTTTCCCTCTCCCCAAGCACCTGCTCCAACACAGTGTAGGAAGCAGCTCCAGATGGTTCTCTCTTCTGACCCAGGGCTGTGCTTCTCCTGAGAGGGCTTATGTGCAGTCAGTGCTTCAGAGCAGACACGTCCCCACCACCCAAACCTGGGGGTGTGCTCAGCTAAGAAACCACACAGCAAAAAAAGGAAAGCTTCTGAAAAACTAGAATGACCTTTTCGAAAGGCTTAGATTTAGACACACTGAGGATAAGAGGAAAAAGGCAAAAAAAGGTGCTGTGGAAGAAATGGAAAATGTTAACTCGGTGCAGTTCAGGTTTGAGGATCATCATCCAGGCCCTGTGACTGACCCATGGAGGAGTCATGGGGCCAGCCCAATCCCCACCTTCAGCAGGAGCTGAGCCCTGTGCTCAAACAGGGCTGGGAGCACCCCACCCAGGCGTGCCCTGAGCCACCTGGGTCTGGCTGCACAGCCCAGCTGCCAGCCCCGGGGCAGCAGCATCCCCCTGCCAGGCATCCCTGAGCAGCTGCAGTGGGGAAAGCCTGGCAGGGACAGCAGGAGCACCCAGGGCACAGCTGCAGCCACCCCTGGCACACCAAACCAGCACAGCCCCATTCCTGCTGCCACTGCTCCAGCAGGACAAGCTGCAGCCAGCCAGGGATCCCAGACAAGGTGCAGCCAGATAAAGATCCCACAGGCATGGAAATGCCATCCTTCCACACGGCTCTGGGAGCTGGAGTGAGCAGGAGGATCTGCAGGAGTGTGGCTGAGCCATGCTGCCAGCAATGAGGAGGAGGAGGATGAGAATGTTCAGGGGAGGTTAAAAGATCCCCTGTGCTGGAGACCATGGAGTTTTGGGGCTGGGGGTGGGGGGGAGGGAATCTCTTCCAATTTATATTTAGCAGCTGAGAAACTGGGGAAGCTTTGCTAAGAAAAGGTGAAGCAAAAGCAAATTAAGCAGCAACAAGGCTCAGCTGTTACCTCCCGCTATGCTGTGATGTTTTCATGTCCAATCAGAAAAACCCCAGTCTCGTATCACACCAAACTAAGCAAAAATTGGGGAAGATAAAAACCAGCTCCACCATACATGAATTCACGTCAATTGCAAGAAATGTAATAAAAGATTTTCAACACCCACTCTTTTGGATTCAGCCACAATGTAGGAGTTGAGAAAATCTAGTTTCTTGCATTTCTAACATATAGGAGCTTCAATGTACTTCTAGTTTTCTCCTTTTCTCCGTTTCAGTCACTCTTCCCTTACCAAAGAGAGCAGTACATGTGTTTGCACATCAGCACCAGGGCACATTTGCCAGCTGTGCAGGCAAAGGCACATTTAGCATCTGCCACCAGTGCACATCTTCCCAGTCCAAACAATCAGCCCCTAAACCAGAGCCCACTCAACACAAAAGACTTCCAAAACCCAGTGAAAATATACAGACATCAGTAACTTTCCCATCATCATTCCCTACACACAGTAACTTTCCCATCATCATTCCCTACCATGCAAACACTGAGTTTTCAAAGAGAAATTCCAGCACAAAGTAACTCCTGGGAGATATTTCAGCAGTAAATCCTGGGGCCTCACTAGCTGCCTGGAGAACCTGGAATGAAGTTCACTGAGGACACTGGAACAATTTCTTTCACAGCTGATATAGCCAGGAAACTAAACTATGCAGCCAGGTTCCCCCAACGGCATCACCTGGAAACTCTACTGTAAAGCAAGGGAGAATGAACACAATTTTTCCCAAACTGAAAGTGGAAATGCCTGTTTCTGGCATTCCCCCACTGAGCAAAAGCACATTTCCAAATGCAGCAAATGTGTTCCTGCAGCAGGAGCAGGCCTGTGCAGTGGAAGGTGAGATGGGGAGGACACTGCTGGTGCTTGCTGGCTGTGTCACCCCCAGACCTGGGCAAACAGCCCCGGGGCAGCAGGGTAACTGTGCTGTGCTGGCCCCAGGGAACAGCTCTGCCCCAGCACATCCTGACTCATCTCTGCCCTAAAGCCCAGTCCAGCATCGCCTGGGAGGGAAAAGGGACTCAGAAAACAAGGCAGCCCCACCCAGCCTCTTCCACCAGCACTCCTCACTCTGCAGCTCCTCTGCCCACCCATTTTCCAGTGGCCTTACACTTCCCAGCGTTAGGGAAGCTGGTAGATGAGCTGGGTGAGGCCGTGGCAGCAGAGCAGGCTGGGCAGGGACCTGCTCTGTGCCCAGCACATGTCCCCAGACAGCCACTGTCACAGCCACACGTGGCTGTCCTCATGTGTTTGTGGCTCCAGGATTCCCCTGCAAGTCCCACCTGCCAAAACCAATACCAACAAAGGCTCCCACAGCAGCACCACCAGGGGCAATGTCCCAGCTCCAAACCCCCATCCCCCTGCACTCTCTGTGTCTCCAAGGATCCTCTTGTTCAGTGGCAAAGAGAGCTCTTTGGAAAACTCTTTCTTTCCCTCACCATGTTTTACACTTCAGTTGTTCCCTCCCACACAGCCCTGCTGTCACTTCACTTTTGTCCTGGTACATGAATGGTGAGCCATTAAACTGGTTGTAGCAAATGTGATGCAGGGAGAGGAAGCACATCCCACATACTACTGGCTGCTCCCAGACTACTACTGCTCTCTGGGCCACCCAGAGGGCCTGGGCTGATGCTAGCACGCCATGCTAGCCATGCTCTGAGGCAGCCCAAGCCATTTTAGAGATGGGAATGGCCATAACAGGCTTGGGATTCTTCCAGGCTTTCATCTCAGTCTAAGGCAGGTACGAGTGGATCACCTTCCACTAGAAACAACCAACAAGTGTCCAGGACTGCTGCATGTAGGGAAATGGTTACAACATGGCCCCAAGATGAGGCTGAATGCTCAGAAATCAGCAATAAGGGAAAAAAACTTCTGATTTATTTTTAATCTCATGATTTGGAGAACCTTACTCAACTTTGTCTTTTTCTCAATATTTTATTTTAAGAACCTGTGTAGATGCCAAATCATGGGTCCGGATCCTGCAGCTATAACCACACAAGTGTGCCTTTGTGGGGATATTTTGGCTCTGTATGACCATTACACAAAGGTCATCTGCCAAAAGCTGGTTAGGAGAGAGGGTTCATGCTCAGAAGAACCCAGTGCCTGCTTTCACCTGAATCCCAGTGCACGGCTCACAGCAAACGTGCACCATCTGTGTCCCCATCCCCGTGTCACCAGCTCCTGCTCCAGCAGCGTGGGTGTTCCATGCTGACAGCAGCACAAGGAGCATTTAATCACATCCATCCGAGCAGCATCCTTTGCTAACTGGCCATGACCACCCCTGCCTACATCCATCTGCTCCATTTTAGAGCACACAATAAGGAACAGGGGCAGGAGGGCAGGAGAGGCAAAGCAGAAGGTGCTGTAGGCACCACCTCAGAAGGGCACGGACACAAGCAGCTCCTGGGAAGCAGGTGACACGTTGGTAGAGTCCTCACCTGTGACCTACCCCCAACAAATTCCTCCTGCACCCCCAGTTGTGCCTTGCAAAGATGTCAAGAAAGCTGGCATTAGACAGGAAGCTTTTTTGGGTCAGTGTGTCTTTTCTGTGCCCGGCACAGCTGCTGCTCACCATGAGGAGTGATGGCTTTGCCTGCTCCTGACAAGGTGTGCACCCTCTGGTGAGCCTGGAGCCACCCGAGGGGCCACTTCCCTCCCTGGCTTAGGAAAGACCTCACTGCAAACAGACCTGTAACTCCCCTCAGGAAAACAGGAAAATAATGAAAAGGTGAGGGCTCCACACAACTTCTGAGCAGATCACTGTCCATCAAAGGAAACATCGCTGAGGCAGCTACGGCCTGAGAGAAGGGATCAGATTGCATCTGCTCCTCACGTTCAGGGTGTGCAGCCATAGGAGCACGGCCGCTTCAGTGCAATGCCACATTCCCGGCGCAAGCCGGCATTCAGAGGTGCCTGAGGACCAAGGGACACGGGAGGGATGACGGGGTGTCTAACAGAGATGCACGCCTTACACACATCCCCTGTTCCCTACTTCCGACCCGGGAACGGGCAGTCACGGCCAGGGGTTGAGCTACAACTTCCCAGCGAAGAGTTCTTTAGTTGTGGCCACGGAGCCCGCGCCGGGGGCTCGCACTGGCCAACATCCCCCTGCCCGGGGCAGCGCCCGCTGTCTCACCCTGCGTTCGGTGACACGCCGGGGAGCGCCAGCAGCGCGGGGGACACGGCTTCTCCCGAAAACCCGGGGCCGTTCCGCAGCCACCGCGGAATAAATACCAGCGAGCAGCTGGAATGCTCGGCCATTCGCGAGCGCCGAGCCCAGCCGGGCTCCGGGCAGCGGGACCGAGCGCGCAGAACGCGCCCGCAGAGCGCGCCCGGCCCCGGCCCC
>WBNO01033485.1:55251-114491 GCA_013400575.1 Peucedramus taeniatus
CCAACACCGGCCCCGCTCTAACACCGGTACCGCCCCAACACCGGCATCGGCACCGCCCCCGCCCCGGTACCGCCCTGACACCGCCCCCGTACCGGTACCGGCCCCGCCCCGGCACCGCCGCCCCCGCCCGCGGGCATTTCTTTCCCTTTTTTTTAGTTCCTTCCCCTGCTTTTTCCATCCTGGTTTGTTTGTTTATTTGTTTGTTTGTTTCCCTTTTTTCAGCCTTTTTTTTCCCTCTTCACCCCCCTTTCCTCTTCTTCTCCCTTTTTTCCTCTTTATTCCTTTTTCTCTTTCCCTCTTTTTCTCCTTTTTTCGCCCTTTTTTCCTATTTCTTTAGTTTATTTCCTTCCCCCCTTTCTCCTCCCTTTCCCCCTCTTTATTCCCTTTTTCTTTCCCCCTTTTTTCCATTTCCTTATTTTTCCTCTTTTGACCCCTCTCATTAGTCTTTTTTCCAGTATGTCTTTCTATTCCCTGTTTTGCTTTTTTCTTCCTTCCCCCCCTTTTTCCTCCCTCCCCCTTTTCCCCTTTCTTTCCTTTCCCTCCTCTTTTATTCCTTTTTTTTCTTTCATTTACCACTACACCCAGTGCCCCCAGCAAACCACCCTGCAGCTGGACTTACTCCCTTCCTTATTGCCTATAGCACTTCTGGAGGGGAAAAAAAAAAAGCATTTCCATCCTCTGCATTCTAGCAAATTCCTTGAACGATTTATGAGAGCTACATTAAACTGTACTACAGCCAGTGCTGGCCAGAGCTCCAAGCACAGCACTGGGCTGACCCATCAGTCTCTGTTTTCCTGATGCTGAGGTTCAAACGATGCCAGCTCATCCTCGACAGGAGCCTGAGCTGCCCAGGAAGGCAGCACGGAGAAGATGTTCCTGTTTTTCCAAAACAACCTTTTAATTATGATCTTTACTATAATAGCAGCCTTTTTCCAACACTTCAGCAGTCAGGGCTATTAATTAAAGAGCCATGGTCTAACAGTGGTATTATAAAACCCAGCATCTTTTGCTAGCCCTTCTTACACTGATCCAGAATTTTTCAAGGAAAAACAACCCGTTCAGTCAGCACTCCTTGTTCGTGACACAGCAGCTTCTCACTAGCAAACAGTTTGGAGAGATGATTTTCTGTCTGGTCATAAAGCACTTCTTGTGTGACAGGGACAGTTCATGTGCAGCTCCTCATGAAAAAAATCAGTCTGATACGCAAGGCTACAAGTCAAGAAAGAGCCTTGCCACATTCCTGCTGTATTCTTATCACAGGAATGCTGTTTGTCCTCAACTGCCACGGCTCAGGGAGAAATGGGACCCATCCAAGTGCTGAAAGTCCCCGTTTTGCTCCACCACTGTGCAGGGGATGCTCTGCTGCAGCTGGGACTCATCCCCACCGAGTGTCACACACCCGCTTCTGACACAGGGTTTTGGGACAATGAAGCTCCCCCGTGGAGGATGCAGCTGTCACCCCCAAGGTTTCACAATCCATCCATTTCCTGCTCTCCGAGCAGAAGGCAAAGTCCTTAAGGCAGGACCTGGATCAGGTCTCTGCAGCCAGCGGCCCCAGCTCAAGGCCCAGGTGGGCTGGGCTGGGCTCAGGGTGCTGGCAGGAATCCTGCACTCCCAAAGCTGCAGGAATCCTGCACCCCTAAAGCTGCGGGAATCTTGCACCCCTAAAGCTGCAGGAATCCTGTACACCCCAAAGCTGCAGGAATCCTGTACACCCCCAAAGCTGCAGGAATCCTGTACACCCCAAAGCTGCAGGAATCCTGCACCCCCAAAGCTGCAGGAATCCTGTACACTCCAAAGTTGCAGGAATCCTGCACCCCCAAAGCTGCAGGAATCCTGTACCCCTAAAGCTGCAGGAATCCTGCACCCCCAAAGCTGCAGGAATCCTGCACCCCCAAAGCTGCAGGAATCCTGTACACCCCAAAGCTGCAGGAATCCTGTACCCCTAAAGCTGCAGGAATCCTGTACACCCCAAAGCTGCAGGAATCCTGCACCCCCAAAGCTGCATCCCCTCCAGACAGCTCAGCTGACCCCAGGCAGCCTCAGCCAGCTCAGAGCATACAAAAGCTGGGTTCACTCAGACCAGAGGGCAGTTGCTCATGGCTTTTCCTTATGGCCACTGAGATTCATGGCTTGGAACCCTGGCTGCCCCAGAGCCTCCTTTGGGGCATTTCACTACAAAAGCCCAGCCACCCCAGCACGGCACTCTGCATCATCCAGCTGCCCACATTTTACACTGCCAGCAGCTCCTCCAGAGCTCGGTGTTACTCTCTGCCTGCCCAGGAGGGGATGAACTGAGAGAAGCAGCAAGGAGACAGATTAAAAAGGAAGCACTGCCAGCCAGAACATGGCTGTTTCTTTTTCAGGGATTTCCTGTCCAGGCCCCACAGCAATGTTCAGCACTCTGAGGGTGGCACATACAAACTGGAGTGTGAGGGGCAAGAGCTCTTTAAAGCTGTGGAAGATCTTGACAGCACCTGTTTGCAGAGATTTATTTCATGTGGGTGCAGTGCCTCATCCTTAAATCTAATCTTAGAGAGAAGGTGTAGGAAGAATTCCAACTAATTTCATTAATTCCAGATCAGGGGCTGAAAAAACCCACTCAAAGAAAATTCTAAACCTCTTGAATTTGAAAAAAAACCACAACTTTTTTTTTTCCCCTTTCCCAGATTAAGGCTAGAAGGTTGGGTTGAGACTGGAGCCATTATTTGGATTTGAGAACTCACCCTTCAAAAATACCTGTTCAGTCAAGCGCTGAGAACTGGAAAAACAGAACTGGCTAAACACAGGTTAGAGTCAAAGTGATGTCCAAGGGAATTGCTCACCTCTGGAGTAAGCACAGCCACAGCATCTACCTGTGCAGAAGAGTAATTAACCTCGGGTTGGTTTTCATGGGCAGGGATTTCAGGAGGATTTCCTGTGCAGATGGCAGCATCACCCTCACTCCAGGGGTACTGCCCAGGGTGGTCCACGTGGAGCAGACCCTCCACAGCCCGGCAGAAATCCTGGCCCCACTGAAGCCAGCCACACCTGCACAGATTTAATCAGGAGGAGGACTTTATGTCTCCTACTTGAATGTGAAAAAAAGGGCTCCACTCTGTTCTCCCACTCTCACTTTCTCCCTGTGTCAGTCACACCTGCCTCATTTGTTGTTACAGCTCCTGGTTTTGGAAAGGAACGCTCACAGGGGCACACACCCCCTTTCTCCAGGCCACTGTGTATTTTCCAGCTCGGCAGGTTATCCCCAGACGTGTGAAATGTAAGGAGCAGAGCCCAATGGCAGCAGCGAGAACGCTGTGGATGCATGTCCTGCAACAGCTGCAGGGGACAGCGAGGGACAGGGACACCGTGACTCCTCCACGTGCCAAGAGCCCTCACACGCCAACAGCCTGACCTTCAAAAAACTGCTGTCCTTGTTAACAATCACCTTCCAACAGGACACTGCTGCTCCTCTCTAACAAGAAGGGCTCCATGGCTGTTTTAAATGCTGACTCTGGTCCTTTCTGAGACAGTGACCTGCGGTCATCTCCCATCACTTCCACTTACAGCTTCTGGCCTGGGCAGGCAGCTCAGGGTGAAACCCTCTCCAGCCCTTCAGACCATTTCCACTCTCTCACTGGCACTACTGAGATTCTCAGTGCGTGGATCTGGTTTCCAATGTAGGAGCTGCTGGGGAAAGGTTAGAGTTTGTTTTAAATAGCTCAGCCATCTGTCCTGCGGTGCCTGATGGGAGCTGCGGGGATCGAAGCAGCCAAAACAGAATTTTTCAAACTGTCAGTTTCTCATTACAAACATTTCACTTTGAAACAGACCCGTGTCCTTAAAAAGAAAGTTAAGCCTATATATTTCTTGTGCATTATACAAACACTGCCAGTCGTGCTTTAGCAGTTTTCTTGTGTTGTTGGAATTTCATCAAAGCAAATATTGGGCCTGAACCTCATCAGCACCAGGCACTTTGCAAACCTCATTTGTGTACTGCGAGGCTTTGAACTAAAAAATACTTATTTATTACAGGCAGCCACGACACGGAATCAAGAACCAAAACAGAGCAGTAAGGAAAACACTTTGTGAATGGAAATCAGGCACAGGGACCTACATTTTTCTCAGCCAGTTCCTAAATGTCAGCTGAAGCCCTGGGTTCACCTATTCCAGATAGTTAAATCAATTTATTCACTTAATTCATAGGATTCACTTTCATAATTAAACATCCATTTTGAGAGAAATTAGTTGAAAGCACACAGGTCAGCTATGTGCAGCAGCTGACACCAGCAATTGCTAATACACTGCTGGAAAAATAAAAATGTATGAGAAGCAAGCAGTATTTCCTTAGGCAAGTGCTGCTCCACATCAGACAGCCAAGCATGGCCTTGCTGGCACCTACCCCACTGTGAAAATGCTGACTGTCCCCCTAGTACTGCCCTGGAAAAGCCCACACAATCAACTCCCCCTAGGAGTATCCAAGGAGATGAGACAGACAACAAATATATATTAATCAGAACAACATACCAAAGTTTATTGATTACTTCAAACAAAAGTTTCTGTAATGAAAAAAGAGCAAGTTGCATTCATAAAAGGTAACATTCACATTCAATTTCTTTGATATAAAGCAACATAAGTGTATAAAATTGCATTTAAGTGAAAAAATGTAAGGTTGCAGTCTTTTTTCTTTGCAAGAAGCTGAAAATGTATCTGCTCATTGCCTGTATATAATTTACATTTTCTATACACTAAATGGTTTTTAAAAAAATTTATAGCTGGGAAATTGGATAAATGGTGCAGTATTAGGAAAGTTTTTCAACTGTGTGTATACAAATTCAATTTGAAGCTTTTATGCAATTCCAAGTCATTTATAATATTCTCATAACGATTAGGATTAGTTTTTGAAAAGTCGCTATGACTACACCAAGCTCCACTGTTATCACATAAAGAGTTTTAGAGGGAATCTTAATTACTTTCCTTATCTTTCAGTGTCACTAGTCAGTGATAAAACTTCAACAAATTATGATGAGAAAACCCCAGCCTTTTTTCCTTCAAGTTTCTCCACCGAAAAGCCTGTACTGACCTTTTACTGTACCCGAGGAGCACCGTGGCATCAGGGAACACAAGCACCCACCACAGCACCCCTGTCCCACTGCTGCCACTCCAGTCCTGCTGCCTGACACCTTACAGCCCCCAGCAGCACTTCTGCTGCCCCTCTCTTACCTCAAAAGGGGGCTCCTGTTTTCCCTGATTTCACAAGTCACCCACAGCAATCAGAATTTCAGTTTTGCCATTGCTGAGTGATGAGGATCAGCTCTCCTGCAGGACCAGGGCAGCCTGGCTGTCCCGGCACCCAGCACTACCCCAGTGCATTATCTGAAGATCCAAGCCCAAGAAAAACTGCATTTTCCCCAAAAGAGCTGCTTTTCAAGACATTGCACATGAATTCCACCCCACCTGTCAGCACGCACACCTTGGGTTTGAACACACAGCTATTGCAATGGCTTGTTCCAGCTGGAGACAGGACACTTGGAAATGCCAAGAGAAAGATTTGGTTCTCAGAAGGCTCTGTCTTGAAACAGGCAGCAGAAATTATCCTGGTCACATGACTATTTGAACAGTCCACACACACGTCTGGTTCCACTGTTCCCACTGATACCACCAATGGAATTCCAGGGGAGCAGACTCTGACCCTTGGAGCAGAGCATGACACAAAATGAACTGAGAAGCAAGGTGCCATGCTTGGGACCATTTGGGCTTGGAATGGTTTTGAATCACAGGAATCAGGCATTTTAATGCCCGTTTTTTAGAGGTTATGTAAACACAAGTCAGTAACCGTATCTTTAAGGAGAATGGTTAGATTTGGCATATAGAGCATATCTTCAGTGTGTTCATCCTGTACTTGATCTGGAGGCACCACATGTCTGCAAGGAAAGTTGAGCATGGGACAAGGTCTGCAAGTTGAATTCTAGGTCTGTGAAACGAGCTAGGAAAATGGGAAAACAAACAAACAGAAGAAGAGAATGAGAGCTTTGCCCACGGGACACATGCTGGCAGTGCAGCTCCTGCCCCACATGCAGCAAGGAGCTGAGCCGCGCTCGCCGGCACGGCGCACACACCGCTCCTTTGGGGCCAGTGCAGAGTGTATAATACAGTGTCCTGTGCTATACCCGTCCCTCCCGTGCTGGGTGAGGGCAGAGCAGCTCCAGGGACTGTGCACTCCCCTCTCCCTCTCAGGTGAGGCCCATCCACAGTCCTCACGACGCACGAGAGAATTTGGCAGCAGCTGATCCGCACATCGCAGACGCACCGCAGGGGACGTGATCCTTCCAGAAATTAATAGTCTGCAGTTCAACGAAATTTGGTGAGGGGAATGTTCTGTCTAGTCCCAAACTGTTCTGTTGCACACACGTGACACACAGCTGAGAGAGCAGGAGCCAAACCCAGTGGCAGTGCACAGCCTGCTGCTTCTGAAGTGAGCCCCAAAGCTCCTCACAGCAGCTCCTCTGGGGACATCAGCACGAGGCAGGGACTGTCACACCAGCCAGCAGGGGCACACAGGCTGCTCTGTCACTGCTCATGACTTAACACAACAAAAGAAGCTGCTCTTTCCACACATGAAGTATCAGAGAAAAAAAAATATTGAGAGTCAGGCATTTCACCTTTGCTGTGCAGAACCTAAAGAGGAAAGTTCCTACGAGCATGGTGCAGGTAGATTTAAAAAGAACATGCCAATTCAAAAAACAAAATGTAAAATGAAATCAGGTTCATGTATTCAATTTTAAACTGTCTTCTTTTTTCTTAGTGCAAATAACACAAGATGCAGTTTTATACACCTGCAGGTTGACAGGCACAGCTCACGTCCCTGGGATCAGCCAAGGACTACACTGTCCCTCAGGCCTTTAAAGTGTTGGAGCAACTGCACAGTGCAGTAATGTGAGCACAGCCACAGGAGCCTGGGCACTGGGGCTCAGTCTGCCACAGCCCAAATTCTGGGATTCCTTTCTGCCCCATGAAAGGTTCCTTCCATCACAAACAGCCACAAAACAACCTTGTCTTCCTTCTCCAGCAGGAATAAACCCATCAGCAAACTGGCTGTGGGAGGATGCTCTGGCACTTCCCGGCACTGCAGGTCTTCACATGGACACCACTGCTGTGGACAGACCACAGACTGTTTCCAGCTCCACCTGGAGGAGGGAGCAGCAAAGATTTCTCCTGAATCTTCCACAGATCCTGCCGTGTGCATCTGGGAACCCATGGCTGGGAGGGGGCAGCTGCCACCGAGGCAGCACAGCCCCAGCACCAGGAGAGGGGCTCCAGGGCTGCATCCACCTTCTGTGAGAGGGGAGCAGCCTCTTCCCAGGGCCTTCAGGGGAATGTCACTGGGCTGAAGTCTGTGCTACTTCTTTGGTCAGGCAGAGCAGGAGCTTTGAGCAGCCCTGCTGCTCTCAGACAGATCTGCAGCGGGCACAGGAAGCCCCCGAGTGAGATGGGGCTGGCACTGCACTCTTGCACTTCCATCCACCCCGTTCAGGTGAACTCCCAAAGATGCTTTCTCAGCCTCCAGTGATGTAGGATTTGGCAGAATTGGTTTTTCTGGGAGGGCAGGGAAGCCACAAGACCAAAGACTAACGGGTAGCGTGGGGCCAGTGCCCTGGCTGCTCTGTCAGCACGGCTGCTCACAGTCCTTGGTACTAGCAAAGGTCACTGCCAGGTTAAACCATGGGTTTCCTACAGCATGACAACTCGCAGTGTTTGTGTGGAGCACTTTAAGGTATCCTGAGAGGATATCTTTCTGCCAAATTGGTAACAGCATCTTCAGCCTTCACATAACCATTCTCTATACGTTTGTATGACACTAACACAGGCAGATCAAAGGGGCCAGCCTGCAAAAATCAGAAGGAAAACAAACACGTATTGCAACTGTTACATTCCCAAACCCACAAACCTTTTCCTGGGTTATTAAAAAAATTATATAGGAGAAGAAGAATGATTAGGCCATGATAAAAGTGCCAAATATCATTCACAACCAAGTAATCAGATGATAAATCAATTTTCACAATTTGCAAAATGCTGCATAAAGTCTAAAAGTGGCATCTGCCCCACTGTCCCCTGCAGCTCCTGCTCTGTGCTGGTCCAGCCACCTCCCACACCAGTCTGCACCAGTATGTGGTGGTGGAGAGCACCACCTAATGTCAGTGGGGAAGGACTGGCTGCACAGGCTGGGTGCCAGCTGCACTGGAGGCCTGGCAAGGCTGGCTGCTGGCCTGCCATGCCCATAAATCTGATTTCTTTAGCAGCAGGTGTGGGCACAAAGGTGCAAGAGGTTCATAGATAATCTGCAGGTTTATGTTTGCAGCAGACACCACACACACCATCTCCCCTAAATGCAGAATCGTGAATTCAATTTGGCACTTTTTTTATTCTGCTATTGGTTTACTACAGAGTTTAAAATCAACTCGTAGGAGGATGCTCTGGGTGTGTGTGCAGACACAGGGACACTGAGACGTGCCTCTGTCCCATGTGCTGACACACACACATAAGTACATGTGTTTAGTTTCCATCTATGCAGATGAATTAAAACATACTTATTTCTATCTGCTAGAACAGCATGCACCCTAGAGAAAGGGATTTTGGTACCATTCAGATGCAATACTGGAATCATTTTAACAACTGAGATTTCCATCCTTCACTATAAATGTATCAGCATTAGCTTTTGTAACCAGTGTTAGCACAATTCAGACTGCACTCTCCAATTAAATTTTGTGCTAATATCAGACTGAAGTAGCAGTTAGATTGAAAGATTTGTTTACATATTGCCGAATATTTGAAAGGATCTGTACAGATATGGGGTTCTGAAGAAGCTGGATAGTACAACACCCCCAAATTAAAACGCATCCCAAGCATTGCATCTCCATTCCACAAGGACAGGTGCCCCACACCGACAGTCAAGAGGGTTACAAGAACCACGGTTTAATTGATTTGGAGGGGTTACATTTGGTTAATTGATGCCTTTAAAACCATCCCAACTCCTCCAGACAGGGTACCTGTTACAACACATTAGACTCATCTGAGAATGTTCTTAAAAGAAGTGGTCTGACAGAAGGTCTGGCCGACAATGAATCAGGTGCCTTCCTGCTGCTCTGCAACAGCGAGGCAAAGAGACTTATAGCACACGAGCCCTCAGCCTGCCTGGGGCAAGCAATGCAACACACACAACCCCTCCTACAGCCACCTCATTGCACAGAGCATGGAGCAACACACGGGGGCTAACACTGCCTGGGTTCTGCAGGGCAACAGGCAGGGGAGGCATTCACAAACTGGCCCTGCTTCTCAAAACGCCCAGAGATTTATGCTGCAGGTGCTTTTGAGGGAGGAGGAAGACATCCCTGATCTCCACACAACTGGTACTGTTAGAACAGCAAGTCATGGTGGAGATCTGCAGTGAATCCAAACACCAGGGACGGGCAGTCAAGGTGCTTTGCTGTGGGTGACCCCACCAGTCCCATGGTCAGCAAGTCCAAGACCATCCCTTGACGTGAGGGCTGTGGTTTAATCACTCACACAAAGAACAGCAGCAGCACTGACAAGTGGGACAGACTGGGCAAGGTGGGCACTGGGGAAGCTCCTCCTAGGTCAGACAAGCCCAAGCCATTTAACAACTCATCCAGAGGACAGTCAACATCAATTCCACCTTGTCCCACTCCTATCTGGTCCTCTAACACAAAACTACAGCAAGGAAGGAGAGTGTAACCAGCTTTGTCTGTGTCCACCTCACTGGGACATCCTGAGCACAACCAGCTCACCCACCTGAGGTGCAGCAAGAGACCCAAGGGGAAGAGACAGACGAAATATTTAAGCAGAAGATTTAAATTAAGGCAAAAGGTGGGGAAAAGCAAGGTTCTGCTGTGTGAGCAAATCTAAAGGTGGGTTTTCAGGAGTTAGGCATTAGAAGGAAGAAAAAAGCAGTCGAGCAAGCAACACATTGCGACTCAGAAAGGAAATCACCTTATTCACTCCAAGAAAAGCTGTGATTGCTGGAAGTTTGAGAAAGCATGAAGATAGTGGATGTTCCTGAGGAAGGAAGGCGCTTCGTTACCTAGTTCACAACAGCACAAAAGACAGAAAATTGCAGTACAAGAAAGAGAAAGGCAGAAACCAAGGAAAACACAAATGCGCCTTGCAGTTAAAAAAACAAACAGAACCAAAACAAAATAAAAACAACCGCCACATTACCACACAGAAAATTTAAGAGCTGAGCAGAGCTGATGCGCTGTGTTACAGGAAACTGGGGGTGAAACCCTGTCCCACTGGGATCAAGGGCACATGCCCAACAACCTGGCCTAAGTCCATCCTCCCCTTCCAGAAGGGATCCTTGGCCACCAAGTTGTGGTTCAGGCCCCCATACAACATCCCTGATTTTGTTTTTCACTTAATGCTTCCCTTGGGACACTGATCTTTATTTTATTTCAATATTAAGGTCAGGATTCTCAATTTAGGGTCAGGATTCTCAGTAAGGGTTTTGATTTGAAATCCTCTACCTGGTCTTAGATGCCTTTACAAATCAGGCACTGACTTTGGTGTCTGATGGCTGACACAGATATCCAGAGCTGGTATCTCCTTCAGGCACTTATAATAAAGCTCTTGCTCAAAATGTACATTTAAATATGGCTCAGCCTGTGTTTAGTTTGGGATGCACATCTGAAGAGACTTTTCTAGTTGACACTCGCTTTGCTTTGCTAAGTGATTTCACAAGAGCCTTTGTTAAATGAATAAAAAGCACTCTTGGAAATAAGTATTGCAAGAGGGGATGGATCTTTAGGCAGCAGCTGAAGGCAAAAATTGGTCACCTCCCAGGTGAGTTGAGCAGGGGCTCAGAAATCCCCAGGTCACCCTTCCAGGGCACTGTCCCCAGACTGTCTTGTGTCTGCAGCTGAGAGCAACTCACTCCCAGCCTCCTCAACAGGGGTGTCCAGCTAGAAACTATTAAATCATACCCAAGTGGAAGAAGTTACATGGATCCTCACAAAACACAACCACAGCTCTCTTACCATCTCTACTGTTTTCAGCTATAATGATGCCCCATCCCTGGAAGTGTCCAAGGCCAGGCAGGATGGGGCCCTGAGCAACCTGATCTAGGGAATGGCATCCCTGCCATGGCAGGGGGCTGGAGCTGGGTGATCTCAAAGGAGCCCTCCAACCCAAACCCTTCTGTGACTCCTTCAGTGACCAGAGGTGGGGGTTACCTGACTGCAAGTGACCCCACCCCATGTCCCTTCAGCTGTGCCCTACTGCAGCCCTGGCACATGCAAACCCCAGGGCAAGAGGCCAGGGCTGGCTGGCAACTCCCACACGCTGGCCCAGGGCAGGACTTGCTGATGCTGCAGGGGAAGAGTGGCTGCAGGAGGGGGAGATTGCCAGGGGGAGCAGGGGCACTCAGCCCCTGGGGGACAGCAGAGACAGGGACAGGGGGCTCAGCACAGCGAGTCGTGAGCCTGGCAGTGCTGGCCTTCACCACTTGCAGCAGCAATGGAGAAAACTTTAAAGAGGTTTCCACCTCTAAAGGGAGCCCTCCTCCCCAGCAGTGAAGGAGAGCTGTTAAGAAACCAGAGAGCTTCCAGGGACAGTGAACATCATGGCCTGAGCCTTCAGTTATTTGTGCAGGATGGACAAATGTGACAAGACCTGACCCTGCTCCCAGTGCACCAGCACCTGAGGACACACCCAGGGGGAGCATCCTGCTTTTCTGACTTAAAAACAAGCAGCTTTCTTCAGGACAAGATGAGGTGTTTGGTGATCAGCTCAGGCTGGACAAGGCTTATGCCCTTCTCTAGGAGACACCACAGTCCCACCCAGGGAAGGCAACTAAGGAAAGGCACAGCTTGACTCTCTCCCTGCTACAGATCTAGCCAGTATTTTTAGAATAACTGCTTGACATTTTTGGCATGTGAAAGAGCAAGACAAGACTCTAGAAAGCCTTCCTTGAGACGTGAGTGGTACGTGGTATTGTTAGAGGTTCATCTGATGCCTAAGGGTAAAAACAGTCTTCCTAAAAATACAGTGGGATACATCATCTTGTTCCTTACCTGATGATTTTTCTCTTTTATATTTTTTAAAACTATTAGAAGAATTTCTGGGAAAAGGCTGATAAAGATCAGGAGAATTATTGCCAGCCATGTGGAAACAGAAGTCAGCATATGAGCAAATACAAAATACATTCTTTGCTGCTTCAAGAAAGGCCTGAAAAAGAAAGGATACAGATAAATTCTGGTTAACATGGGTTTTCCAAGAAGAACAGAATCAAAGGAGACTTCAGGTAAAGCAGTTATGCCTCCCTTTCAGACAGAGATGGATACAGCACAAACACACTGTCCATCCTTCTCCATCTCCTGCCTCCAGCTGCACTATTTCTGGAAGATTGTCATGATCCATTTTGCATCTTCCACATCTGTTTCTTTTCACTGTGGGAAGGGGTTTGAATTTAGCCACCATCACTGAAAGGTAAATTATTCACCTCATCAAAAACCAGCTCATTTTATCTCAACTTCAGGTTTTGCTATAGCTTTTGGTTTGGTTTTGATAGTGGAAATCCAGAGTCTCTCAATCACCACAGGTTATTTGCCTCTTCCTCCTTTCCTTGATGAGGGAGAGCAACCAACAGCTGCTTGTGAAAAACACCTCATCAGTAACTGATGACAAGGACCCCAAAGCAGTTTTTGCTCACTGTTAGATCAAAAATATTGAGCTATGCAAGTTAAACAGTAGAAAGTTTTCAGTAGAAAACTCACATTTAGCAGAGATGTGGCTAGATTGCAGATCTGGATCTGTTGGTCAGCAAGAGTTAACTGAAGAGCTAAAGCTTGTGACCCCCACACAAAATACTTCAGTCTGTTCCACATGCTCTTAGCAGGTTGCTGGATCAGGGATCCAGCCAATAGCCCATGGCAAAGCAGAGGTGTAAACCAGAGATGCTGTCTCCTGTGAATGCCAACTGAACATTTACTGCAGCACAGGAAACACAGAACTGTAATGTTTGTAATGTACTAATGCTTGCCTGATTTTGCAACACATTAAACCTAAGATCCTCAAATCAATGAGAATTTCTCCTACTCAGATCCAAGATTTCAACACCAGGACCTGGCTTTCTCCTGCTTATTTCTCCCTCTGTCCCAGAGGGCCAGGTCCTCTTGCTCTGCATCTGCCTCACCTGTTCCTTCTGCTTCACTTGGGATCTTTCACCACAAATTCTTTCTGTCTCTCTCATCCACATGCACAGACCATAAAAGTTTACTCTAGAACCTCCCAATAAAGACAAGAGCCTCAAGCAGCAGAACAGCAAACACCCCCAGCCAAAGCTGAGCACCTGGATGATGCCCAGGGTGTTCTCTCCTTCAGGCTCTTCCCTCTGGTGGGCTGAGGCCTCCTCAAACACCTCATCATGCACCAGCCCTCTTCCAGCACTGGCTGCTGGTGGGTGTTGGATGGAGGCACCCCTTCCTCACCCAGCAGAGAAAGGAGCAGGGCTGCACACACCTTGCCACCTGCAAATCTCAGGGTACCCCTAAGGAGGGGATGCTGCACTGCCAAAGCCAGCACTGGGCACTACCCTAAGAAAGGGCAGTGCAGAAAAGAAAAGATACTTGCCAAATGACTCCTCCCCAAAAGAATGAGAAAAACACATAGAAAGCAAGGGAGCCCCAAATCACAAAGTGGTTCATCCACGTCCAGAATCGGGTATCTAATGCTAGCTGTGGGAATAAAGGAGACAAAAAACAGGCTTTAGATGCAGAGTGCATTGGATTGTGTTAATATGAAATTTCACACTGCTTTCACATTAAGGTTGAAGGTTCTCCTAACAGCTACCTCTGTGCATACGGGCACCAGGAAAAACATTTTCCATGTCCACAGTCTGGCACAATGTTAGCAGGGAAACAGTGACATTCTAATTGTAACTGACACCTTTAAATGGAATCAATTTGATGCAACCCCTGATGCTACAGGAAAGAAACGTCTAAAGGTTACAGGGACTGTAATTGCCTCTTGTCACCACCTGCTGTCCTGAACCAAACACAAAGGACCTTTTGTAAGGTCTTATGCAAACAGTTTGTTCTGGAAAGCTCCATGAAACAAAATAGATTTGCTATTGTTATTTGACACACGTGCTTTTGTGATCACTTTGGCACTCAGCCTTGTCTGAAACAAGGTGGACAAACCCAAATTCTCTACTGCTCCTCTCCTCTTGCTGAAACTGAACACCAAGAGGTGAAAGCGTGGGGAAAAGTCAACCATAACCAACTGGAGTCCTCAAAAGAGGGGAAAAAACAGAAAAATAATTTAAACAAAACAAACACTTAAAGACCACAGACTACACAAAGGAAAATAAGCAGGTTCTGCCTCTAATGGGAGAAGATTTAAGTGTGGTGGAAAATACTCAGACACTTCATCTTCAGCACATTCAGTACACGATTTTAGAGTGCACACACGAGGCCTGGAAAAGGCCTGCAAGGAGTGCCTGAAAGAGGAAGGGAGATGCTGACCTTGAGAGTGACGGTGAACACCAGCACGGTGAAAACAATCGTCCCAAAGGTCCAGTTTCCAAACACCTGCAAAACACACGGCACTGCCACAGGCGCCCCAGCCCTTCTGGGGAGGCACAGAACGCCGACAGGGACAGGGGCAAGCAGGGAGCAGAGGGAGGGCTGGGACAGACCAGGGCACGGGACACGGACGCTCCCGGCACACCGCGCCCCGCCACGCCACCCTGAGCCATGCAGTGCCACACAGACGGGTGACCTGGGACAGTGACAGGGACAACCTCCTACTAACAGCAATGTCGATCGAGGACACAAGGCATTGCACCACCTGCAAGTCAGGGTTTCTTGGCAATTTACTCAGTTTCTGCTTTCTCGCCACACTCATCATCATCATGTCTTTGCAGTCCCCTCTGCAGAACGCACCAGTGGGCACTGTTCCACCTGGTTTGGTTTGTGGGTACTAGTGACTACGCACACAAAGAAAAGCAGATACTGTATATAAATCCAGTGATGGCAATGAATGGGAGAGATGCTTACCAAAGGCTGTCAAGTTCTGAATGCATACATTAAAACAGAAAGTGAAATGTAAAAGTTTTCAAAAAATGCAAAAAAATTAAAGTCAATAGGAGTGAAAAACGAGTCAATCAAACATACATGGATATTATGAACAATTGCTGGTAGCAGTTCTCACAGGCGTAAGTGTTTACAGAACAGGACATAACCACAGATCTTATTGCAGTGCCACATAGACTTGACCTCTGAAGGCATTTGCAGAACACATCAGTGTTTCATGTTTCATTTAAATCCAACCAGAATGGCTACAGATACAGAAGAGCACTGATCTGACAATACAGGGGCTTGACTACATATAGCTGGGGCCATAAATGCTGGCATTGATGCAATGTATGAATATACACACTGAAATTTCATCAGCTTTTCTCCAAGTGTTAGCCGCTAAAGAGTTTTGCTATTTCCAAGGGCCACAGGTGATGGTGTAAAGAAGTTTCCCATCAGCCAAGATCTAATAACATGCTGCAGATTCCCTTGGGAAAAGGGTCCTGAAACAGCTCAGGCCACCACGCCTGGCAGCCACCCTGCACTAACACTTTGCTCTGCACTCAGTTAACCAGCAAAAGAAGAAAAAATTAGAAAAAAAGGAAAAAATAAAAAAACTCCATTTTTTTCCTCTTCTGTCTGTGCAAGTTAACCCCAGCAGCTCCACAGCAATGCAAGTGCTCATCCCCACAACAGAGGCACGAGCAAGCAGGCAGCAGGGATGACACCCTGCTGCCTCCAGCAGCTGGGGACCTGTGCTGGCTCCAAAACAGGAGCAAAAGGCCAGCCCAGCCTTCCCTGGGGCAGAGGGAGACCAGAGGCTGAAATCACACCCCCAAGCAGGCACAGCACACAAGCAGCCCTGCACCATGTCGGCCCTAACGAGCACCTTCTCATCAAGGTGGGCTCATTCAGCTGCTCACAACCAGCCAAGCACATGCCAAATTTCAGGCTGTCTCTGGTGGGAAGGACAGACACTGCTCCTGCCCTGGGCCAACACCTGGGATCACACAGAGGAGGGGAGGAGCACTGTGCAAAGCTCACTGGGTTGGAACAGAGCTGTGTGTAAGACTAGTCATTTTACCTAGTGAGTGTAACCAGCTCTGCCCTGTTTCCATGGCGATGTGGAAAGTGTTTTATTCCAAGCATTTGCTGCAGGATCACACCATAAGCAAGGCTACACTGCTGGACAAGACTCAGACACACTGCACAGACCAAGCGCGCGGGTATCCCCTGCCAGGCGTCTCAGGGCAGCACACAACACAAACACTCCTGCTGCTGCTGCTGCTGGGGGCGTTACCTTCCCGTTGTCTTCCAACGATGAGTTTTGAAAAAGAAAATAAACCCCAAAGAAAAACACAAGTCCTTCAAAGGCGCCCAGAAAGGTCCAGTACAGGAACGGCCTCCACTGCAGCATTGCATTGTCCGACACCTTCCTGCCAAGAGATGGAGTAACAAGACCATCACACCACCACGTTTAGGATGTGCTGCAAAACTCCACACAGGCTGGGGACTGGGGGCTTTGGAGCAAGGGGGGAACCACAAAAATACCTGCCAGGACATAAAGAACACTTCTCATATGTAGCTGATTATGAGAAATCACAAGAGGTTCAGCATATGAATTGTTTTGTCTTTCTCCTCAAGGTAACTTGGATGAAAAAAGCACAAAGTGAACAGAGGCAACGCTGTCCTGAACCTCTCCTGCAGCCCCTGAGCTGCCCATGCTATCTGACACTATCTGCTAAATTTTAAAAGCAAGGTAAGGCTAAAGAGCAGCTGCATGGGATGTATGAAATCTGTGGTGTGTTTCCCTCTTTTTGTTGAATGCACAAAGTCGTTTTTTGAGAAGAGCTCTGCAAGTCCTGTTCCCTGAATTGGTGTTTTTCTGCACAGTCTGAAAATAACCTCCTGAATTGTATGGTGGGTGTTTTTATCACAGGGGTTGTAGCAGGAGGCTCTTGGCTGAATACAGGATGAGATCTGGCATGGAGGCAACAGCAGCAAAATTGATGGGCTATGAGCAAAGCTCTGCAGGGACCACACACAGGGCCTGGGGAGGGGAGGGTGGCTATCAGGGCAGGAGGGAGTTAAAAACAGTTCCCTGCATCATTATCTTCTCAGATTGCTTTCTGTCAAGTCCCCATCTTTTTTGCATTATTCTCCTTAGCTCCTACAGCAATACATCCATTTTCAGCAAGATGCACTTTGCAAACCTGTGTGGTGCTGGGCTCCTGTAACTGCAGTTTCTGAAATGAGATCCTATTGAAACCTCCACACGACGATGCTGTGACCACGTTCTGACATGTCACAATTTGGGTCTGAGAAACAAGCAAGGATAAACCAGACTGGTAGTGTGGGGTATTGCAAGCAGAGCAAATACAAGCAGCTTCCTCCCTGCCAGCTGTGTTTTGCATTCCCATTTCTGTCCTGCAGTGCTCGAGGTAAACAGGCTTTTTCCAGACTCAGGATCTGCACTGCAGCAGCTCAGCACCTCCTCCAGCAGCAGCGCAGCGGGCGCTCTGCATCCAGCAGCACATGCAGGCATGAATATTCAAACCAAGGCTGCTTCCCTCAACACACAGACCCCAGAGATCAGAGAGCCCACCAGGGGAAGGCACAGGGGCCTGCTGCTGTTGCTCTCTGTCGCACAATATTCAATTACCAAGCTATTTAAAAATCCAGACGGTGGCATTTTGCCACAGAGTGAAGGAATATAGAGCTCTAATCCATCATGGCTCTGAGCGTTTACTTCAAAAACACACAAGCCTCTTCCCAGCCTTACAGCTCTTGTTTCATTCACTGCTTTTTCTTATAGCTAAGGCAACGTTCACACAGTGTTTTAGGCAGCTGATAATTCCCTTTGCTGTCTCTGCACAGGGATCACTCCTGGCTCGAGCACAGCCGTGCCACACGTGGCTCCTGCACTGCTGAGGAGCACCACACCACAGTGACAGGGCTGGCACAGGCCACTGGCCAAAGCAGTGACCTGGCTTCTTCCACAGGGCTGAGCTGACTGCCAGGCTGGGGAATTGGCAACAGGGATGCACAGAGAGGGGTTTCCTCCAAAACATATCTTAATGTTTGCTGAAGGGCTGCCCCAAGCACATGGGTGAGCAGGGCTGGGAGGAAGATGGAAAGCATCTCTGTTTCTGTGCAAGATTGGAGCCTCTCCCTGCTGCAACCCAGGAGAGAAAATGACGAGCAAAGCAGAGGGAGACAGTTTAAGCTGTCCTTTCCCTGGGCAACATGGCAGAAAACAGTGTGTGGATCAATGAGCAGAGCTCCCTGGGCTCTGATAAGGGGACCTGGCCTGTGCAGGGGAAGCCTGGGGGACCATATCCATTTAGACAAGATGAGAAACCACCTGCCTGAGCTGGGCTTCAGAAACATTCATCTTTCTGAAAATGAATGGCTCTTTTCTCCTCCTGGAAGCTACATCTCCCCTCCCTTACACGCTCCATCACGTGCTTGGCTCAAAGGTAACGTGAATGAATGCTCTGGCCACACTCACAGCTCCATCTTTCTTATGGATGAATTCCACCTACAGTTTACCCTTTCACAGAGATACAGCAGTGCAGTTTGCTAGACCAGATACTGTCAGAGAGCATAAACAAGCAGCAACAGGCAGTAAACACGAGGCTGCTCAGCTTGAATGCAGGACCAGCTGAGCCAGGAGGGACAGAATGGCTTTTTGTGCACCTGATGGTGATCTGAACACAGGACAGGGACACCTGCTTATGCTCCTGCACCAAGAAGACTCAAGCCATGGCTAACAGAGCCTGGCCAGCCCAGCAGCACTCACATGTAGAGCTGGGGGTCCGAGGTCAGCGTGTCGATGCTGATGTGCTGCTCCAGGAGGCTGTAGGCCAGGATAGGCAGCGACGTGAAGCAGATGTTGTACATGGTCAGGTAAGCAGCATCATACAGGGGCTTAGGAGAGCAACAAAAGGTTAGATGAGACAGGCAGAAAAAGGCCTCTCCACAAAGAAATGAAACCATAGATTTCCAGCTCCTGCATACCCTACAGATCCATCCCTTCACAGGATGGGAGCTGTGCTCTGTGCAGTGCAAGGGGGATCAAGGCACCTGCAGGCTGAGTGCCCAGGAACCTGCCCCCACCAACAGGAAGTTTTTAACTGGCTGGTCTCATCTCCAGCTTATCCTCCAGAAAAACATGACTGAACAGCCCTTATCACAGCTTTCCTCTTGCTGCTCTTGTGCTGCCATTGCTATTAATACATCTGATGCCTCCTGTGGCTCTCTAAAGACTAGACTGTTTTAGAGGAACCACAGCTTCTTTTTTTTAAAAAAAAAGAAGTCTTTCTGCCAAAACAAGCAGAGAATTCTCTCTCACCATTTACTCTTCCTGTTACTTTTGAGCCCAAATAGACACAAAAGCCCCTTAAGCTGACATGAAAGCCAAAGCTCTTGCCTCCAAGCACATGAACCCACTCACCACATGGATCTGCCCCTCTGATGCTTACTTGGATTAAACAAAGCTCTGATAACACTCATTGTGTGTCTTTTTTTAAAACTGCCATAAGAGAATGAACCATTCTTCCTTCTGAGTGGCATTTTTAATGCAGTGAAATGCAGCAGAGGAGACAAGATCAGGAAACCTTTCAAAACTTGTTCTTGTAGGAAAAGCAGAAGTAGCAAAATGAGGTGCTGACAAACCAGCTAAACCCTTCTCTCACTACTTCAGGAAGATGTCCACCTGTGTTTACAGCTGGAGGATGGGAAAGGAAAGAAGGCAGATTGCTTTCTTTCCAGTTATGGTCTCAAAATATTATGTTCCAGAAATGGTGCTGAGCAACAAGGTCAGCTCCTACTGCCCTCCAGAGCAAGGTGGGGAAGGGACAGGATGCCAAAAGCCAAGTCTCTGCTAGGAGGCCTCATTCTGCCACTTGCTTTTTATCTTGCCTTTATAGACAAATTACTGGAAATTACCTGCTGTGAGAATCCACAAAAGAACTGGTATAAAAACTGTGGTAAAATGAAGCAAAGGTTCTAGGAAAACAAAAGACAAATGGTCAGCAGGGAAGCACTTGACTTCTCAGTCTAAACCCAAGTAGTTTTTCCTGTTATCAGACATTAGTGTCTGACATTACAACATCAGACAAGGTAGGGCACTTGTTCAATCAAGCACAAAACCAATCCAGTGAGCAGTTAGTACCTGCAGGAGACATTAGAAGAATGCTCACATTCCCCTGGAAGCACTGCTTCCAATGGACAGGTACATGGCAGACACAGCCTGTCCTAGGCAAGGAAAACAGAACTACAGAATATCCCACACGTTTTTTTCCTGTTTATCATTTTATTCTATTGCCAAATAAATGCATAGAATACACCAAGCAATCAGCTGCACACTGCCCCTTACCTTATAGAAGAAATACTGTACAAGGTGTGCTATTCTCACATAATATAAATGCCCATGTGCTAGTAGCAGTTTTCTTAAATGTTTGAACTTTGGCACAGCATAGTCGCTGTTCCGGGAGGCCTGGCGCCCTTCTTTGCCTTTGATCCCTGGAGACAGAAGCACAGCAAGGGTTAATCCCAAAGGGGCTGGAATCTGGGTGCTGCTCACGGGGTTTGCTCACATCACTCAGTGTCCCAAGGCATGAGAAAGGCAAAGTTTCCCTCCTGAGTGCCCCAGGAGACCCAACACGAATACTTTCTGGGTGGTTCTGGCTCCACAACACTCAGACCTGCCTGTGGAGGCTTTAAGCTGTATTTAGGCTGCTCTGTGATTTCCTGAGTAAGAGTCTGGTGAAGGGTGTCCAGGCAAACCTGATGAAAGATAAGGAATTGGTTCCCTGTGGGCTGGCCTGCATCTCACCCAGCTCAGCTACTCCCTGCAGCTGCTCAGCCTGCTGAGACATCCCCACAGAGCTGTTCTGGTCACAAAAGCCCCATCCAGATGGACTGCACTGGGCTCCCTTCATTAAAGGGCACCACAGCACTTCCAACAGCCCCAAATGAAGAGCATGCCCTTTCTCTTCCACTCACCCTTCTTGAGCGGTATCACAGGAGTCTCCTGTATTTCACACACCAGTCTGCAGGCAGGAGGAGTCTCCAGCCTGCTCTCAGTCACAGGGACAGTGCAGGCACAACACACCTGGGCATCAGCCCCAGCAAACACCCGTGGGTGCCTGTGCTGAGCTGCTGCCACCAGCTGCCACTGAAGCCTGGCACTGCCACTGCAACAACTGCCCCTGATCACCCACCTGTCTGCTGCTTGTGCCCCTTTCTTCCCTGAGCCATCCTTACCACCACTACTTTGGTCACAGAGTTTTGGAACACAATCTGCAGGGTATCACTGACAGAGAGAATGGTGCTAGCACAGGTGAGCAGTAGATGATGATCTCATCTCTCTCTTCTCCACAATGGGGATGGTAAAACATTGGCACAGGTTGTCCAGAGGGGCTGTGGTGCCCCATTCCTTGGAACATTCAAGGTCAGGCTGTACAACAGTCTGAGGAACTTGATGGAGCTGAAGATCTCTCTGCTCACTACAGGGGTTGCACCCTTTAAAGGCCCCTTCCAACCCACACCATTCCATTATTCTATGATCTCAAGCACTAACCTGGAGTTAAACTCTGCCTCCAAAGAAAGCAAGAGCAGACTTCCCACATTTTTCAGTGGGATTGGTTTAGCCACATGCAATCAGAAACACCAACTGCACCTCAGCAGTGAACCCCAGCCAGAGCAGACAGGTCTGGACTGTGAGATGGATGTTTCAGGGACTCTTACCTATTCCAACATGTGCTTCCAAAATCATACTGACATCATTTGCACCATCCCCTATCGAGAGAGTTATTGGGCTTCCTTTTGTGTTCTTCACCATTCGCACAATCTAAAAGATTTTAAAAAAGGACAGCAGCAGAACCCAAATTCAGTTAAAAAGCCTCCAGAGACCTTCCCACTGCTCCCCCCAGGACAAGCAATCAGGCTTACAGCAGCAATATAACACCTGGAGAGCTCAGGTTAATAAAAGCCCTTGTTACTTGCTTTGCAGTCACAACCAGAGCAAAAGCCCAATCCAGCTGTGCAGGGCTGAAGGACAGGATTTAAAAACAAACCCCAGCAGCAACATCCTGCTCTTCCCTCCTGCCAGACCCTGTTCTCCCAAAGGTGGGTTCTCTCACACATCTCAGGGTGCAGGAACACATCACTTATCAGGCTGGGACATCATCTGCAGAATGAGGAAGTCACGGACTCCACTTGACAAATTTGGAAAGGGAAAAAAAAAAAAGAGCAAACTGGGAGGTTTTGTTTATTTCTAATTGGCCTGGGTTTATGGGTTCCTGCCAGCATATTAAACAAATGGTTTGCATTCAGATTTGAAAGAATGGTGTGCTTCCATCATGCTCTGAAGCTCAGACAAGGCTTACACACAGCCTGGAGAAGTCCTGCTTGATTAGGATGCTCAGGTGAAGTCCCAGCTGATGGATTCAGCATGTGTCACATCGGGCAGTGACGTGCTCAGGCAGTGAGGGGTCAATAAACACCTGTGCTTTCTGCAGTGAGGGGTAAATACCTGTGCTTTCTGCAGTGAGGGGTCAGTAAGTACCTGTGCTTTCTGCAGTGAGGGGTCAGTAAGTACCTGTGCTTTCTGCAGCGGGGCCATCCGGCAGCAGAGGACTGCAGTGCACTTCAAGCAGATCTGCAGGAATATGCTTTTGTAATTGCTAGAGCCAGAGTCCTGAGAGGGGTTGAGTATCAGCGACAGCGTCGAGCCATCTATGATCAGTCCATATTCTTGACTCAATGTCCAGCTTCTGGGCACAAGGAGGAACACATTTCAAACTTAATCAAAGAAGTCAACCTAGCTGCTTGTACCATCTTAGTGAAAAAAAACTGGGTTTGGGGTTAATCTTCTTCCCACCCATTTTTTGGAGCTTAGCAATTTTAAAAAGCTTAAACTTAGCACATGCCCTTCACTAAAGGACCAGTGCAATAAAGTTCAAGGACAGCTAATACCAGAGATGATGAACAAAGTGAAGGCACCAGTTGTAGTGTCCACAAGGAACCAGCCCCCAGGGCCACAGCACGGTCCTACTTGTGCACCAAATCTGCATCTGAAATGCACACTGCTGGGTCCTCTGGCTCACTCACCTCTTCAGGCCCCCCCGGTTTCTGGGAAGGTCCTGGATGAGCTTTTTGTGGTACTCCAGCAGCAGCTCATGGAGCCGATCCTCCTTCCTCTCGCTCTCGCCCACCGTTCTCGCCGTCAGCTCCAGCAGCTCCGTGCTGGTCTGGAAGAGCCTGCAGGCGTAGCAGGTGGATTTGGCAGTTTCCATTTTGTCTCCTGTCAGCACCCAAACCTTCATGCCAGCTGCGTGCAGGGCTTCGATGGTCTCTGCCAGCTGCTCCTGCAGCCTGCGAGCAGAAGCAAAGCATCACTTCACAGGCTGGCCCACACCTCATCCCCATGTCATCCACACCCACGTCCTCACCCTGACTCTCATTCTGCAGATAGACAACACCAGCTACAGAGAAGTTAATTGACTTTTCCCATGCTGGGGAGACCACTGCCACAGGAATAAGGATTACAAGTCAGCAATACCAAATTTTTATTTGCAGACGAAAAGAGAAATCACTGCTTTATACTCTTGACTCTTAGGCCTCACTGTAAGAGTTTAATTTACACTTGCTGTTACTATAACTGAATGTGGAATTGAATTTGTTTTGATGTGCAAATTAATGCTGTGTGCTTAATTCACTCTCCAGAAGTGCAAGTATTTCTGTAGTTTCATTAATAAATCCCAATTCCTACTACACCAGCCAATTTAAGCAAGTAGGGCACTGTGAAATGGGTTGTGCCATGGTGTAATTAATTGCCCTGGACACTGCCAGCATCTGTGTGGCTGCTCAGCTCCACCACGGCGAGTCCAGGCCACAAGGCCACACCACAGAGAAAGCACAGGCACCACAGTGCTGCTGCTGCAGTCACCTCCTTACCTGTCTTCTACAGCAGTAGCCCCAATCAGGTGCATGTCTGCTTCAGTGTCATCAAAAACCTTGGCCATCTTCTCCTCCCTGTCCTGCAGAGCCATCTTGGCTTCATTGAGCTGTCTGTCAATTTTGTCATACTCCTTCTCAGTCAGTTCTTTGAAGGCCACACAGAGCGTTCGGTAGCCATCCTGCCAGTGGGAGGGAAGGAAAACAAAGTGGACAAATGCCCTAAATCCAGATTTTTTACAGCTCCTCACTTTAGAGTTGGTGCTTTTGTCTACCATCAGTGCTTCTGGCAGTGCTGGTCCTGAGGGCAAGGATAATTTGTTGGCTTGTGTCAAAAGAGTAATCTTCTGTGTTTATACAGAGGAATCGTGGTTCTGCTTATTATGAGCAGAAAGAAACTAAGAGAAGGACCAGGGCTGGGAGCATGCAGCCAGCAGGGAGAGCAGGGACTGGGTGCCACCACCACTGGGACCAGGCTGCTGATGTTACTTCTATTTTTAACTTGCCTGGGAGATGCTTGGACTCAACTGTGATGGAGACCATATAAGTATATCAAATAAAGGTGGAAGCCAACCAAACAGTAAAGGAAAGAAGCCTGGCACCAAAACAATGTGAAGTGACACTCACATTTTCAACACTTCTCTCCAAAGAAAGGTCACATCCCTATTTTTGGAATAAGGCTTTCCTGAGCCCAGGAGCCAGCCAAATTCCATCTGTGTGCTCACCATAGCATTGCGATCCACATGGACTTTTGTTTGCTGGATTTCTTCTTGCTGCACCCTTGGAAAAATGGAGGAGTCTGCTCCTTTACAGAAGAGAAGCAACTTTCCTAAAAATAAATTATAAATAGTTTATAGCACTCAAAGCTGCAGGAAGAGTTAACAATGTCAATAGCAAGCAAGTGATGCAGAGGGAGGAAACCTGGGAGGACTAAAGAGGGAACTGCTAGAAACCCGAATGCCCACCAAAAATGGCCTTTGACCAGCCTGTGAAACACCTCTGGCTGAGACTTGGGGTGTCCCTACCTGCTTCTGAGCAAGTGCTCTACAACAGGCTGGACACTGTATCTGTAAGCCCTGGCAACCTTTCCAGGGAGGGTAAAACCAGCATCCCAAACCTTACAGGACCGACACCTGAGAAGGATGGTGACCTCTGAATTGTTGTCTGTTATTCCCATGAAACCCCATCCCACCCAGGGGACATTCTCACATGTCTTCCCTGTACTTGTTCCAGCCTGGAACAAGGCAGGCAGGGAGCTCTGCATGGGTCACTGCTCTCATCCCCTGATCTGCTACTGGTCCCAAACAGCTCCCATGAAGGAAAATTAACTCTACAGCAACCAGAGCCAGTACAGAATTCAGTCAGGCCAGCCTAGAAAACCTAAGAGCTCAGCCTGTGTGGGTGACAGAAGAAGGAGGATGTGTTTTACAGCTGTGCACACAGTATGAGAGCCCACAAAAGCACTCTGCCTGTACCTGTGGTGGTTCTCACAATGACACTCATACGGCGCCGGACAGGGTCGAAGTTCAACACGTGGAGAAGCTGGTACCTCCAGAGAAAGAGAAAAAAGCTTTGGCTCAGCAAAGGAAAAATAGAAAAATAACTATTTGAGACAGAAAATCACTAACAATGAGCTGCAGAAATCAATACACCCTACAAGTGGCATCAGCCACCTGGGAATGAATTTTACAGCTACTGCACACGAAAATGGAGGAAAAAACCCAAATTCCAGTAGTCCTGTGGTGCTGAGCATGGGACTGAGGGTGTGGCTGCCCACCAGTGCACCGAGCCCCCAGGCTGGGCAGGGGCTAAGCAGGGAATGGGGCACCACGTGCCACAAGCAGTACACTGAGTTTCACAGTTAAAGAAGAAGTTTCTTCATTAAGGAAGTAGGAAGTGAAACTGGCTTGTGAAGGCAAGCTTTCAGGGAGTGCTGGGACTAGGTCAGTGACTCAGATGTCCACCAAGCTGTGAGCACAGGGTAAAATCTAACTATTTTCAGCTTGGGAGGGGAAAAAAGGTCACAGGGAATGGAGCTGTATCACGAGTTTAGGCTCACAGTGTCCTGCTGTGAGCCACAGCCACAGCCCATAGATCAGCAGCCACCTCGTGAATCCCAGGAGCCACCTGCACAACCTGGTGCAGATGAAGGATACAAACAAAGGACTGCAGGTTCTTGAGGGACCTGAATTTAGACATCAGCAAACCACCCGTGGATTTCTGCAAGTGACTCTTTTCACCTACACCTTGATGTGCTGTGCTTTGTAAATGGGACAGGAGTCTTGGGGCAGGTCAGCACGGCCTGACAGCCCTCAAGGAACAGCTTTGACCTTGCCAGGCTGACCAAACTCCATTAAGCTGGGTGGGAGTGGTGCAGAAGAGCAGCCCTGTTCCTCAGCAGCCCCAGCAGCACTTACATCTCAGTTTCATTCTTTTGGTTTCGTATTTTCATGAAATTGTTTTCAAGTCCTAGAAAAGTGAAACCATACCTGTCAATAAACAAAAGGACAGAACAGCATTGAAAACACCCATTGGCACATATTATACATAACAATGTTCTCATTTCAGCTCCTGCACTGCAGAGGAGAGCTCGCTGAGCCCGAGCCAAGGAGCATGGCTGGGTGTTTGTTTGCCCCATGCAGAGCCTGCTATGATGTCCTGGCACTGCTCCCATCCCCTGGAGAGCCTGGGCACTGGAGCACACAGACACAGAGAGCCTCTGGACATGCTCCACTGGCTCTCTGGCAGCTTTACAAGCCATGAGCAAGTGTACACAGCTGCAACAGCCTCCATCTAAACCTAGGGGCTGGCAAGAGCACAGAATCAATGAATGGTCTGGGCTGGAGAGATCACCTAGTCCCAAACCCTTGCCACAGGCAGGTACACCTTTCACTAGACCAGGCTGCTCCAACCCCCACCCAGCCTGTCCTCAAGCATTTCTGGCAGGATTCAAATATGGCATTGACAGAAGTAACCATCCTGTTATTTTGCCACTGCATGGCAAGGAAAAAATTTCACTGCAATATGCACATGGTAACTGGTCTCTGTTCCTAGGGGATTAAAGCACAAGGCCACGTGGGCTCCAGCAAAGAAGCCTCTACCACACCTGGGCACTGCAGCACCTTGGGGCTGCCCTCAGTGAATGCAAACCATGGCCAAACCAGGGAGCTGCTCAGGGAAGATCCTTTGCAGAGCATCCCTTGAACAGAGACATCATTTAAACCACAGGCTCACAGCACTGCAGGTCAGGTTCAGCAATGGTATCACAACATGCTTCCCAGAGGGATCATGGAAAGGGATCTATCACCTTCAGATCACCCTCACCTCCCTCCTTCCCTCCAGAGAGAGGGAATTAAGAAGCCAGCATCTTCCCATTCTTACTTTTCTGCGCCTTTCACCAAAGCGATTTCATCTGGGGAGGAGGAGACATAGGTGCACCTGCGTTCTGGGTGTGCCATCAGCCCATCCACCTGGTCTGCTTCCTTGATCTGAACCGTGTGGCACAGGCACAGGGCTCTCAGGAACAGCTCCTCTCGGCTCTGGGCAGGAGGGAGGGAGGGCTGGTTACTGGCTGAAAGCCACAGCCAGCCAGGAGCTGGCCACAAAACCCTCACAGCCATCAGCACGCAAGGTCTTACCTTTTCAGCTTTGCCATAGTACTTGAGGGGTCCATCAGTCTGGGAGAAGCCATCCACCTCTGAAATGCAGTCTTTGTACTTGTGCCCGTCGATGCAGCACTCGATGAACTCCATGCTGTTCTCTGTCAGGGTCCCGGTTTTGTCTGTGAACACGTACTCCACCTGCAAGCACCAGGCAGCTGCCACGAGGGCTGGCCAGGGAGCCCCCAAAAGCAGAGGCTGGGGCATTTTAGTGCATCTGTGCCAGTGCTGGAGAGTACCTGGCTATCCTAACCCGACTGCAAAACAGACACAGTGCCCCACTACCTCACTCTGTAGTTCTGCTACTTTGCTCCTTTGTTTTTCAGCCTGTTGCATAGGTGGCAGGAGGCAGTTTCTGAAGACTTAAATTCTGTCTCCAGGCTCTTCACCTCCCCCTCATTCACTTTCTTGGGTCCTTTGCTACAGCCCTAGTGCTTACAGAACTGCTGCAGGTCTGCTGCCTCCTTTGGGGATTTTCATTTGCAGCTGTATTTCAATTAGCTAATTGCTACTCCAAGTGTATTTCTATTATTGTTTTTAAAGCCAAATCAAAAGCAGGAGGCACTATACATGTCCTGCACTCATCTCTCCTGCTGCAGGTCAGAAAGGGAAGCCTGAGCTGTCTCAGTGTCCCAGCCAGGCAGCAGCAGCACAGCTGCACGTGCTCTGCACGCCCAGGGAGATGACTGGGCAGACATTTCCATTAATCCTCAAAGAGACAGAGGATTTTTAATTTTTAATTGAAGCAGTGAAAGCAAAGCACCCTGACACGCAGAGCTCTGTGCCTGATATTCCCCAATATGGAAACAATTGGCGTGACCCAGTTCCTGCTCTTTCATGCACTATTTATAACCTTATCTGCTTCTCAGAGCGAGTGGAATCGCATCAAATGGAAAGTGCCACCACAGCTCTGGGTGAAGCTCTGCCTGAGGGGACCACCAGGGATTGCCACAACCAGGGCTCCTGGCAGGGAGGGCACTTTCACCCCCATTTTCACCCCAACAGATGCAAACACAGCACGTTCTGACCTGCCCCAGCTCTTCGTTCAGGTCCGAGGTGTTCACCAATGCTCCCTCTTGTATTTCCTCATCATACATCTCCTTGTCCCAGGAGATGAAGAAGGAGCCCAAGAACTTCTGCATCTCTACTGTAACGTACATGGAGACAGGGATAATAAAATTGAAGAGGACCATAAAGGACAGGAAGTCCGTGAACATCCGCAGGACCTGCAAAGGAAAGAGGAGAAGATGCAGCCTGTGGCTGTCAGGGCACAGAGGCAGATTGCAGCAACACCTCAGGGATTCTAAAGGGCTTCTCAGAAAAGGTTAAATAGGAAAAAACAACACGAAAACAAATACAGCTGAGATACAGGGCTAAATCCCATTTTCCTTTGGCACAGAAAATCCCACTGTCTTCTGCAGATCTGCCAGGTACACAAGTACATCTCACTGCTCCACAGTGACCAAAACAATGTTTCATAAGCATATTCCTCTAAGAATATGCTGCTACAGGCTCATCCTGACCCCAAGTAACCAAAGAAAAGGAGCAGGTGGCTTGAGACCAGTCAAACTGTGGCAAGGGTACAAGTGTGCAGTGACATCCCTGTACATAACCCATCAACTCAATAACCCATCCAGTGGAGATCTCTACACACTTTCACTCTCTCAGGCTTGACTGCCCATGTCTGGGCAAGTTTAACAAACTGGCTGACATGGCCTCAATTTAGGTTTACCTATTCAAAGCTGAAAGATATCGAGTTCAGATGAGGACTCAGATTACATCAGCTGCATCTCTATATTATGCAGTATTTATTTATGCTCCACACAAATATGACTGTTCACAAGCATGAGAGAGGCACAAAAGAAACACAAACAGCAGGAAAGACTGAAGGAAACAACAGCAGTTTGTGTGAGCAAAGAGGACTCCCAGGGCTGGCAGCAGGCACCATCAGATTAAACTAAACAGCCAGAATAAGTACAGCTGGAGGAGGTGCTGAAATACAAATCCACTTACCTTGAACGTCTCTCTCTCTTTTTTAGTCTTTTCGTTGTACCAAGGCTCATCATTAAATGGATTACTCTGCCAGACATATTTCAGAGTCGTGCACACAGTGGCCTTGCCCAATAAGATGCACAAATACACTATCAAGAAAGCGTTGATGGATCTGAAAAACAGGTTTCTTTTTTAAATACTTGCAGCTATTTTTATAGAGAAAAACACATAAATAGGCAGGAACAAGACCTCCTTACTTTTAAGAAAGGAATTACAGAATAAGTGCTTTTAACACTGCTGATATTCAGGGTCAGGTTCATATATTTAAACATTTCTTGATTTTGTTTTCAAATAAAAAAAGCTACTAAATGATACTGGCTCTTGCAAGATATGCTTTATCAAATACCCAGATTTTTCCATGCAATCAGAGAGCATCTGAAACAAGGCAGAGGATTAGGGGATTACCTCTGTACAAGCCATCCATTAAAATCAAACCCAAACCCAACAGGTTTTACCGATTTTTTTTCTGAACATAAATACTCACTTCTCTACTGCAGACCGTTTCTGAGATTTCCCTTGGTAGTTGAGAGCCATTTTTGTTTCCATCCCAGTATAGACTGCAACTCCTGCAGGGTATTAAAGCAGGGCTCATAAGGGATGGGCAGCCCCAGAGGGACCCAGCTGGCTCTGGGCCATCAGGGGCATCGGTGTTTACATCAAACTCCAGTCCCAGCTGAAGGAAGAGGCATCACCCAAGGACTGCTCCACTCCAGAAAGCTCAGAGGCTGCTGAGTAATGGCACTGCTGCACCCCAGAGCAGGAGCCCATGGATCACACACAGTCAGGAGAAGCACCAGTCTCCCATCACAGCCCTCACCCTCCACCACCAGTGCCTGAGACTGTGCCCCCAGCAGAGGATCTGGGGACAGCTCCTTGCTCATCGTGGCTCAGGCAAAAGGAAAAGCTTGCTCTGGTGAACTAACACACCTGGGCAGCCCTGCAGACAGAACCAGTGCCTCCTGATTTCACCCTGGCCACTTTGCAACCAGCTTGCATGAAAACTGCTGCTCTACAGCCCAGGTAGACAGGCTGTAGGGAAGAATGCTCCCTCTCCAGATTTAGTAGTGAACATCTACATTTGTCATTACTGATCAGAACTATTTAAATAAACAAACAAAAATAACTTCACCATATATCTTCTTGGTATTTTTGAGGGTAGCACCTTTCAACAACAGGTTTTCAGGACCCAAGGACCTAAAAATAAAAGAAATTACAACATTAACAAAGAACATTTAAACTACTTTAGAAATGAGAATTAGAAATAGAATATAAAGATAAACAAAGTTTCCTTACATCTGATTACATGATTTGTATGTTAAATTGGGGCCTTGCTTGAGTTTGGTTTTCTCTTTATATAAGTACATTTCCATTTCATCTTACAAATACTACCCCAAATGCCAGACTCCACTCTTACTGGGGGATTTTCAGTAAGGCTTTTGAGGAATAACTGCAAAATGTTCAGACCCAGCATGTTCCAGTACTTATATAAAAATGCAACGTTAAAATCCCATTCCAGCCCAGTCAATCAAAGCTGACAGCCCCATTTGTGTTTTTATTTCTCTCTGAAAGCCCCAGTGACCCTCTGCTGCTCCCAGGGTATGAACAGACCCACCAGAGCACAAAACCCATCAGCTCTGGTGAGAGCCAGCTGTTTTGGATGGCTTATGAACATCACTCACTCACTTTCTCTGTGGAACACTCTGACTGATGTTTGAGTTTTTGCTTACCTTTGAATGACAATATTTTGTCATTGCCTGGTAAATTTGTGCCCCATCAGCAGGGCAGGACATTACCAGGTGGGGTCCTGCACTGCTTCCCCAAAAGGGGCTCAAACAAATCACAGGATGAACAAGGGAGGCCTCCTTTTAGAATGAAATCTTTGGAGTAGTTAAAGAAAAAAATATATTCCCAAATGATGGCAGGACAAGCTCAGATCTTTGAAATTCTCTGTAGATGCCCAACAGACAGCTGCAGGACCAACCTGGCTACGGGCTCTTGGTTATTTCCATAGATGATAATTCTTCCAACAAATCTGTGATAAAAATATGAGAAACTTGTATTACAAACACATTATGGATACTACAAACATAACAAGGAAAAGTCATTGACAGGAAATGGAAGCAAATCCAGAAACAAGCGAATTTGAGAGTTTAATGTTTCAGAGGGGTGGCTGTGCTCAGGACAGGGAGAAGCCACACACTCCCCATGCTCAGGAGTGCCCCTGTGCTTACACATCCCCATTACAGACTGCAATACACCCCAGAAAACCTCCCTCAAGGGATCTAACCACACAGACCACTTATTCCTGGAAGTCATTCAGCCCAATGCATTTTACTGGGAAGGCAGAGCGGCCTAAAAATAGGTGAATGGACCATTACTGCTGCTGAGCTGACAAAAACCAGCTCATACCATGAAAGCTGTTGCACAGGGGAGGCTTTTCTCAAAGACACTGAGCTTTGAAGACTTTGCCATGCTCATACAGAGGAGGCCCAGTAGTTTCTCAGTGCCTTGAGACACCTTTTGGTCTCTGGCATAAAGAAGATGGCCTTTGCTTCGCTGAACTGCAGATCCCCCAAGCCATGGTGCTGAGGTGTCTGCAGGGGGATGACAGCAGACAGCAGCAGGGCAGGACATGCAGGGGAGGGGGCAGGAGGGGCAGACTCACTTGTAGAGGTCAGGCTGTGGCTGTTCACACTCGATTGTGGCCGTGAGGGTGTCAATGGCTTCATCAGTGCAGAGCACGGTGGTGTCCCGCACCGCGTAGTGAGTCTGCCACAGGAGCACAGGCAGTGTCACCACAAGCTCCAGAAACAATCCCATCCCCAATTTTATACCCCAGCACTTAAAATGCCACCGTGCACAAGCCTGTCAGCACCAGCAGCTCTCCCAAGCCCTCACCAGGCTCCCACAAAGCAGCTGAAGCATCTCTCAGAGAAAGAGTGAAGTCACTAGCACTGAAGAGAAACCACAGCAGCAAGCAGCTGCTGGGTGTCTCTCAGTAAGGCATCCACCAAAAGCAGAGCATCCTCGGTTTTTCCCTGGGGACTTGCCCTGGTTGGGATGGAGGGGAGGCTGCAGGTGGCCCCGTGAAGAAGGGGCTCACCACGTGCCCTGGCTCCTGATGGTAACCAGACACCAGCTCCAGCACCAGGGATCAGGCGGAGCACTGGCAGACTCCGAGCTATTTTTAGCAGCTGCTGCTGCAAAGGTTCATCTCTCATAATTAACTGAAAAGCCCACAAAGGATCTGCTCGCTGCCTTTCAGGCTCTATTTATAGGAGCTGCTCAGAGCTCCAAGTCACGGCGGGCTGCACGGCAGGCTGCCTCAATCCATCTTCATAAACAAATTCATTAAAGCGCTTCCTCCGCTCCTGACGCGCGCGGCCCCTTCCCTGCGCATCCCGGAGTTACACACGCTGCAGCCACGAGAAATCCCCTCCTCCCTGCTGCTCTGCCTGCCTGCCTCTTCCAGCTGAAAATGCCCGAGCACACGCGTGGATCTCTGGTGCAGATCACAGCTTTTGTGAAGCACAAGTCAAAACTGTTCCTGCAGTGCCCGGTACCAAGCCCAGCCCTTGTGTGGGGTTTTGCAATGCTCCCATCAGCACAGGCAACGTGCAATTACTGAGTGATACTTCAAAGCCACCTCCCAATCAATTCCACAATCTTTACATCCGTTAGTGCATTTAAAAAACACATGTTCTGTTAGCCAACGTATGGCAAATGATTTCTGCTTCAAAGACAGAGCCCTGACAAAAATCTCTTTTACATTTCTATTCCAATTTCACTCCATCAGACACCTTTCCCATACCTCAACCTGACATGCCCCAAAATACCAGAAAAATCCCCACCAGGAAGGCAGCAGATACCCCTACAGATGAGGTTTGGTGATTACCCAAATGTGCTTCCCTCACCCCCCTTTTGCAGCAAACCCTGGTTTCTAATGTTAGATCTATTTCCCCAAACAGAGCTGGCTTTTCTACTCCCTCTTCCCCTTCAAACTCATCTTCACCTCCTCATGAAACAGGAGACAACTCCCAGTCACCTACAGGAATTGGCAAACCAAGAAAAAAACACCAGTGCTTGATATAGAAACTCAGCATCACATCTCCAGGCTCACAAGTTAGTAAGAGGCAAGACTCTGAAAAAGTAATGTGAACTCATGCATATAATACACCTGACACAAATAAGCAATAGCCTTTTAACATGGTTAGCTATTTTTAGCCTCAAGCCACTTCAAAGCTCCAACTGCTCCTCACTAGTGGAGCCAGCACTGTGCCAGCAGCTCCCACACAGGTTACCCAGCACCAATTCACAGCTGCCCATGGAGAAGAGCCACAAATCCCAGATAAACACATCACATCCACAGTGGTATTCCCACTGACTTCAGAGTGTGCTGGGATGAATCATGTCATTTTAAAGTATCTTCCAGTCCTACTACTGCAGCTGCTAGTATCTGTATAAATATTTATCAAACTCAAGTGCAACCAAATGTTCATGTCTTCTGACGTATATAAGCTCTTTGTTGTTGCTTCTTTCCTAGTTTAGAGAAGGGGAGAAAGAAAGAAAAACTGGAGATACTCATCCTGAGCAAGACCAGTATTAAGTTTCACTGCTTGCTCCAGGGAAAGGGAGAGAAAATCCCAGAAGTGATGTTTTTCTCATGCTGGTGAAAAATTCCCCAATCAATCTAGACATGCTGCCTCAGAGAAGTCCCTAACCTCACTGGAAATGCTTGGTTAAGTAGCAGGAGTGTTGGCAGGGCCTGGAGAGGAGCTGGGGAGCTGCAGGCACTGCTCCCCTGAGGCAGCAGAGCTCACGGTGTGGCTGCAGCAGGAAGCACTGACACTGCTGTCCCCATAAATGGCAGCCCAGCCTGGGGCAGTGCCAGCAGAAACAGCCCTTGGAGACAAAGCAGAGCACAAACAATCCCCCAGGGCTCCCTGCTGACGCACTGGAAGCAGACCAGGGGCAGGGGCTGCTCAGGAGCCACGCAGCCACAGGGATGGCAGCCCCCTCCAGCCAAGCACAGCCCCCACCACGCAAGCAGGGCCATGCCCAGGTAGCCCAGCAGCAGCTCCCACACCCAGCCCCTGACCTTGAAATTGGACTCGCCATCAAGGCTCGCTGTGGTGACGTAACAGGTCCCATCAGTGCTGCTGGAGGCCAAAAATATCAAGTCACAGGGGAAGGTCTCATCTGCTTTCACTTCTACTATGTCTCCAACCTAGGAGAAAGGAAACATTCACATGAAAAGCCCTCCCAGATGTTATTAGATGAGTATGATTCAGCTTCTCTCAAAGTCTAAGAGGTAAACTGGGGTCCAAGAGGTGCACAGATCCCTGAACATCACTCCACAGCCTGATGGGGCAATCCAGCCCTGCACTGACTCACAGCACCCACGTGGCACAGTTAGTGTTTATTTCTCTGCTAAATCCTGATGGAGAAAGAGACTGTACTTGCCTGAAGTGCAGTGTGATAAATTAACATCAAAGCTAAGTGTACTTTCCTGGTGTCCTTGGGAGAGCAGGAAATAGAAGAGGACTGCCTGTCCTGGAGAAGTGCAAAATGCTGACAGATCTGTCACCTGTCAGCCCGGTACAGCTTTTGTGAGACAGCTTTTCAAAAGAAATCCCAGGCAGCTTCACTCCTTAACTGGGAGCATCTCATCTGAAAGTGAGCAAGCTGGGGCAGTTCTAAGCCAGGACACCCCTCCTCCCCTGCCCTTGTCCCCCCAGCACACAGCTGTGTCCCCACCAGCCTCAGTGAGAACCACATGCAGGTTCTCAGTTAAGTTACCTTGATCTTTTCACTCTCCTTCCGTACTTGCTTTGCATTTTCCACAACAAAGACGTTGCTTTTGTTCACTTCGTTGTCAGCTCTGTGCCTCAGCCAGTCCTCGTACCCCTAAGGCACAGACACAGGCAACACAAACCCATAACAAAGTGAGTAAACCAATGAAAATGGAGGAGTGAGGATCAGAGGGACACATTAAAACAATGAATAAGGCAACCTTCCTCAGACCTCCTTCATGCCTGACAAAACATCAACCAGAGTAGCTCAGACTGAACCAATTCATTTTAAAAACCTTCATATGCATATTTGACAGATTCAGAACAGATTAAAATAACACAAAAATAATCTATACGTGGGGCATGCAACAAGCAGCTAAACTACTGTAACACATTTCTATTATTCTCAGCTTTGGTAAGAACAGACTGATAATATGAATAATACACTCAGCAGCCTGCAACTCTTTCCTATGGTAACGAAGGATGAAATTCTTCCTCTTCAGTCTTTACTGGAAGAATAAAACACTGAGATTTGGAGCAGATAGATTCTAGCTCTCCCTTCCCAGCCCCCGTAGACGAAACTTCTTTTTTTATTATTCCATCAGGCAATTTTAAATGGCATGTGTGCCTGTGATGGGAGGCAAAAGGTCTTTTAACACTGCAAGAAGATGAGGACTACACGTTTTCAGGACTAGCTGAGTGGCTGAACAGAACCTGTCCTTTCCACCTACCAACATGGGAGCAGAGCGTGGGCTGTATTTGGAGCACGTCTCTGCAAGGACTCAGGGAGCGTTTCCAAGAAGAGGAAAAACATTCAAGTAACACCAGACATACAGCAGAAAGCTTTACTGACCCTCACAGCCTGCTTTCAACAGCACAGGGATGCTTTACATTGCCAGAACAGGAGACACCCATACCCACACTCAAAATGCAGCCTCTCCTGGAAAGCACCAGTGCCTGTCTCACCCTCTAAGAGAGAGCACCAAACCTAGCAGCACATGGTGGCTTCTGAGCATATTTAAATACATGATTCTCTACCTGACTCAAAGAGCATCTTCTCCTCCCCACACTGACACCTGTACCTGTTTGATAGCTGTGACAGTGATGACAAAGAAGAGCGGGAGGCCACTGGTCACCGGGCTGGTTGGGGTGTCCACTATCACCTGCAGGGAGAAAAGCAGTGCTGAGCCCTGGGTTTCAGGCAGCAGAAGAAACCAAAACTTTGGTTACTGGGGGAAAAGGGTGCTTATCCCACTGAGGGCAGGTCAGAGCCTAGCAGAGGAGAAAGGGAACGAAGGGCTGGTTACGAAAGGGAGGGCAGTACCAGTCATCCTGAACCACTGACATGGGGAGGCTAAAAATAACCCCCATCAGCCCAAATTACCTAGGAAATATACTGCAGAACAGAACATGAATATTTAAGTAAAACAGAAATCCAGGCTAGTCTTTAAGCTCTCAAATTTGGAAGGGTCTGCATGAAGAAGGCACCATGGCTGCAGAGGGCCCTGGGGCAGAGAGCTGGATCCCTCCTGAGCTCACTGCAGTGCTTGAGCCAGCACCAAGCAAACCTTGATCACCAATGAAACCTCCAGGCTGTGGGAAAACACTGCTCCTTCTGACTGTACCAGGACTTGGCCCAAGGGTAAGAATGGCAGGTTCATATGTGGCAGGGAGCATTTCCCACCTCCCAAACACCACACCACAAACTGGTCATTTTGCCTGCTTTTCCTGGAGAGACTGGGAGCACGAGAGGCAGATGATGAGGGCTCTGATGAAAGGGATGGTGAAGCTCAGCAGAAAGGCTTTGTGTCCCCACAAAAGGACTTTGTCTCTTGTTTGTGCTTCCCCAGCACGCTCACATAACAGCAGCATTTGGATATTTATTGTTTCAGGCTGCCTGTAAAAAGCTGTGCTAAGGACAGGACTCCTCTTATCAGCTACGTGGACATTTTTGACTATGAAATGCTGCAATACTACCTGCACTACTGAACCCAGAGAGAAAAGCCAGAAGATTCTGAAGTGGAAGAGATACACCACAGGAAGCAGACAGATAAATGGCAGATGAGTTAAGTAGCAGGAGGGTAAAGTGAGATAAACACCAAAAAAATTTCCAAGGTACACAAAGCCCTGGCTCACTCAAATGGGTGTAAAGTGTTCCCAAGCAGAAAGTCTGGTGGAAACCACACTTTGGAGGAACAGCCCCCAGTGAGGATAGTGCCAGGTGTCACTGCACACAGCACAATGGTCCATCACTGGGGCAGTGTCATGAAGCTTAGGCCAGTAAGCCAAAAGTTGTCTTGCAAAAACTGGACAGGTCTTGGGAATTGAAGAACTTTGGCTTTCTGCTGAGAAAGGCAAAGTAGAGGACCTGCCCAGCAGGAGAGTTCCCTGCACTGGACAAGTTGCAGTTGTATATATTTATATAAAAATACAGCACCATTTCTGTCCACACAGATATAGGAACACAGTATCAGAGGAAGTGCCTGGAATAATTCATGTATGTATTTGGAGTTTGGACTCCCTGCAAAAACCCCATGGCTGGACACTACTCTTCCCCTTTGTGGCTGGTGAAAAGCTGAGGGACACATGAGCAACAAGCCAGGACAAAGGCAGACTCCTCTGAAACTGTTTTTGGGCTGGTTTAGGACTTCAACAGCTTAATTTGAATCCACTTAAAAGTGACAAAGTCCTCCTGTTACTTAACAGTTTCTTCTTATGAGATTCCTTAGGACACTAAGGACCACACTCCAAAAGCTATCTCCACTTTCCTCCTCAAAGAGACTCTTTGCAGATTCCTAAAATAGCTTATTGCCACCAGCTTGGTCTGCCTACAAACAACTTGGACTGTGCTCACTCCAGGCCAGCCCCTTCTGCCAGGAGATTCCCTGCAGATTCCCATCAGAGCTGCAACAGATGAACCAAAGAAACAGCTATTTGTATCTGTTTGTGTGCAGTGTTTTATGTTTAATGCACCTACTTTGTCTTAGAAAGAGCTGGATCTGCAGCCACAGAGAAATAGAAGTTTGGATAAAGTCTTTCACAACAGGTAGGGCAGATGCACCATGCAATTCCTCGAGCACTGTGACATTTCACTCCTCATGCAGCAGTCAGGGGGAACAGCCCCATTAATTTACAGAAATTTAAATGTAAGCATGAACATTCAAGATACAGGTGGCATTTTTCAAGGTATAACCCTTGGTACTCAAAATTGATGGAGTGGCCCTGGGTGACTTTTTAAGGCAAGTGATATCTCCAGCATGACAAGCACCTGGGGCAGGGGGCTGCTCTGTACAGCAGCCAGGGGATCAGGGCTGCCAGGCTGGGTTTGTTTGTTCTCTAATTGACCATGAGGGCTGCTTCCTGATTTTAGAGGTGCTCACAGAATAAAGACAAGGAGGAACAGCCAGTCTCTTCTCTCACCTGCATAGACCTGTCCCTAAAATGGGCAAGCAGCTAGACAAACCCGGTTTGTAGCTATAATCAGGAATATTCCATGCTCTCCACAGCCAGAGGGTCAATAGATAAAATGTAATAGCACGTCACTAAGTGGCCAGCTACACAAAAAGGACATCCTGACTCCAGGGTATCGCTTCAGTTCAAGGCAAATTACAAATTGGGTCTGACAAAATGGAGCAACGCCAGCGAAATGAAGAGATGGAGGCAAGCCAGCTGACGCCAGAGTAAATTGGCCTTTCATGTCACACTGCCAGGAGCAGCCACACACGGCCATGGCTCGGGATCCCCGCTCCTGCAGCAGCCAGAGGGACTGGAAATCAGAACCCTTCCTGCACAGGCAGAACATTCCAGGCACTCAGCGTTTAAACAGGAGCCTGGGAGAGAGTGACAGCCCAGTCCTGAGAGTGATAGAGTGATATCCCAGCCCTGAGAGCCACAGGCCAGCCCTGAGAGCGACAGAGTGACATCCCAGCCCTGAGAGTGATATCCCAGCCCTGAGAGCCACAGGCCAGCCCTGAGAGTGACAGAGTGACATCCCAGCCCTGAGAGTGATAGCCCAGTCCTGAGAGCCACAGGCCAGTCCTGAGAGTGATATCCCAGCCCTGAGAGTGATATCCCAGCCCTGAGAGCCACAGGCCAGTCCTGAGAGCCACAGCCCAGCCCTGAGAGCCACAGCCCAGCCCTGAGAGTGATATCCCAGCCCTGAAGCACCAACACCCTGCAGCAGCCACACGCTGCCTTGTCAGCTGCTGGGGTGGAGTCTGGGGCCTGTTTCCAGCCCCAGAGCTGGTTGTGTGCTGAGGGTTTAAAAGGTGAACAAAGGCACTGCAGTGATTGTCCCAAACTCCCCTTGCCCCAGTGCATTTTGACAGCTTGCTTTTCTTGGATGACAGAACAGAAAATGAGTATTCTACAGGATTTGCCCCTCCACTCAAGTCACAAAGCAGAGCAGGAAAAGTTTGTGCCTGTAATAAACTTGCTGTTCTGCCCATGCAGAGCAACTTCCTGAAGCTTCAGGTTTCCAAAACCCATCCTACACATTTTCTGAATTTTACTGAGTACATCCTATCTCTCCTGCTTGCCTTGAAACTCACGATATCTGAGACATAAAAATATCATATCACTTGGGAAAACAGAGTTAAGAAACAGAAGTAGTAATGGTGACAAAAAATAGATCTTAATCATGTAGCATTAAGTGTATTTTCAGTGCTTGAATGATCTTAACAGTTAGAATTAAGATGACTTTCCAGTGTTTCAGAAGTCATTCAAACCCCATCTCAGACAGGCCCAGATATTTTAACTATTTTTACTCCTTGGATGGTGTGGCAGAATTATAACACAGCTTCCAGCTTAAAAATTTCCAAACTTCTTACGAGCACAAACAGTTTCAAAGCTGAATTCCTGCTCAAGCTGTGTTTAACATCAGTGCCTAAATAAAACTCACTCTTAGCATCAAAGCTCTTACCTGCACGAGGAAGATGATGAGGAAGTAGAAGTTGGCAATTCTTCGAAACTGCTCAAAAAGGTTCTTCGGGAGGAAGTTCCAGAGGGTGTACTGTGGGGAGAGAGGGGGACTCACAACCAGGCCAAGGCTGGCAGGGACCAGAGCCACACACAGGGTCTGCACAGGAGGGGACAGGAGCTGTCCCCTGACAGGGCAAGGGAAGCACAGCCAGGGGCTGTCAGCCTGGAGGGGCCCGGGCAGAGCTCCAGCTCCCAGAGCCAAGCCCAGGAGCACAATGCCACTGGTGCTGAGATGCCACCAAATTCCTGCTCCAGCTCCCAGCTCCAGCTCGCCCTGCTGGACCACTGAACTCACAGTGAGACAACTTCTGAAAAGGCATTTGTGGACACACGATTTCATTACAACATAACCCACAGTGGATCTATCTTTTCCAAATTCCCAAAACCATCTTAGAGCTGCTTTTGTTAAAAAAAAAAAAAAAGTCATGGCTGCCCATACAAATTCAGTATTAGGTTGTGCTTCATTATAATTTTAAGAAGGCTGCTGAATCATTTACTTTGGAAAGCATGTGGAATTTAAAAACAACATGGAAAATAATGGGTCTAATATCTATCTTTCAGTCTGTCTGGAATAAAAAAAAAAAAATAAGCACTTAAGTCTCAAGACCAACGTCCACTTAATTATAAAAGAGACTGGTCAGGTCCCAGGCTTAGCAAATATAAAAGGAAAAAAGAGCAAGGACATAACATTCAAAAATAAATCAAGGAAGAACTAAAATTAGTGCTAAAACAAACCATTTGTCAGGGAGGGAACTGAGATGGGGGAAGGTGTCCTCACTGAAGGCCCCTCCTGCGTGCCAGGGAAACATCAACGAGAATGCTACACAAGTTAAACACGGACAGGCTGAAAGCTTTTCCCAAAAATAAACCCAGACACTCAAAAACAGATAAGATCCAAGATGTATAAAGGGAGAAAGGAGAGGGAAAAACCCCCTTGCAGCTCAAGTACAGCAAAGCTGGAGCCTAAGTGTGTGCTGAGCATCACGAGTGCTGAGCGCTGGGATGCGTATCCAGCTGTGTTGACAATATGGAATGCCACTTGTTTGATATTTTACTCGAATTGCCTTCAAATCTTCTCAAATAGCTTCATGAATGTCAGGGAAAAAAGCTAAGCAGAAGGCAGATGGGTGTCATCACAGTTTTCCACCATAAACAAAAGCTGCATTAATACCATATGAATGTTTCCCCCCCTTTCATCCAAAGGGATAAACAGAGCATGGTTATTTTTGTCCTATCTCAAGAAAGAAAAATCCCACAGAATTAAAAAAAAGGAGGGATTCATATTTTTATGTCCCTTTACAAAATAATGCCACTCCCTTTTGCAAATTTGAGTTGCTGTTATCTCATGCTGTATTATACACCTAATCTGTCTTTTCTTCCCAATGGGGATGCCAGAAAACTTTAAAAAACACACCAAAAAAAAATCCCCAACCCCACAAAATCAATATGTCCATGTGCTTTGCTCTCATCCAGCCTACAAGAAAGGAATTTGTCCACACCCCCAATGGCATTGATAGGATGAAAAAAATGCCAAGAGAGACTGGAACTGTGTGTAAGGGCTGTAGCAGGCTGCTCCACTTGCAGAGGCACCTTTGCATCCATCCCTGAGTGTGGATATTCTCAGTTCCGTCAGAAAGAAAGAACAGAGAATTTCCCACAGGCTGGGAATCTTAGAGGAAAATAACTCAAACAATTATCTCCTCTCTTTCTGTAACCACTGTTCATAGATATAGTTTGCTATTCATAGCACTCCAATAATGTTAGAGGTTTTCACCTTAAGACCAATCAGGACTGAAGTCCACGACTGTTCCTATAAGAACTGTAGATTTTTTAATACTATACACTATAATAAAGTGTCTTTGAGCCTTCTGCATCATGGAGTCAATGCTAATTACTCAGGGAACGCCTATTTGACACCTGAGGAATGGGGGCTCTGCCAGCTTCCAAACCCCCCAGCACAGGAAAGCAGGGCAGCACCCGAGCAGCAATCATGCAGACGATGCCCTGGGCAGGCAGGGGGCTCACCTTGGAGGAGACAATCCTGTTGTCACAGAACTTCTGTGCCACGTAGGCCTCTGTGTCCGACACGGGGCGGTGCCCGACCACCACGGTGCGCGTCCCCACGCGCTTCTCCTCGCCAGCACACTGCCAGCAAAGGCAAAAACACCTGTTAGCTCCAAACGACACTAACATTGCATTACCAGCTTCCACACCGTGCTGCTCGCTGGAAACCAGGCAGCTGCAGCTCAGAGATTCACCCCTCTGCCCCAGCCAAACACAGAGAATGGACAAGAACGCATCAGGTCATGCAGCAAAACCGAGGATGTGCTGAGCCTGAAACACACCTGTGCTCAGCCATCAGCTCAGGACCACAGCCTGCCCTACACCCCACCAGCACAGGTCACTGCACCCCTGCCCTGTGCAGGACAGCTGCTGCCTCTATCTGCAGCCCGTGCCAGGTTAGTTTTCCTTCTTGAAGGAGAATGTGTCTTTATCAAGCACTTCAAGGCAGGTGTAAGAGTTATAGGAATATAATTCAGCATCTATACATCTCTTCCTGGTCCTGACCTGGAGGATCCTTCAGCTCTGGGTTTATTCATTGCATGGAGGACGATGGCAACTGCACCCTCCCTTACTCACTCTTCTGTCCAACCCTCAGGCCCATGCAAAATGTCTCAGCACCACACTGGTACACACAGATTTAGTGCTCAGCTCAAAAAAACCAAAAGGGTCTGCTTCTACTATTTAAAAATCTCAGCTAAAATCACGAATGATGAAGCAGACAGTTTCACAGCACAAACTCCTCAGGATGACACACATGCTGCTGGGAAGCCAGCTGGGCTTGCTGGGGGTTTAATTTAAAGCAGAATGAGATGTCACAAGTAAATGTCAGCCTCACGTCATGGGGGCCTGATGACAGCCCCACTGCTCAGCAGCAGGACGAGGGAACTGCAGCAGAATAACCTCAGCAGGGAAGCAGGGCTGCTCTGCAGGACAGCACAGCCCTGCACAAAGACAAATACCTGTGATCAGCAGCACGGGGCTCCAGCAGAGACCCAGCCACCCCACAGGAGGTGACAGCACCTGCAAACCACAGACAGATCCCCCAGTCCAAAGGAGAGGATGCTAACCCATAGCAAACAAAGTATCTGAATGCACCAAAAGTACCAGAATGCCTCGATTTCAATGTACCTCTTCGATATTTCCAACTTCTTGTAACTTCTTCTAAAACCTTTCCCAGCTTGTGGCCAAGCCGAGGCCAGGCAGGTCCCCACAGCTCTCAGCACTGTGAGCTCTGTCTCCATCAGCCTCCAGCTCTGGCCAGCCCAGCACACTCAAGTTTCTCAGTGGACCAGAAAACGACAGAACTATGAAATAGTTTAAAAATCAGCTTTTCATTCTGTCCATGTTCCCCCTTTCATATAACAAAGTGTCCTTGCCACAGATGCTTACAGCCAAGGGAGAAGACCTGGCTGGCACCAGGAAACATTTTGTGATGCTGAACTTAAAATTACACAGTGAATTTAAAATGCCCACTATGAGCAAATGGGGGAAGAAGGGTGAGGGGGAAAGAGTGGTGTTAGACCCAGGTAAGATTTCCTTAGAGTTCAGTTTTCAAATTTTAAAACATGAATAGCGAAGACATTTGTCAGAGTCTATGGTTTGAGGGCATTATCAGGCAGCAGGGCTGCTAAAACACCAGCAGACACTCTTCATACCCCACTCAGTCATACTGATCCTCAACCCTACAGCTTGCTTGCTTTGAAACCCCACCAGAGCAGGTGTCAAAACTGCCAAATCCCTGTCCTGAGTCAGCTGCCCAGCACGAGCTCAGCCTGCTGCAGATGGATGCTCCAGGAGTGCCCTGGACCCAGCTCAGCATCCCTGTCCAAAGGGCTCACTGCAGGCAGCTTGTCAAGGTGCAAACAAAACCCAGCTAGAGAAAAGGTGTTCTGAAGAGAAACATGCTAAGAGAGAAGGCCTGGACTAACTGCTGCTTGGGGAAAGTGTCTAAACCAAAAATTCAAACAGTTAAAACCGATGGACCTGGAGCAGCAACAACTGAATGGATCCTGCTGCACCAGGAGCAGGATCTGCCCAAAGGAAGCAGCAGCTCTTCCCTTCCTCTGTTTCTCACCCATATCTGCAGCACCTTTCATTAAAGAAGTGCTTTTCCACCATGCCTGCACTTGGGGAGGTGTGCTGACCGCTCTCACTACAGCCATCCTCACAGCTCCAGTGGCTGATGCCTAGACCAAGAGGATCCTCATGCCCTACACGATGTCCCTGCACCTCCTGGCAGAGCCAGCAGCAGCCACCAGCACCCCCAGCAGTGACCACCTCCACCAGCTCCCAAACGTGGGCAGGGTGGCACACAGTCCCAGCTCGGGAACACCACCATCCTCCCAGCCACACCACCAGCAAACAGCACCTCTTCCAAACTACAAACCAGAGCCAAAAAAGGTTCCCTGATCTATCTGCTACATTATGCAGGTGCCAGCCACGGTCTCACCAACCTGTGCCCCAGGAGCAAGAGGCAGAGCCATCCATCCACGCCACAGCAGACCAGGCAGCTGAGACAGATGTCCCCACGTTGGTGCCCTGTCCAGGCTCTGGAGCCAGGCGTGCCTGGTGAGCATCCCTGCAGCCCAGGGAGGAAGCGACAGCTTCCCCTGCCCGCCGGCACAGCGCGGGGAAGGAGCAGGGTCAGGGTTTGCCACTCACACGCACTGGCACAGAAACCACAGAGCTCTGCTTAAAGCACTTCTGGAACAGGGTACACAAGGATCTCCTGACTACCCACAGAAAGCGTGGTGTATGTGAAAACTCAGAGCAGAGGAGAGCCCAAACTCAGGTGTGGTGTGTTGGCAAGCCACACCGAGTTATCAGCACCAGCTCCCAGGAGGGCTTTCACCCTCCAGTCCCCTGCTGCTCACCTGCAGCATCACCTACACAGTGAGTGCAGTGCCAGGCTAACAGTGGCACTGTAACCCCACATGCACCCCAGCCCTCCTCCATGGTCTAACCAGGCTCCCAGCACTCACAGCACTTCATTTCCCACTCCCTCAACACCCCACAGTGGCACAGCCACACCAGAGGCTGGAAGGCTTCACACCCCATCTCTCCCTTCCCCAGCCCCAGAAGGTGGGGAGTGCACCCCAGCTGCAGCAGGAGGTGCTGGCTGAGCTCAGCAATTAAAGCTCTCCCCTTGAGGAGCCCAGCCTGGCCCTGGCCGGGTCCTTAATAGATTGCTACATCTTAATAACAGCTCTCAACAGGGACTTAGAGGCAGATTTAGGGAATAACTGCCAGGCTTTTGGGAAAATTATAAAATATGCAGATTAGCACGGAAAGGATTTAGACGACTTTTTCCGACTGCTTTTCATGAAAAATTTTAATTCTGATGGAAAAAAAAAAAACAAAAAAACATTACTTGGATGCAATTCAAGCAGCTGCCTTGTTGCTTGGTGGGTTTTTCATAGCCCACAGTTCAGAGTGCTGGAGTGAGCTCGTGCAGGCAAAAGCCAGAGTTTAGAGCCAAGCCTGCCAAGAAGATTATTCAAGAAAATAAACAATTGCATTCCATTCCTAGGCACTCTCTCACCTCCCTGGGCTGGAAGCATGGTGTTTGTGTGAGCACTGGCAGAAGCAGAGCTGTCTGCAGGGATCAGCAGTGCCAGGCTGGGCACGGTGTGGGGACAGTGCCAGGGAAGCCACTCTGCATTGTCCCACCAAGCCTGGGGGATGTGGGGATGCTGGGAGGTGACCACAGACCCTTCTGCTGTCCCTGCATGTCCCTGCCACCCAGAAGAGCTCCCAGCAGATGGATGGGAGCAGCACCAGGGGGACATGGCACACACCAGGAACTGAGAGGAGGGAAGGAAGGAAGGAAGGAGGCATTTCTGAGCAGAGCCACTATCCCACCTGCACCACCTGAGGACCAGCCCCAGAGATGCAGGGGTCTCCTGAATGCTTCAAGCTTCAGTTCAGAGCTCCTGTTCCACTCCCAGGGTCCCTAACCAAGCCTACCAGCAAGTCAATCTCCCAGCAGGGCATCCAAACCAGACTCCTCCTGAAGGGGCTCAGCTGGAAGACAACACTCAGAGTCAGACACAAATCACAGGAGATAAAGATGAGGCAAGCCAGGCTGTTGTGCCAGGAGCATCCCCCAAGCTGGCTGCCTCTCCTGGCTCTGCTTGGGGCAGGTCCAGGTGCCCAGCTGCACCTGCATGGGACACAGGGCTGCTGCTGCAGCACCACCCTTCTCTGCCAGGGAGAAACTCACACATCAATGTGTTCTGGCAAGTGCTTTGATGTAACCTAACCTTCCCATACTTGCACCTTTTATAAAGCCCACACATACTGCCAGAAGCAGCAGTTCTGAAATCGAGGCACTAGGGGAGATAATGCCTATTTTCTTACATTGCCCAAACTTAAAAAGCCCAACTATGTGCCCACAGAACATCACCTGAGGCTTGGCTTTTCACTATAAATTTTTCTTTGAGGAGGTAGGAACGGGTATGATTTGAAGGCATCAGGCCAGGAGTGAAAATGCCCATGGATGCAATAACCCAACATATTGATGACTTGAAGCTGTTGGACCATTACACAGAGGCTGCAGAATTACATTTGCAGCCCGCAGCAGTCCCCAAATTCTCCGCCTGAGTTTGGGCAATTGTCCCTTCGAGCCCTTTCCCCTTCTCCATCTGTGCCCTCCTCGCACAGAAATGTCCCTCCCTGGGGAGAGGCTCCTCCTCAGCACCCCTCCCCACTTCTGGGAATCCATCCCATCACCTCGCACAGCGCCCATGGCACCAGATAAAAGCTGCAAACCTGGGTAAAAATTACCAAATCTGGGTAAAAATTAACGGAGTTAGACTGAGTTCAAGAGGAGAGGTGAGCCTGGGCTCTGAACTCACTGCTGACAAGGAGCCACTTCAAGAGCACTATTTCTAGGGCAGCTGCAAACAGGGTTTAATTATATCCCCCATATGGAAAGCAAGTGTCTGTGCTACCTTCTGGCCCTGTTTCCAGAAAAAAAACAGCAGCAGAACTAAAACCAAAAAACCACCAGCATTTGATTTACTACAGTTCCAGAAAGCAACAAAACCAGAACTAACTAGTAAAAAAAACTTCTCCTTTCATGTTTGCTGACGATAACTTTAAGCCACAAAGTAAACACAAACAACTCATAGAAAACAGATCTAATAAAAACCACAGGCATTTAAAAAAAATCATCTGCTAAACCCAGACATTATACAGCACAAGTACAAAGCTGAAACATTTGAATGAAATCACAGCTTATATTAAATATATGCAAAAGAAAGATTAAATCACATTACTTGGCTTCAATCTCATGAATAGTTTAAAGTCTAATTGCTCCTGCATTGTTCCATTTATCATAAAAGTTGTAGAGAAGGCGACCTGATTTACAAAAAGAGCTTGCAAAAATAACAGCACCTCCCAAAACAGCCTGTTCTAGCTCCTGTTTCATTTAGCCTCAGAAGAACAAAGGAAAACACATCCACAATTTTAAAAAGCCTCCATAAATTTACCGTAACCTCCCCAAAACATCCATCAGCCTCGGGAAGTTGCTCAGCACATCAGCCTCATTGCCCAACCGATATATTTTTAATTGAGACTTCTCCTTGCCAATTTTCCTGTGACTCTTTGTCCTCAGTCGTTTCTATGAGGGTACAAACCAGGCTTTGAGAATACCCTCAATAATTCAGCAGCCTGGGCTGTGCTTACCCACACCGAGCACATACTGCAGCAGATCCCCTGCTTTAGAGAGAGAGCTCCATCGACCAGGACCAGCCCCAGCACTCTCCCTGTGCCTGCATGACAGGGTCAATAACATGCACAGACCTCGGAAAAAACAAACAAACTGTATCTGAAACACTGAGAGCTCATAGGTCCAGGGGAAGGGCTGAAGGCACACACTGCCCGACCTCATTTCCCACTGGACAGGACTTTGCTGCTCATTCCTGAGCAGGATGGGAAGGCTGGAACCTTGGGAAAACAGCAGGTTGAAATTTCAACCAGCATCCCTTCTACTGTGCTGAGGCTGAAGCTCCCACTGACATTTCAGCCAGGGACAGAACATGACCACCAAGGGGTGACCAAGCCAGCTCCAGCCAAGGTGGGGGGCAGCAGAGATAACCATGAGAACCCCCAGACCTAAAGAAAAGGCAAGGGCAGAAGAGGAGCCTTGGGAAAAGGGCCAGCACCTGGGGGTTTTTACAGCTCAGTCAGCACGTGATGGGGCTCAGCACACAGACCTCACCCCTGGGGATGATACAGCAGTACATGACGAGCTCCAGCACTGCACCAGAACCAGAGCACACCATCCTTAAAGCAAGTAGAAGTGCAGCCAAGTGAGGGGCACCAGCCAGAGCCCATCCCCATGTCCCCTCTGTCCCCAAGACCTGCTGCCTCACCATTTGGGCTGACAGGGAGATCACCTTCACCAAGGACAGAGGGCTGGGGAACAGCAGAGCCCAACCAGGCTGCATTTCCTGGAAAAGCTGACTTAGCCAACAAAGCCACTGATAAAAACAGACAGAGACATGGCTGGGTGGAGAGAACAGGGGAAAAGGCTACTTGAAAGATTTCATAAGGGTGGAGAGAGGAAATACAAAAGTTTTTTTCCCTAAGTAATAAATTTAAAGGAGAGCCCAGCCCTATCCTGGACTTGAGGAGTGCCATGGACAGGGGTGACAGCTGAAAAGACCTTTTTTGGCACGGATTTTGTTTTTCCTTCTGGAGGCAGTCTACCCTCAAACCAGGCAGCACTGCATCTCCCCAGCAAGCATGCCCCAATGGCTGCAATCACAGCTTCTGTTCAGCAGCACTCTGTACAAAGCCAGCTCCAGGAGTGATGCAGAAAGCCAAGCCCAGATGGGATCAATTGGGGCAGCATTACTCCAGTGCTGCTGCTTTGTGCAAAATCTGTTGCTCCTGCTCAAACACAACCGCCGACCTTCGCAAGTTTTCAGCATCTCAATTCTTCTTTTCCCTGCCCTGCTGGCAGCCAGGGTTATGAAACCATTGCTCATCTTGAAACACAGGCAGCAGATCTTTATTTTTGGCAGTCCAAAAGCAAAGTTCGACCAGCATGCCGCCAGCATATAAAATTCAGGCTCATAGGAACACCTCAGGCTCGAGAACAGAAAAAGGACTTTGAGGAAGAGCCAAATGTTTTGCAGAGGTCACAAAGCAAATACAACGAGGTCTTCCTGTCTTCAAAACTCTTCCTCCCTCCTCTCCCCGGCTCAAGCTGTGCACATATGTCTGTTCATCAGCAGCTATTTTAGCAGGGCAGCAAGCTCTCCAGAGCAGTGATTTGGCCTGGCAAAAAATTGAAATAAGAGCAAAATGGAAAAAACCTCCCAGTTTGCAACTGTCAGTGCTTGCATCACCCAGCAGAGCTATAATTTGTTGGTTTTCCCGTTGTTTTCTGGTCCCCTGAAAACCTGAGCTCTTCAGTTATGGAAACAAAAATCCCCTAAATACTATGTTATGTATCCCAACTCAGCCAGACCTTACTCTAACCTCTGCCACCTACAAACATTTTGCCCCTTTTTAAGTTTTCCCAGCATTTCAGAGCCAGGCTGCCAGCTGACTGGCCAGAAGCCCATTTCCCAGAGCACTTTCTTGCCTTTCCCCTGGGAAGCAAGCCTGCCTGGCTGAGCACAGTGCAGGGCAGAGGCTGCAGGCTGCCCTGCCAGGGCATAGCTCACCACAGCACCCCAGAAGGCAGGGCTGGCCGCCAGGGCCATCCCCAGGGGAGCTGTCCCATCTCCCAAACAGCCCCAGGAGGGAGGGCAGGCAGGTCCAGCCTGCAGGGGCTCCCCGAGTCCTGCACCAGCATCCCGGGGTGCCTCAGCCCCCACGGTGGGTACCCAGGTCCCAGCACCTCCCATGCTCCTCACTCACACGGGGTCACCTCAAGTTTTCAATTCCAGAACCGTAGAAGCTGTGCTTTGCTAGCTCTGCCCCTCGCTGCACTACAGACAAATGTTTCCACGGAAGCAGCAGGAGATGAAAGGGAAAAGAGGAAGAAATCACCTATTTCACCCCCCACTCCACGTGAGCCAAAATCAGCTCCACGTGACCCGGACCACACTGGGAATATTTTCATCTCTGGGTACTACAACGACCAACAGACTGATCCTTGGGGCCTGCAGGCACAGTCACGCCAGGATCAGTGCAATCCAGCCAGCCAGGACAGAAATCCCCACCGTGTGGCCTAGGCCTGTTTATCTCCAGGAAATCCTCTGGCTCCTGTGGCGGCCGGGCTGGGGAAGGCAGCAGGGCAGAGATGAGAGAGTCCCACAGCACACAGCCCAGCAGAGACACAGCGACACTGCGGGGTTTCAAAGCAGCTGAGCTTTCACTGGAGCTTGGGGGTTCCACCACAGTGCACCCCAGCAGCAGAGCCAGCCCCTCCCGTGCTGGAGAGCATCCCTGGGCATGGCTCAGCCATCTCCAGCAGTCTCCTTCCCCAGCCAGGCACCAGCAAGGGTGTGCCTGCTCTCACCCTTACCAACACCAATCCTTCACCCCAGGCTTCCTCTCTCTGCCTGACTGCTTCCCGCCCTGCACTCACTGCAATGGGATTGCCAAGTGGAAAGTCCCACCTCCAACCACTTAACTGGGAGAAACCACCCCACAGAAGTTATGTGCTCCACAATGTTAATTTGGCTGCTAGAGGACAACAGCCCTCTGGGCATCACAGCTGATTTTACTGCACTCCCTCCCTGAGCAAACAATGTGAGAAAAGGTGAGCTGTAAGGAAGGAGGAAAAAACAAAAAGAATAAAAACCTTCCACAACTCAGACTGAACAAAAGTGGCATGCAAAACACCACCCAAAGCAAACAGAAAAAAAATTCATTAATACTGCATTTCAAGGCTGGCTTTGCAGCCCCCTGAGTGCAGTCTGAGTCCCTACAGATAGCAGCTGCTTGGCTTTGTATGAATGCTGGGGAGGAATTACACAGAAATCATAATAAAAGATGGAAGGGCTGCTCACAAAAGTGGATTTTTTTTCTCCCTGCATTTAATTTCCCGGCAGTGAGATTTATTTTTTTTATTTTTTTCCATTTTAAGCCAATTGAGACTCCAGCAACAGAGCAGAGCGTTGCTGCAGTCAAGCAGTATTTAATTTGTATTACTGCTGAAGAGATCTTGGATGGCAGCACCAAAGAAGCGCTTCAAATTGTCTGGTCTTGCCTGTTGCACATCTTACTCAGCTTTTCTAGGTCCTTTACAGCACAAGAAACAGAGCATCCCTCTGGTTTGCAAACCAATGCATTTGCCACAATACTGCAAACAAATTACATGGACCAAGTGAGCAATGTCTGCTTCCCACTTCAGTCACCTCTCAAGACTCTTGTTAAGGTACACAGCACACTTTAAGGCATGCCAGATGAAGAGATTCATTGAAAACACACAGTGAGAAATGACTGAGCCCTCCATAAGCAAGGCTGGAGTCCTTTCACCTATAGATCCTGAAAAAACAGCTGAAAACAAGAGCAAAAAGCCTGCAGCAAAGCATTACTCAGCAAAGGCCACAATGGAGTTTAACAGGAATCCTGTTCAAGATGGGAAACAGAAAAGAAAAGCCTGATTTGAGAGCAAAATACCCAGCTAGAACAGCCTTGCAGGGGCTTACACCTCCTTCTGCTGCAGGAGGAAAACAAAAAGCTTTTCACAAACAACTGGATCATGCACTAAGCTTTCATTAAGGAGGGCAGGACAAATGTCTCTGAAGCACTGTCAATTAGGCTGGATGGCCAGAGGAGATATGCCTTTAGACTAAATGGGCTTCAGCTGGAATTACATCCCCAGCAGCAAAACTGAGGTTTGGGGAAAAAAAACCACTGGAGTCAGCAGGAGGCAACAGGTGCCCACAGGAGTGGGCAGAAGGGGTTGCATAAGGAGATAAACAGTTTAGAGAGCATTGGCTCTCATCAGCATCTGTGGCAGGGAGCACACCTGGGAGAGCACAAAAAACGATGGAAAGGAGGAGAAGCCAAACCTAGGACAGCTTTCCTCCCACCAGGGAGCCTCAGCTCCTCTCCCCACCCCACTGTCCCCTGTGGGGCTCAGTATCCAAATGCACTTTGCAGCCATCAGAATGGTGCCCTGTGCCAGTCACTGCCCAGCAGCTCCCTGGGTTTTGGCCCAGCCTGAGAAAGAGCCCATAAGCAAAAATAAACATATATATTTAATGCATCTCTATATATTGCTTATATGCATATTTAATGTGCATATATTGCATGCATGTATATTTAATGCATATCTAGCTATTGAAGGCACTGCAGCCTCTGGGCAGAACAGGCCTTTCCTGACCCAGCAGCCGTGCTGCTGCCAAGAGCCAGCTGAGGGCAGGAAAGAGGAGACCTTTTAAAAGAGGGAAGTTTCAGTTTCCCCAGGCTACAAGTTAGTAAATCAAGCTTTAAAGCAGTTTGCCACTCGCTGCCATCCCCTGCAGCACACAGGCAGCAGCAGCAGGGTTAAGGCACTCCACAAAACAGCTCCGTGCTCAAGTCTTGGAGTCAAGCTTATTGTGAAAAAGCAAAAATACTGACTGCCCAAATCAGATGTTAGCCAGTTCAGGCAAACCTAGCGAAGCAGTCACTGGTGGCATGTTGGGTAAGTGAGGGCAGTTCAGCAAACTGCAGCGTGCTGGTCACACCAGAGCAGCAGGGGCTGGGGCTGGCCGTGGAGCCAGCCTGTGGGAAGGGTGCAGGGAGCCAAACTACTCCCAATTACTGTGCAGTCATTTCAATGATAGTAACAGAAATGGCTTACCATCATCAGCAACCGAGCAGTGTCCTTGTTAGCTGTTTGCAATGAGCAGGACCCCCGTGACTGGCAGTGTCCCTAAGGGCAGGACAGGCTCTGGGCACAGCCCATCTCCCTGTGCCCTGCCTGCTGTGCCCACTGCTAACAGCAATCTGGCAGTGTGAGCTCTGAGAGGCAGCAGGTGATCCCAAACACCACAGCCCTGCTCCCCCAGCTGCTGGGCCAGCCCTGCCTCAGCCCACTGGCTGCACGGCCCCCACAAGTTACAGAAAGCTGCAAATCCCCAGGCAAACAAGGGAAAACACTAAAAAAACCCCACCACTGAACCTCAATATTGCTTGCTAATTGAAGTAGGAGAAAAAAAAAAATCTTGTCTACTTGCAAGAGGTGAGGGAGCTGTCTGGGGCAGAGCTGCAGAGGGGTGCCAGGCTCCCCTGGCCCCCACAGCATCACCTGTGGGGCTCCAAGGCCAGGCCTGGACACAGGTGTGCTGGCTGGGGAGCACAGGCAGGTGAAGCCCACAACACCCCGTGTATAGCACAAAACCTGCTCAGGAAAAACCAGCCCGTCCTTCCCAGACCTCAGAAAGCACAGAAACATTTCCAATGTGAGCAGTGAGAAGCAGATTTCAGTCTGGGTGCAGAGGTAAGGCATCTTCCAAGACAACAGGGATTGCCTGTCCTGGCACAGGGCACACTGCTGCCCTGGCCTCTGAGCAGGGGACACATTTGGGCAGAAAGGCACTGGTGACTGCCCCAGCCACACAGGAAAACCTCCCCACTGCCCTCCAGCCTCAGCACCCACTCCCACACACAATAAACACAGGAAACTCCCCTGGAAAATCCCCCAGCAAACAGTGCCAGGGAAGGGCAAATGGGTTAACAGCACACTCGGTCACCCTGTGCCCAAGCTGCTCGGAAAATTCCCCTTCCCAGGCACCCTGCTGGGTGAGACCCTCACCCCTGCAATGCCAGCTCCTCTGGAGGCTCATCTTGGCCACACAGATGGTCCCCTCTTGGCCAGCCCAGCGTTTTCTCAGCAAAGATAGTGGGTTTGAACCTCCCAAGGGAACACAGTCCCACAATGCAAGGAATTACACAGCTGGGACTAGAGATGCAAGCATGGTGCCACGGGAGGAAGATGCCCATGGGGACCAAACCTGCTCTGCTAACAACATGATCACTGGCAGACAGCTGATTTGGGTGGGAAGGTTTCATCTGACTTACAGACACCATGAATGCTCTCCATCAGTTTTGCTTTTAACTAACACTTAGAAAAAATAAATCTCTCCACTAGAGACAGCTACAGCCAGAAAACAGCAGTTTTAATCAGAAAGGAAACACATAAACCAAAGGCAACAGGATGAAATTAAAGGCAAGGCTGAAAAAGCTTGTTATTAATAGGTGTCCTGTTTGCTTTTACAAATTTTATTATTAAAAGCAAATTGCCATGTCTTCAGCTGCAGCTCCAGGCAGCTCAGCTCCGAACCTCTCCTGCACAGCCCAGACAATCATCATTACTCTCAGCAAAATAGCAGCTGGGGACAAAAGTGGCATGGAGGGAAGAAGAAAATACAGCAAAGACTCGTTATTCTCCAAAGAAGAAAATACAGCCAAGACTCGTTATTCTCCACAGAAAAGTTTCAGCATGCCACAGGTTTAATTAGAAGCATCACTTATCATTAATGTTTGACCGGTGCTTTCCAGCCCTCCCTACATTTCCAACTTCCCAGACTTCAACTGAACATATGAACACATGCAGCTGTTTATCCCAGGCCAAGCTTTTTGTTTGATTTTTATTTATTTTTAGCCAAATGGCTGAGTTATTTCTGGGAATAAGGCTACAGTTAGGAGGCATTAGAGAGGAAATGTTTACAGGAGTCTGAGAAACCCTTATGTCCCCCAGAACCTGAGAAACCCCTGTGCCCCCTTTTTCCAGGGAAGGAGCAATAAGGGATAGCAGCCCTAAGCTTTTTGCAGTCCCAGCTTCCCTATTTGAGCCTCCCTTGACTTCCCTGTGGTCAAGCATGGGCTGCCCTGTGGCTGCTGCAGGGGAACTGGCCTGAGCACGGGGAATGCTGCTATCACGCTCAACACATCTTGCAAAACAAAATTCCAGCAACTTGCACAAAAAATTCAAGTGGCTCCATTAAAATCCATACTCTTGAAGTGTGGGATTTCTCCAAGCAGAACTGGCACCTGGTGTCACAGAGACACCCCAGCCCCAACCTTTGCTGCTTGCAGGTTTTCCTCACATCAATGAAAGCAAAACACTTCCTGCAGAAGCTGGCAGTCAGGTATCTGACATGCAGCCTCACTCTCCAGGTGTTAACATGGCTGGACTGGGGGGAAAAGACAACTCCTACAGCTTCCAACTCCTAACTGTAATCATCTTTATTATTAGAATAGGAACTGCAATCACACACTAATGTTTGGCTCACACTCTGTGGGAAAAAAAAAACAAGTGTGAAAGAAAATCACAGATGTGCTCTGTGTCCAAAACCAGATTTTATTACACACTTGCTTTATTGCACATCCTAAAGATGGGAGTGTAAATCAGCATCCTCCACTGCAGCCTTGGACCCCTTCCACACCCCTGAGCTGGGCAGGGACCAGCCCCACACTGCCAGTGCCAGGGGCTCTCCCCATCCATCCCTGCCCCTTCTCGCCCACTCCCCAGTGCCAGTGGGGAATTTATTTCCCACCTAAAAAGTGATTTTGGGCCATTTCCCATTTTCAGCCATCTGAACAGGTCTCAGTGGGGTATCTTCCTGCAGAGCTGCAGGCAGGACCCACCCCACAGGACCCCAAAACCAAGCTGGGGGTACCCCCACTGCTGGCACCGGAGAGAGGGATGCAGAGCCCAGGAGAGGAGCAGCAAGGGAACATCAGTGCAGCCTGTGACAGGGCACAGGGACAGAGCCACACGGGCCCAGCCCCTGCACACACACCTGAGAGGCACCTTCTGCCCCCAACACCAAGCAAACAGTGCTGAGAAGCAGCAGCTCACAACAAGCCCAGCACTTGCCAAACGCCAGGGATTTACCAGCACACGGGCTGCAAAGAGGATCAGGCCCCAAGGTGTTTAATTAAACTGGAATAACACAACTAAGGTCCTATTGTTACACACTGCACAAACACACGAGTTTTTCTCCCAATTACAGAGGGTTTGTTGTTTTCTTACTTATCCTAGGTTTTGAACACAAGCAGGAGAGTACCAGAGCAAGGAGCTGCACTGATTGCAGAGGCAGGAGACCCACGACAAGTGAGCACCAGCCAGGGGCTCAGCCAGCAGCAGGCACCCCAAGAGGAGGGAGAGCACCCTGGGGTGCTTCACCCACCACCCCGGGGTGCCTCACCCACCACCCCACCCTTCGTGCACCATGAGCAGGGTCACAGCTCCCAGGACTCGCTTCCAGACTGGCCTTAAAATAAAAGCAAACTGGGAGGAAAATGGAAACAATGGGGGCATCAGTAACTTCTCTTTCTGAATTTCTCACTTATCTCTCAGGCCAGCCCGAGTGGGCAGTGCCCTGCAGGCCTGGCAGAGCTGTGGTGCAGAGCTGTGGCCCCGGGGTACAGCACAGGGAGCAATCCGTGAGAAAAAGCACCCCAGTGCAGGACACAGGGAGCAGCACTGCCCAGCCAGCTGGCAGGAGGACACTGCTCCCCCAGCCTGGAGGAGCCCAGCAGAGCTGAGAGACCCCAGCCCCTCCCTGGGCACCCACACACTTCCCCACTCCACTCCCACAACAGCCGTACCAGCAGCAGCAGGCTAAAAATAAGACTCCAGAGCTAGAATCCGTTTCCAAAAAAGAATTAAAGTTATGTTTCAAGTTGACAGTATCTCCTAAAAGTGGAATAACCACGGCAGTTCAATCCCACCTCCCCGCAGTGATCCCAGCCCCACTCTTCCCTTGACAGGGATTATTTTGGTGGTGCAAATCAAAGTTCAGAATCCAATTTGTTTCTGCAGAGCATCAGTCTGTACCCCCAGGCAGCTATGCAGACTCACATGCACCACTCTGCCCTTCCTGCTGTTCCTACCATCCCATTTCATACCCTATCCAGGACAAGAGTTTACAGGAGGGAAACACAGAGCCACAAACAGTCATGCTGATAGGGCAAGTCACCTCCACTGTGCCTAAGCTGGGAGTTACAACTGAAAACAGGATTTTTAATATCTGTTGGTATTTATGAGCCCCAGGCAGAGACCACACAGCAGAGAGGTTACAGTGTTTGTCTGAGTAGCCCTATGGGATCTTAAGGGTCAGAAAATCTGCAGCCTTCAATAACTGCAGTGAATTTCTGCAATGCCACTGCCACAAGATGAGCATCCCCTGAAGCCCAGCACTGCCCATCCAGGACTGAGGGCCAGACAGCACCTCGGGGACAGTTCCAGAGACTGGCACAGGAGCAGGAGGGACAGGGCTGCCCCAAGCCTATTGTGTCCCCCTGCAGGGCTGGGGACAGGGCAGAGCTGCAGCAGCAGGGCAGGAGCTGCTCTATCAGCCAAGGGCTGATATGGGGGACCCACACCACTTGCACCAGCCTGATAACAAACAGCTCGTTGCTGCTGAATGCTGCTCACAAAGCCAGGAGGTGGAAACAGCATCTAAACCCCGCACCAACACTGCAGCTGACCTGGCACTCTGTCCTGGTCCCTGAACAGAGCTGTTCCTCCAGCCAGAAAACCCCTCTACCCTTCCAAAGAGGGGCTGCAAGAGCTGGGCCCTGCACAGAGCCTTTGGAAACAGCCGGGCTGTGCTCGGGATGCTTTCCCTCCACCTCAAATCATCACAGCCCAGCAGCACTGAACGTCCCCTCCGCAGGCCGAGGGACTCAGAGAGGGGACACAGAGTGCGTGGGACCCCGGGCAGGGCAGGGGCTGCCCCTGGCAGTGAGGAGGGTGCTGGATCCAGAACCCAGGCACGCAGCGCCAGCTACCCGCTCACGGGAAGCGGCCACCTAAAAAAGCTTTTAATGCCTCAAACCACAAACGCCTCTTGGCATGACTGGGACAAAAACTCCTGCTAGGGCGGGTGGGGTAGGAAGCACTTAAGGCAGAACTGAACTCTAAAGGCATCAAAGCCACAAAGTCAGGGCACTGAGTTTCCATCTGATCTATCTGTCCCCGAGGCTGCAAAACAATGCTTGTGGTAGGTGTGTTCTCCACAGGGCTAACCCAGAGCCTGCAACAGAAAAACACCGCCTACAAATGGGAAAAATCAACCCAAAATCAAACCCTTCCCTCCCGAGCTCCGCAGAGCTACCTCCAGATTTAAAAGGGCGATTTAGAGTCCCTTGTGCTACAAGCCTGGCACAAAATCCGGCACAAATATCTGGCTGCAAACCACAAGCGAGCAGCAGAGCGCTGTCCCGGCGGGCAGAGCCCGTGGCCGGTCACCGGGTGTGCCCCGGGAAGCGGCTCCGGAGCCCGGCAGGGCGCTCGGGCTGCGCTGACACCAGCGCCCCAACTCCGGCAACTTTGCTAACTACGCACTGCGCAATCAATGACACCGCCGGAAAAACAGCGGCGCCCGAAATGATCTGAAAACACCGATTTTCGCGGGATTGCTGCGGAAAAGGGAAAAATGAGTAATTAGAGAGCTCAGGCCAAGCGGTGAGGTCACGGTGAAATCTCCGAGTAGCTTATGTGGCAGCGGGAAGGGATGGGGATGGATGTGGCGGAGCGGCGGCGGGGGCAGACCCGCATCCCGCCCAGGGCAGGAAGAGCCACGCGGTCCGGGGAGCGCTGCCGGCCGGGGAAGTCCCTCCGACAGGTTTCGGGAGGAAAAAAACAAGGCTCGGGCTCCGGCAGCAACAGCAACTTCTGCAGGGCTCGCAGGGTCGGACGGAGCCGCCGCGGCGGGGCCGGGGCCGAGCCCGCGGGGAGGGGGACGCGCCCCGCG